>QXEO01001692.1:0-328105 GCA_007115705.1 Dactylis glomerata | reverse complement strand
TAATCTTAGACGCCCCCGACGTTGAACCTGCAGAATCTCCGTCGTCATATCTAAACCCCTCCGGAGATGGAATGGAGGTTGATCGACACGAAGATGAAGCCGATGGGGCCGGAGATAGCTCCAATGATGGAGAAGGTGATAGCTCCACTGATGGAGAAGCCGGTGGAGAAGCCGGTGGAGAAATAAAGTCCGGCGAGGTATACATATGAAGTTCGACAATCACTTGTAATATGTATCTTCGATAAGTTCTTCCTCTTCGAGGTTCCTGCTATGTGGATCCATAGTTCTGCAAAAAACGAACATTTGATTAATTAACTAATAAACTAACAAACTATATATGATGCAAAATAATTCTATTCTAACTATAATCTATCTAAATAATTCTATTCTAACTATATGTATCTAAATAATTCTATTCTAACTATATCTATCTAATAATTCTATTCTAACTATATGTATCTAAATAATTCTATTCTAACTATATCTATCTAAATAATTCTATTCTAACTATATCTATCTAAATAATTCTATTCTAACTATATGTATCTAAATAATTCTATTCTAACTATATGTATCTAAATAATTCTATTCTAACTATATGTATCTAAATAATTCTATTCTAACTATATCTATCTAAATAATTCTATTCTAACTATATCTATCTAAATAATTCTATTCTAACTATATCTATCTAAATAATTCTATTCTAACTATATCTATCTAAATAATTCTATTCTACTATATGTATCTAAATATTCTATTCTAACTATATCTATCTAAATAATTCTATTCTAACTATATGTATCTAAATAATTCTATTCTAACTATATCTATCTAAATAATTCTATTCTAACTATATGTATATCTAAATAATTCTATTCTAACTATATCTATCTAAATAATTCTATTCTAACTATATGTATCTAAATAATTCTATTCTAACTATATCTATCTAAATAATTCTATTCTAACTATATGTATATCTAAATAATTCTATTCTAACTATATCTATCTAAATAATTCTATTCTAACTATATGTATCTAAATAATTCTATTCTAACTAAATGTATCTAAATAATTCTATTCTAACTATATGTATCTAAATAATTTCTATTCTAACTATATCTATCTAAATAATTCTATTCTAACTATATGTATCTAAATAATTCTATTCTAACTATATCTATCTAAAAATTCTATTCTAACTATATCTATCTAAAAAATTCTATTCTAACTATATCTATCTAACTAATTAACCCTAACCCTAACAATAGCTAACTAATTAACAAATTAAATTTTTTTGCAAAGAAACCTTGCAGACTTGCAGAGATATGGCGGCGCGGCGGCGATTGGCGGCGCGGCGGCGGGTGCTCCGGCGGGCGGGAGCTACAGGCGGCGCGGCGGCGCTTGGAGGCGGCTGGAGCTGCAGGCTGGCGCGGCGGCGCAGCGGGCTGGCGCGCAATGCGGCGGCGCGGCGAGCTGGCGGCGCAGCGGCGGCTAGCGTGGGGTCGGCCGAACGGCGGCGCGGCAGCCTGGCGGCGTCTGTATGCGTTCTCCTCGCGCGCGAAACCGAAACTGCAAAGTGTTGGGCGGTCGGGGAAGAAGGGGAAGCTTTTATACCCCGGGACCTTTAGTCCCGGGCGGTGGCTCAGGCCGGGACTAAAGGGGGGCCTTTAGTCCCGGTCCGAGCCACCGCCCGGGACTAAAGGTCTCGGGTGGGGGTTTCAGCACAGGGGCCTTTAGTCCCGGTCTGTGGCTCGGACCGGGACTAAAGGCCTATTTTCTGTTTTTTCTTTTATTTGTTTTATAAATAGTTATCTGTTTGCATATTTGAGAATTTAACAAAACTATAAAAATGAAAAGTGTTTGAAATTGAATAAATAATTCAAAAATATTTTATATTTTAAAAATTAATTATTTTAACTACCAAAGTATTAATTATTTTGCCATTTTCAATTAAAAACTATGTTTATTAATATTCTTTTTGCATATTTGAGAATTTGACAAAACTATAAAAATGAAAAGTGTTTGAAATTGAATAGATAATTCAAAACTATTTTCTATTTTACAAATTAATTATTTTAACTATCCTAAGTATTAACTATTTTGTTGTTTTCAATTAAAAACTATGTTTATTAATATTCTTTTTGCATATTTGAGAATTTGATAAAACTATAAAAATGAAAAGTGTTTGAAATTGAATAGATAATTCAAAACTATTTTCTATTTTACAAATTAATTATTTTAACTATCCTAAGTATTAACTATTTTGTTGTTTTCAATTAAAAACTATGTTTATTAATATTCTTTTTGCATATTTGAGAATTTGATAAAACTATAAAAATGAAAAGTGTTTGAAATTGAATAGATAATTCAAAACTATTTTCTATTTTCAAAATTAATTATTTTAACTATCCTAAGTATTAACTATTTTGTTGTTTTCAATTAAAAACTATGTTTATTAATATTCTTTTTGCATATTTGAGAATTTGATAAAACTATAAAAATGAAAAGTGTTTGAAATTGAATAGATAATTCAAAACTATTTTCTATTTTCAAAATTAATTATTTTAACTATCCAAACTATTAACTAGTTTGCCATTTTCAATTAAAACTATATTGATTTATATTCTTTATGTATATTTTAGAATCTGATAAAACTATGAATATGAAAAGTGTTTAAAATTGAATAAGTAATTCAAAACAATTTTCTATGTGGAGGCTGTGGGTACAAGAACTGCGAGGCGAAGAAATCAGGACTGGGTATAGCGGCGACAGGGGTAGGGGAGAGGTAGTAGCCCGCCGGGAGGAGTGCCATAGGAACGAAAGAACTAGTGAGCCGACTTTTTTTCTAAAGAGCGGTGATGACCGATCCATACAATTATTCACATCATGCATTACATAAAAGATTTAATACATTATTACATTATTGCACCAACAATCCTATCTATTATTTCTGTTTTCTTCTGGGTCGTAGCCATGGAGAATCTTCATCATTCAGTAGGATGCTTGGGTCAGTCTTCACTTTGAAGGGCGGAATTTCATGAAACTTATTATAATCTATTGACATGTCTGTCTTGTCATCTACTCCCACGATGTTTCTTTTCCCTGAAAGAACTATGTGGCGCTTTGGCTCATCGGACGATGTCTTCTTTTGCTGATTTCTTTTTCTCGTTTTTGTAGACATGTCCTTCACATAGAAAACCTGAGCGACATCGTTGGCTAGGACGAATGGTTCATCCATGTACGCAAGATTATTGAGATCCACTGTTGTCATGCCGTACTTTTGGTCTACAACTACCCCGCCACCTGTCAGCTTCACGCACTTGCACCGAAACAAAGGGATCTTAAAAGTAGGTCCATAGTCAAGTTCCCATATCTCCTCTATGTACCCGTAATATGTTTCCAAACAGTGCCCATTCTCGTCTGTTGCATCAAAGCGGACACCACTATTTTGGTTGGTGCTCTTTTTATCTTGGGCAACCGTGTAAAATGTGTTCCCATTTATCTTGTACCCTTGGAAAGTACATATAGTCAAAGATGGTGGCCTGGCCAAACAGTACAGCTGATCTCCAACGGTGTCGTCATTCATGAGATGTGTCTGCAACCAACTACCAAAAGTCTTCTCGTGTTCCCCTTTAATCCAAGAGTCAGCCTTCCCCGGGTTTTCGGAGCGTAGAATATTCTTGTGTCTCACGATATACGGAGCCACCACAGTGGAATTGTGTAGAACTGTGTAGTGTGCTTGAGAGAAAGAATGCCCGTCCATACATACTTTTGCTTTCCTTCCTAGTGTGCCTTTTCCTGTCAGCCTACCCTCATACCGAGATTCAGGAACACCAATCGGCTTAAGGTCAGGAAGAAAGTCCACACAAAACTCAATGACCTCCTCTGTTCCATAGCCCTTGGAGATGCTTCCTTCTGGCCTAGCACGGTTACGAACATATTTCTTTAAGACTCCCATGAACCTCTCGAAGGGGAACATATTGTGTAGAAACACAGGACCAAGAATTCTAATCTCTTCGACTAGGTGAACTAGGAGGTGTGTCATTATATTGAAGAAGGATGGCGGGAACAACAACTCAAAGCTGACCAGACATTGGACCACATCAATCTGTAACCCTGATAGACTTTCTCGATCGATTACCTTCTGAGAAATTGCATTGAGGAATGCACATACCTTCACAATTGCCAGACGAACATTTTCCAGTAGAATTCCCCTCAATGCAACCGGAAGCAATTGCGTCATAAGCACATGGCAGTCATGAGACTTTAGGTTTTGGAATTTTTTGTCTTTCATATTTACGATTCCCTTTATATTCGACGAGAAGCCAGTCGGGACCTTGATACTGAAAAGGACTTCAAAGAAGATTTCCTTCTCTTCCTTAGTAAGAGCGTAGCTGGCACGCCCTTGAAACTGCCCTGGATGCATGCCATCTCTTCCTTTATGACGTTCCTGGTCCTCCCGTGCTTCCGGTGTATCTTTTGACTTCCCATACAAGCCCAAGAAGCCTAGAATATTCACGCAGAGATTCTTCGTCAGGTGCATCACGTCGATTGCGGAGCGGACCTCATGGACTTCCCAATAGGGTAGCTCCCAAAATATAGATTTCTTCTTCCACATGGGTACGCGCTTATCAGGGCCGTTAGGAACAGGTTGGCTGCCAGGACCCTTTCCAAAGATTACTTTTAAATCTTTGACCATATCAAATACTTCAGCACCAGTACGGATGACAGGCTTCCCCCGGGGTTCTGCCTTGCCATTGAAATGCTTGCCTTTTTTCTTTAAGGGATGCTTGGGCGGAAGAAAACGACGATTGTACGGGTACACATTCTTCCTACACTTGTCCAGATATATACTTTCTGTCTGATCTAAACAGTGCGTGCATGCATTGTATCCCTTGTTTGACTGTCCTGAAATGTTACTAAGAGCAGGCCAATCATTGATGGTTACGAAAAGCAACGCTCGAAGGTCAAATTCCTCTTGTTTGTGCTCGTCCCACACATGTACACCTGGTTCGGCCCACAGCTGTAAAAGTTCATCAACTAATGGCCTTAGGTACACATCAATGTCGTTGCCGGGTTGCTTTGGACCTTGGATAAGCACTGGCATCATAATGAACTTCCGCTTCATGCACAACCAAGGAGGAAGGTTGTAGATACATAGAGTAACGGGCCAGGTGCTGTGACTGCAACTCTGCTCCCCAAAAGGATTCATGCCATCTGTACTCAGACCAAACCATAAGTTCCTTGCGTCACCTGCAAATCTCGGGAACTCTCTCTCGATTTTTCTCCACTGCCGACCATCGGCGGGGTGCCTCAACTTATCGTCTTTCATACGATCTTCCATGTGCCATCGCAACAACTTCGCATGATCTTTATTTCTGAACAGACGTTTCAACCGTGGTATTATAGGAGCATACCACATCACCTTGGCAGGAACCCTCTTCCTGGGTGGCTCGCCCTCAATCTCACCAGGGTCATCTTTTCTGATCTTATACCGCAATGCAGTGCATACCGGGCATTTATCCATATTCTCATACTTCTCACCGCGGTAGAGGATGCAGTCATTAGGGCATGCATGTATCTTCTGCACGTCTAATCCTAGAGGGCAGACAAGCTTCTTTGCTTCGTACGTGCTGGCGGGCAATTCGTTCTTTCTTGGAAGCATCTTCTTCATCAGTACCAGCAACTTTTCGAATGACGAGTCAGTCACACCGGTCTCTGCCTTCCACTTCAGCAATTCCAGTGTGCTACCCAGCTTCTTCTGGCCATCTTCACAAGTTGGGTACAACAATTTGTTGTGGTCCTGTAACATCTGCTCGAACTGCAACCTCTCCTTTTCTGTGTCGCAGCCTCGCCGTGCTTCAGAAATGACCCGGCCAAGATCATCAGCGGGCTCATCTGGTTCCCGTTCTGCACCCTGATCTTCTTCTTCATTGTCTTCCATTGCGGTATCAGCATACTCAGGGAACATAGATCGGTAGTTGTCATCATCGTTCTCTTCTTCTTCATCGTCGTCTTCCATCATAACCCCTCTTTCTCCGTGCTTGGTCCAAACATTATAGCCCGACATAAAACTGGACCGAAGCAGGTGGCTCTGAATGACTCTTGAGGAAGTGTAGTCCTTCTCATTCCGACATTCAACACATGGACAAAACATATAGCCACCACCATGCTTGTTCGCATCGGCCGCATCTCGAAAAGAATGCACGCCTTCTCTGTAAGCGGCGGTGCGTCGATCACCGTACATCCATGGATGGCTCATCTGCGTCATGCAACAGTATATCAAACACAATCACGATCCTAAAAATTAGTACCGCACGGTCTAAACGAGGAAATATAGTTCCTAACCTTTTAGAATAAGTGGAAATAAAGAGGAAGAGGCTTAAGCGTGGCTCGGGCACCTCATATCGTAGTTGTGTTCGGTGAACTGAAGCGGCATCGCTCTAACAAACATTTCAACAAACACCTCTAGTGCATCCAAGCAAAAAGGAGAGCTAGCACACATTCACACACTTTCATCCAAAAAAATGCAAGAGGGGAGAGAGGGGCTGCAGGGGCCATATATATAGGCAGAGTACTTTAGTCCCGGTTTGAGACACAAACCGGGACTAAAGGGGGCGCACATGCGGGCCGCCCAGCGCATAGCCCTTTAGTCCCGGTTTGTGTCTCAAACCGGGACTAAAGGCTCGTAACGGGCCGGGACCAAAGCCTCCCGGGCGGCTGGCGAATTTGGGGCGACGTGGCCGGGCCTTTAGTCCCGGCCCAGATGGAGGCCAGGACTAAAGGGTCCAGGCCTAAGGCCCGTTTTCCACTAGTGCACATATCCCCTACCTATTTTTACTACTGCATTAGTGTGTTTCAGTAGTATGCATGATAGGTGAATTGTTCAACTGTTTTATAAAATGCTTAGATCCTAGTAGTGTGTAGCTATCCCTCAAACCCCAACTGTTAGGATGCTAAATACTTTGAAAAATATTGATGCCGTGCTATGATCACTTGATAAAAGTGTTTTGTGAACAAATTAAGAACTTCAACTAAAATGAAACACCTGGGTGGATTGGTTTGATGATGGAGGCGATGTTGAGTGGCGACCTGGGGCTACACGTTGTGTAGTTGCTGCGTGGGCGTTCACTTGTGGTTTGCCACCCAGGAACAAAGAGGTTAATAAGTCTTCCATGCTTAGATGTACTTCCAGTGCAGCCTTATGACATTATGGGCTCTGTCTTGACTGATTAGATGTGGGAGTGCAACTTGTGTGCAGAGCAGGGGCTGGTAGTTGAATTGTAGGTTGGGGATGGAGCTTGCCAGTTAGTTGCCCTCTCCTTCTAAAAGGTCTCGTTTCATTTTATGTATGGGCATAAAATGAATCGTAAGGTGAAAGTGCACAACCCTTGCAAGGTGTTTAAAACTAATCGATTAGCCGAGTCCTCGGAATGGACAATTGAGTCTCTAGACATGGAATGTATGGAAGAATCTCATCACCATTTCTGAATTAATAAAATTTGTCTAGAAACCCTTAGGCATGAACTAAGGACCATGCACTCCGAGGGGTGATGGTTTCTGAGGTTCCAACTTTGTTGAGTTTCGCCCAGAACTACATACCGACCAGTATGTAATGTATGGGGGCTGTCTTGACCCTTGAAAAATAAAATTTTGAAAGGAAGTATTGAAAAGGATTTTAGGATAAAATTGGCTTTATGCAAATCAGCATATGAGATCCACCAGCCAAATATCATGTAGTATAGTCTTTCACAAAATGCCACCAAATATGTGTCGTTTGCCAGTACATCATTGTACTGACCCCTCTGGGGCTGCATATTCAAACGTGCAGGTCTTTATTGTCGAGTAAGGAACCAGGAGTAGGATCTCAAGACTACATTCCAACATGTCTGCCTGTGGCACGTGATGAAGAATGGAGGCTCGCTGCAACTATGCTTTATGCTGTGTACTCGTAAGGTTGAAGACCTTTGTAATTGGATTTACGTTGTAATATTGATGCTATTGCAATGATTACTTATTTTGTACTGTGGTGCTATCTACTGATCCAGGGAATGGCACAGATACACAGGAGTTCTGTCTTTTGATAAGGCAGGGCACTACAGAATGATATCAGAGCATAGTGTTGCCTGTAGAATCGAGACCCTATGTTTGGAATAGACTAGGAAGCCTTAGGATTCTTTCCTCTCTCTTTAAAAAAGAAAATCAATTCAGTTTTCTAAAATGAAATCTATCTACTTCTCAGTTTGAAATTTTCTTGTAAGAACTTACCCCATTCATTTGTTTTAGACAACTCTTCTTTCTACTTATAGATGACCAACCTCATCGAATCCCTTAAGAAAGATCATGACTCTGAAGTTTGAGACTGAAATTCCCAAAGCATTGAAGAACCCCATGATAAGTATGGGAATGTAAGGAGAAACAGTTTACAAAGGATTTTCTGTTATTAATGAAGGTCAAGAATATAGGTGCAGTTGTACCCACAAGAAGATGGGACTTTGGATGTTCACCAACTCTGAGATGTATCCATCATTCCTTGACTCAGCAAGATGTGCTGCTTGGTCAGCTATAAAGGAACTTGGAGAAAGACTCAAGTGGAGACTTCATAATACTCAGCAAGACCTCAAAGAAGAAAAGGAAGACACCACTACATTGAAGGAAACCATAAACCAACTTCAAGGTGACATGGAAAAGTTGGTATCTGAACTTAGTGTTCAAGGAGACCTCATCAAAACCAAGGATGAGCAAATTACCAATCTACTGAAGCAGCTGGACCAGAACAGTGGATCTGCTTAGAAGAGTACCAAGAAGCTTTAGTTGGACCTCCATTTAGGAAATTTTTATAAGCAACGACGTGTAATAAACGTTATGGTCATACCGACTTGTGGATGATCGTACCTTCCTGTTTGTTTGAAAACTAGTTTGCTTGTTATGATGAATGTTTGTTAGATGTTGTTTGTAAGATGAATTGTTTTGATCTGTTATGTTTGGGTAGGAATTATCTTTAGACCCCTTCTATCTAATTCTCATCTATGCTAAGATCTAAACTTGTCCTAAAACCCAAACCAAAGTATTTCTCAATGATAGAACAACTACAATGACCCTCAGTTGGAGATAAGGATACAGAGTACAACAACAAGAGGTAGTGTTTCAAGTACAAGAGACTGGAACATTACGCAAGAGGCTGAACAAAGGATGATGCCCCAAGACTCCAGTAAGCTAGGATAGCTGAAGGATACCACGCAAACAATAAGAAGACACCCCAAGGTGTAGCTAATGTGGAAGTAATACTATTCAACCACCTCCTGCAAGAAAGGTGGAAAGAGCAAACAGAGCAATGGAAAGAGCAAACAGAGCAATGGAAAGAACAAACAGAGCAATGGAAAGAGCAAACAGAGCAATGGAAAGGATTTTATTTCCTCTTAAATGGCAAACCAAAGGATCTACAACTTAAGGATTATTGCCATGAGCTTTGTTGAAAACCTCTAGCTAGGAACGATAGATTTTGTTTTCAAAATTCAAAATAGGATTTGGGAACTTGGTTCCAATTTCAACAAAACTTTTGTTTAAAAGCTAGTGAGGTTGACCAAGAGTTAGAATGCGAGATGCACCAAACCAAATGCAAGGTAATGATTGGGTGCGACATGGATTGGCCCCCATTACGACTACTCATATTGTTCGCTCTTGTTATGAGGAATGGTGAATCTAGAGAGACATACCTACATGAGAGATGACGTTGTTAAACCATAACCTTAGGAGGATAATATATTACATCCCTTATAGTGAGCCAGTGTGGCCAAAACGTAGGACTACGGTAAGGATGTCTTGGTATTGAACGACTTCACGAATCAGAAATGTTTTGCTCAGTGGGCTTTGATTGCGAAGACTGTTCAGCTTTGGCTGCTACCTGTTCGATTCACTTTCCCGACCCTACGTTTCGACTCCCCACGTGACCTGTTTGGCTACCTTCCTAAGCCTATAAAAGAGAGGTCACTCCTCTCCAGAGAGTCACAACAAAGATAACCACCACTACCTATGAGATTTCCTCCTGATTCCAAGGCTTTACGCCACCGAAGTCTACCCCATCCCGACCTGCGATGTTATGAGATAACTCTCTGAATCCCTAAAACTACTTTCCTGCCCATGAGAGCTTCGTTAGATTCCTTTTTCTTGCAAAGGAGTTCATCTTCGAGATATGATCAAGTTGACCAGCGTCTTCCAATGACTATGAAGACGGTTGCGAAAGGAATTCTTAAGGACCATCTGGTACTAGTGGCAGATAGCATGATGAGCACCGGTATCAAGGAAAGATTCAACAATGCTGGTTATAAGGCGACCTTTCGTCCCTTAAAGGTGCAAGAACCTCTTACAGAGTCCACCTTGTTTTCCCCTATGAAATGCATGAGAAGCCTGCAGAGAGATGCCATCCTAATTCATTAGGATGTGTGGTCTCATCATGTTCGTGGGGCAAGCATGCAGTACTTGGCACTGAGTCATCTTTTGAGATTCTGCAATGAAAATCAGCTAAAAAGGAGAGCTAGCACACATTCACACACTTTCATCCAAAAAAATGCAAGAGGGGAGAGAGGGGCTGCAGGGGCCATATATATAGGCAGAGTACTTTAGTCCCGGTTTGAGACACAAACCGGGACTAAAGGGGGCGCACATGCGGGCCGCCCAGCGCATAGCCCTTTAGTCCCGGTTTGTGTCTCAAACCGGGACTAAAGGCTCGTAACGGGCCGGGACCAAAGCCTCCCGGGCGGCTGGCGAATTTGGGGCGACGTGGCCGGGCCTTTAGTCCCGGCCCAGATGGAGGCCGGGACTAAAGGGTCCAGGCCTAAGGCCCGTTTTCCACTAGTGCACATATCCCCTACCTATTTTTACTACTGCATTAGTGTGTTTCAGTAGTATGCATGATAGGTGAATTGTTCAACTGTTTTATAAAATGCTTAGATCCTAGTAGTGTGTAGCTATCCCTCAAACCCCAACTGTTAGGATGCTAAATACTTTGAAAAATATTGATGCCATGCTATGATCACTTGATAAAAGTGTTTTGTGAACAAATTAAGAACTTCAACTAAAATGAAACACCTGGGTGGATTGGTTTGATGATGGAGGCGATGTTGAGTGGCGACCTGGGGCTACACGTTGTGTAGTTGCTGCGTGGGCGTTCACTTGTGGTTTGCCACCCAGGAACAAAGAGGTTAATAAGTCTTCCATGCTTAGATGTACTTCCAGTGCAGCCTTATGACATTATGGGCTCTGTCTTGACTGATTAGATGTGGGAGTGCAACTTGTGTGCAGAGCAGGGGCTGGTAGTTGAATTGTAGGTTGGGGATGGAGCTTGCCAGTTAGTTGCCCTCTCCTTCTAAAAGGTCTCGTTTCATTTTATGTATGGGCATAAAATGAATCGTAAGGTGAAAGTGCACAACCCTTGCAAGGTGTTTAAAACTAATCGATTAGCCGAGTCCTCGGAATGGACAATTGAGTCTCTAGACATGGAATGTATGGAAGAATCTCATCACCATTTCTGAATTAATAAAATTTGTCTAGAAACCCTTAGGCATGAACTAAGGACCATGCACTCCGAGGGGTGATGGTTTCTGAGGTTCCAACTTTGTTGAGTTTCGCCCAGAACTACATACCGACCAGTATGTAATGTATGGGGGCTGTCTTGACCCTTGAAAAATAAAATTTTGAAAGGAAGTATTGAAAAGGATTTTAGGATAAAATTGGCTTTATGCAAATCAGCATATGAGATCCACCAGCCAAATATCATGTAGTATAGTCTTTCACAAAATGCCACCAAATATGTGTCGTTTGCCAGTACATCATTGTACTGACCCCTCTGGGGCTGCATATTCAAACGTGCAGGTCTTTATTGTCGAGTAAGGAACCAGGAGTAGGATCTCGAGACTACATTCCAACATGTCTGCCTGTGGCACGTGATGAAGAATGGAGGCTCGCTGCAACTATGCTTTATGCTGTGTACTCGTAAGGTTGAAGACCTTTGTAATTGGATTTACGTTGTAATATTGATGCTATTGCAATGATTACTTATTTTGTACTGTGGTGCTATCTACTGATCCAGGGAATGGCACAGATACACAGGAGTTCTGTCTTTTGATAAGGCAGGGCACTACAGAATGATATCAGAGCATAGTGTTGCCTGTAGAATCGAGACCCTATGTTTGGAATAGACTAGGAAGCCTTAGGATTCTTTCCTCTCTCTTTAAAAAAGAAAATCAATTCAGTTTTCTAAAATGAAATCTATCTACTTCTCAGTTTGAAATTTTCTTGTAAGAACTTACCCCATTCATTTGTTTTAGACAACTCTTCTTTCTACTTATAGATGACCAACCTCATCGAATCCCTTAAGAAAGATCATGACTCTGAAGTTTGAGACTGAAATTCCCAAAGCATTGAAGAACCCCATGATAAGTATGGGAATGTAAGGAGAAACAGTTTACAAAGGATTTTCTGTTATTAATGAAGGTCAAGAATATAGGTGCAGTTGTACCCACAAGAAGATGGGACTTTGGATGTTCACCAACTCTGAGATGTATCCATCATTCCTTGACTCAGCAAGATGTGCTGCTTGGTCAGCTATAAAGGAACTTGGAGAAAGACTCAAGTGGAGACTTCATAATACTCAGCAAGACCTCAAAGAAGAAAAGGAAGACACCACTACATTGAAGGAAACCATAAACCAACTTCAAGGTGACATGGAAAAGTTGGTATCTGAACTTAGTGTTCAAGGAGACCTCATCAAAACCAAGGATGAGCAAATTACCAATCTACTGAAGCAGCTGGACCAGAACAGTGGATCTGCTTAGAAGAGTACCAAGAAGCTTTAGTTGGACCTCCATTTAGGAAATTTTTATAAGCAACGACGTGTAATAAACGTTATGGTCATACCGACTTGTGGATGATCGTACCTTCCTGTTTGTTTGAAAACTAGTTTGCTTGTTATGATGAATGTTTGTTAGATGTTGTTTGTAAGATGAATTGTTTTGATCTGTTATGTTTGGGTAGGAATTATCTTTAGACCCCTTCTATCTAATTCTCATCTATGCTAAGATCTAAACTTGTCCTAAAACCCAAACCAAAGTATTTCTCAATGATAGAACAACTACAATGACCCTCAGTTGGAGATAAGGATATAGAGTACAACAACAAGAGGTAGTGTTTCAAGTACAAGAGACTGGAACATTACGCAAGAGGCTGAACAAAGGATGATGCCCCAAGACTCCAGTAAGCTAGGATAGCTGAAGGATACCACGCAAACAATAAGAAGACACCCCAAGGTGTAGCTAATGTGGAAGTAATACTATTCAACCACCTCCTGCAAGAAAGGTGGAAAGAGCAAACAGAGCAATGGAAAGAGCAAACAGAGCAATGGAAAGAACAAACAGAGCAATGGAAAGAGCAAACAGAGCAATGGAAAGGATTTTATTTCCTCTTAAATGGCAAACCAAAGGATCTACAACTTAAGGATTATTGCCATGAGCTTTGTTGAAAACCTCTAGCTAGGAACGATAGATTTTGTTTTCAAAATTCAAAATAGGATTTGGTAACTTGGTTCCAATTTCAACAAAACTTTTGTTTAAAAGCTAGTGAGGTTGACCAAGAGTTAGAATGCGAGATGCACCAAACCAAATGCAAGGTAATGATTGGGTGCGACATGGATTGGCCCCCATTACGACTACTCATATTGTTCGCTCTTGTTATGAGGAATGGTGAATCTAGAGAGACATACCTACATGAGAGATGACGTTGTTAAACCATAACCTTAGGAGGATAATATATTACATCCCTTATAGTGAGCCAGTGTGGCCAAAACGTAGGACTACGGTAAGGATGTCTTGGTATTGAACGACTTCACGAATCAGAAATGTTTTGCTCAGTGGGCTTTGATTGCGAAGACTGTTCATCTTTGGCTGCTACCTGTTCGATTCACTTTCCCGACCCTACGTTTCGACTCCCCACGTGACCTGTTTGGCTACCTTCCTAAGCCTATAAAAGAGAGGTCACTCCTCTCCAGAGAGTCACAACAAAGATAACCACCACTACCTATGAGATTTCCTCCTGATTCCAAGGCTTTACGCCACCGAAGTCTACCCCATCCCGACCTGCGATGTTATGAGATAACTCTCTGAATCCCTGAAACTACTTTCCTGCCCATGAGAGCTTCGTTAGATTCCTTTTTCTTGCAAAGGAGTTCATCTTCGAGATATGATCAAGTTGACCAGCGTCTTCCAATGACTATGAAGACGGTTGCGAAAGGAATTCTTAAGGACCATCTGGTACTAGTGGCAGATAGCATGATGAGCACCGGTATCAAGGAAAGATTCAACAATGCTGGTTATAAGGCGACCTTTCGTCCCTTAAAGGTGCAAGAACCTCTTACAGAGTCCACCTTGTTTTCCCCTATGAAATGCATGAGAAGCCTGCAGAGAGATGCCATCCTAATTCATTGGGATGTGTGGTCTCATCATGTTCGTGGGGCAAGCATGCAGTACTTGGCACTGAGTCATCTTTTGAGATTCTGCAATGAAAATCAGCTAAAAAGCAACAAGGAGTATGGTGATGGCCTATATGCTGTCTTGGCCCTGGTGAGGACCGACCAAGAAAAGGCTAGATACACATTCTTAGATGATGTGGACTACCTTGTTGATGACAACGCTACGGATGATATCTGCTTATCACCAGAATTGGATGGAACCCTTGATATACCCACTCTTGAACATAATCTTGAGCATCAAAATTTCTGAGAAGGACGGTTCAGAAAGTGGCACAACAGTGAATACAAGCTGGGAACAAAATGCAAGTGCCTAAGGAAGCATCAAGATACCACCAAGAGGAATTTTCTTTTAAGGGTGGTAGCACCCTAGTTCCATTGGAAACAATAAACTTTTTAGCCTTTCTCCAATCTCGAGGACGAGATTTCTTTTAAGGGTGGTAGTCTGTAACATCCCAAGATTTTATCAAATTTTGGGGGAAATTTTTGCTTTTGTTTTGCTTGAGATGATTGGAAATTCACAGGGATTTAAAACTTTTTGAGTCTATTTGAAAGCTTTATTAGAAAACTATTTTAAACTTTCTATTATTTTCTTGAAGAACTTCTTTGAGAAAGATCAAGTATCAAAATATTATTTTCCTTTCTTTTATTCAAACCTATGCAAGCTACTTGCAAAGGATACCTCCTAAAATGATTCTTTTGTCTAAAGGGTTTGCTTTGCAAAAGGCGATTTGAAAACAATTTGTAAATAATAATTTTTAAAGTGTTATACTCTTATTTTAAAAGGATTATTATTTTTTTCAAACCCTAATCCAACATATTGCTTTATGCAAAATAAAGCATGTTGGCCAATTTAAAAGGATCTTCTTGAAAATGATTTTGTCCATGAAAAATGTCCCATTACTGTTTTAAAATGTATTGTTGAATTTTACAAAAAATTAGAAATTTGTTTGAATGCATTTGGGGCTCAAATGTTAGAGTTATGAAATAATTCATAAAACAGAAAATTAGAAAAGAAACAGAATAAAAAAAAAGAAAACTGCCCGACTGGGCCAACCCCGGGGCCCCAGACTGAGCAGCAGCCCAGCCGGCCTCAGCCCGCGCCCCTCTCTCTGCTTTTCTTCCTTTTTTTCTTTTTCTTTTCTTTTCACGCCGACAGGTGGGCCCCACATGTCAGCTCCACCTTCAACCCCCAGCCATTACTCCTCACTGGAAACGGTCGCCATCGATCCCGCCCCTCTTCCCTCTCCTCCCAGACCCTGAACGGCCTCCCCATATATACCCTACTATTCCCCACTGTCTCCTATTCTTTTCCCCCTCCTCCCTCTCTCGAGAACCGCCGCCAGGAGGCTGCAATTTCTCGCCGGAGATTCCCTTCTACCGCCGGAACCCGAGGACGACTCCCTCGCAATCAAGGCAAGCCGACACATATTTTTGGAACCCCGCCTCTCCACATGCACTTACGCACCTCCCTGAACCATCTGTTTGTCTTCGCGATCTTCAGGACGACGAGTCTAACGTCGACTGGATCTCGCCGACGCCCGCAGCATCCCCGGTCACTTCTAATCGTCGTTACTGGAAGGGAGACGCGAAGTCGAAGCCACCCGAGGACCCACCGAATCACGCCGCACCTCGTTGACCCCTTCTCCGACGCCGGCGATCACCGGAGAGCGGTCAGCGTCCACGCCCTGGCCGCAGAACCTCGCCGTCGATGACCCCCACGGTGAGCTCTCTCTCCCTCTCCTTCCTGACCCTTAGATCTTGATCCAACGTCCCCGAAAGACTCACTTAATGAAGGGGTACAGAATGATCTGAACCATCCAAGCTTCATAAGATCCTGCGGCTGAAATTCCTGATCCGGCCGAACCGGTATCGACTAATAAGAACACGCCGCATGGCAGCCCCCTGTTAAAACCCGAATTCAAATTAGAATTTGAAATCAGAATTGATCCAAATCTTCAGAAAATCATATCTTTCGATTCCCGTGTCCAAAAATTACAAATAATATACCGTTGGAATCCTTAGAACGTCTAGAATCCAGTAGTACAATAAAACTTCTTATTTTATGGGTTCAATTTGAAACTATTTTCAAATTGGGATCAAACCTTCTGTTAACTTGCTTAAATCATATGTTTAGTTCTGTTAATCCAAAAATTAAAAATTTGTAGTCTCTGGATTCCTTAGAACTTGTAGAACATCATAGAATCAATAAATTTCAAAGTTGATATGTGCACACACTTTGTGCATTCAAATCTATCCAAATCACCATTTTGATCATAGTTTGAATTCTATAACTTATTTTTGGAATGAATCCAATTGCAGTAGATTTGTTTTGCTGCAAGCTATCCAGTAGCATCACTTCCTATTTTTATTGAGACACTTCACTATTATTCAAATTCTAATATGAGGATTTGAGTAATTTCTATTATAAGAATAAATCTATTTCTGTTCAGTAATGTTTCCTTCTACCATCGCAAATCTTATATTCATACCTAGTCATCAATGTTATCTAAACAACATCTTGATCAAGATCATATTCACTTAGACCTATCTTATATAGTACCCACTTATTCAAATTACAAATGTGTCATTTGAGTAAAGTGTGATACTTTCAATCTTAGTTTCTACCTTTGCTACTATGGTATTGATCAAATCAACATCATAGTACTTAACCCAATCCCATTTACTCATTAGGAACCTTAAGCCATGTTTTCAAACATCATCTATACATATCCATAGCCATTTACTCATGTCTACTCAATCTTAGCCTTGCATTGAACTATTCAATTTGCATTTGAGTTAATTGAGTACTTCAATGTTATAAGAATCCTAGCCTAAGCTTAAGTGTAATAAATACTATTTAGGAATAATTATTGTTACACTTATTCAATAGTATTGCTATTGCACTATTTTGTCTCTTATGTGATTTACCCACATGAGATATTCCAAGATTCAATATGCTTTAATAAAGCATAAAGACCTCACTCATTATTTTTGTCTAATTCATATATATATTCAAATTGCATTTGTGCTACTTGAGTAGAATATGAATTCATCTCAAATCTAGATTTCGTTAATGTGGTGTTGTTATAACCCGTACCATAGTATGAGTTATACGCCATGTTGATCAATGAACCAGTTGAGCCATGTCCTCAAATATCAATCATTCATACCCAATCAAATGCCTACTTAGTTTTGTTCACATGTATTGAACTATTCAACTTGCAAATGTGCTAATTGAGTAGTTCAAGCGTTCTTAAAACCTAGCCTAGTTTCTAAGTGCAATACATACTATTCAAGAGTAATTGTTGTCACATTTACTCAATAGTGTTATAGTTGCACAAATTGACTCTTGTGTAAATTATTACACATGAGCTATTCCTAAAACTCTTATATGCTTTGATAAAGCATAAAACCTTCATCAATTATATTTGCCTAGTCCAATTCTCTCTCAAATCATATTGATCTTCCCCAGCTAAGCCCTCAAATCCATATCTCACAATTCATATTTCCTTTGCCATATCTTTCTATCATAACATATCAAAAAGCTAAATTTGTTTTCAATTGTTTGATTTGTTTGATTGTGTTGGTATGGTGTGTTTATGTTATGTTATTTCTGTGCTATAGTTGGTGTGAAGAGCTACGTGCTTAGTTGAGAGAAGTGAAACGTCGTGATCTTCAAAAAGGCAAGTGACACACATATCCCCTACCTATTTTTACTACTGCATTAGTGTGTTTCAGTAGTATGCATGATAGGTGAATTGTTCAACTGTTTTATAAAATGCTTAGATCCTAGTAGTGTGTAGCTATCGCTCAAACCCCACCTGTTAGGATGCTAAATACTTTGAAAAATATTGATGCCATGCTATGATCACTTGATAAAAGTGTTTTGTGAACAAATGAAGAACTTCAACTAAAATGAAACACCTGGGTGGATTGGTTTGATGATGGAGGCGATGTTGAGTGGCGACCTGGGGCTACACGTTGTGTAGTTGCTGCCTGGGCGTTCACTTGTGGTTTGCCACCCAGGAACAAAGAGGTTAATAAGTCTTCCATGCTTAGATGTACTTCCAGTGCAGCCTTATGACATTATGGGCTCTATCTTGACTGATTAGATGTGGTAGTGCAACTTGTGTGCAGAGGAGGGGCTGGTAATTGAATTGTAGGTTGGGGACGGAGCTTGCCAGTTAGTTGCCCTCTCCTTCTAAAAGGTCTCGTTTGATTTTATGTATGGGTATAAAATGAATCGTAAGGTGAAAGTGCACAACCCTTGCAAGGTGTTTAAAACTAATCGATTAGCCGAGTCCTCAGAATGGACAATTGAGTCTCTAGACATGGAATGTACGGAAGAATCTCATCACCATTTCTGAATTAATAAAATTTGTCTAGAAACCCTTAGGCAGGAACTAAGGACCATGCACTCCGAGGGGTGATGGTTTCTGAGGTTCCAACTTTGTTGAGTTTCGCCCAGAACTACATACCGGCCAGTATGTAATGTATGGGGGATGTCTTGACCCTTGAAAAATAAAATTTTGAAAGGAAGTATTGAAAAGGATTTTAGGATAAAATTGGCTTTATGCAAATCAGCCTATGAGATCCACCAGCCAAATATCATGTAGTATAGTCTTTCACAAAATGCCACCAAATATGTGTCATTTGCCAGTACATCATTGTACTGACCCCTCTGGGGCTGCATATTCAAACGTGCAGGTCTTTATTGTCGAGTAAGGAACCAGAAGTAGGATCTCGAGACTATATTCCAACATGTCTGCCTGTGGCACGTGATGAAGAATGGAGGCTCGCTGCAACTATGCTTTATGCTGTGTACTCGTATGGTTGAAGACCTTTGTAACTGGATTTACATTGTAATATTGATGCTATTGCAATGATTACTTATTTTGTACTATGGTGCTATCTACTGATCCAGGGAATGGCACGGATACACAGGAGTTCTGTCTTTTGATAAGGCAGGGCGCTACAACGACGATTGTGCGGAGGAAGGGGAGGTGTTTGAGTACCAAGAAGAAGGAGATCAGGGACAAGCCAACCAAGGCAATCCATCTACTTGTTGCATATCTGAATCCTACTAAGTCACTATGCATTGTTCTACTCTTGTTGTCTTAATATGCATGATTTTCTATATTGCTATTATTTCCTATATAGCAATAGTTGACGACTTAGCTCCACAAGTCAACTTGATGTCATCTAACAAGATGACACCTTTGACACCCAACTCAACACCCCTATATTAGAGACTTGATGGTTAGCATCAGGGTCTTTGTAAAACTCTTAGTGGAGCCAAAAACTCTAGGATGGGAAAACTCTCGGAAAAGTTTCGAAAATGGTTTCAAAAACCTTGGGGTAGTTTCTACTCCACTGAAATGTTTTCTAAATGAGTTTGGGACAATTGGAAATTGGGATATGGAAGGAAAGGAGTTGGTGGTTTTAGAAAAAGGCATTGGTGTTTCTTTGTAGTCGCTCGAAGCAATTAACCCGTGCAACCACATTACCCCGGTATGGGACGGGGCCTAGTTTGAAGTATGTCTGCTTTAGTGCGGGGAGCCTCACAACTATATAAGGGTCTGTAGGACCTCAGAATCTGGGTTGACGCCAAAAGAGGTCAACACATATCACGGCATATCCCGAGCCGCCGGAAGACACTTGGGTTCTCCTGCCGTGGTGCCAGAGTTACGCTCTGGAGGAGGTACTGCCGGGACGTGCCGGGGAGGTAAACTCCACAGGGTAGGCACCCGTACTAAGGTAGATAGATGGAGGGCTTTGATCGATTATCCGAACCCCGCATACTTGTGTATGATGGTGCGTGGTGGTATCCCGGCGGATTTATCGGATGGTGTGGGTAAAGTGTTCAACCTCTGCAGAGTGTAAACCTATTCGAATAGCCGAGTCCTCGGTCATGGACGGTTGTGAAGATCACTACATTGCCCAATGTCAGGTTTTGGTTTTATAAATAATTTTCAAGAAAAATGGAGTTTGTGCTGGACGGAGTACTTGGAGGGTACTGCCGTGGCACGGGTGTGGTTTTTGGAGTACTTGGAGGGTACTGCCGATGACTTGAGGTGGTCATGTCTGATTGATCACCGACCTTATCTTACAAAGGAGTTTCCCCCTTTCCTAGAGCTTTTCCTAAAATTGTTTTATAAAAGTCTTCTTTAATAAGGATATAGAAATGTCATAAGACATGCTATGTCAACACAGAACACTTGCTAGATTATAGTTTCATTAAAGCCAAGCCAACCCTTGCTATAGCCATATAGCATGTAAATGTTTCCCTCCTAGATGGTTTGCGAGTACAATTCCAAAATGTACTCACGGCTTTGTCCCTGGCTATTAACTTGGCCAGACTTTGGCGACGACTATGAGGAGGATGATGAGGAGTATGACGACGCCGGTGCGAATTATGAATCGTTTCCCGGTCAGTCGCCTGTAGGGTAGTAGGCCTGACTTGGGTCACTACGCTGCATGTATCCGCTGCTACGCATGAATAAGTGTGTTAGTTGAACTTGCCCTGCGTGGCATTTATATTCAGCCAAGTGGCTTATGTAAGACTTTAATACTCGTTATGTAATGGATGATGGAATCTGAAATGCCAACTCTGTTATGTGGATTCACGACAGTCTCCTAGGATCGTGAATTGTATGCATAACGGGAATCCCGGGTGGTAAGCCTAGGTCCCCACAGAGTTGGTATCAGAGCCATCCTGACCTTAGGAAACCCTAGTTTAGCATGGGCGTTAGACCAGACCAAAAGTTACTTTCTAAGAACTAAAAAGAGATGGCTATATATATCCAAGGTAAATATATATTACTCTCATCTCTTCCCTTATTCTTTAAGCATCTTTAATTACTTGCATTTTAATTCAAATTTTTACTTATGTATAAATTTTGCACACTTGGGTAAGTCATTAATAAACTCTACTCTAAAATTTGTGTAGATGGACGCTCCTACTGTACACCGACAGATCGGCACCCATGAGGACGTGCTGATCTTCGAGCGAGACTTGGTTGAGTTGGCCGCGCGCCTTGGACGCCCGCGTCCCGAGGTGCAAGGCTACCGCCTGTTCGAGGAGGGTACCCGGGAGCTGGCGATCCTGGTGGTTTATCAGGTCCGCGGGAAGGAGGTCCCGCCTACCTCATCGGAGTTCACCTTCGAGGTGATAGAGCACAACTGGGGCGATGGCCTGATGCGCGTTCTGCGTCACGCCATCTCGCGCCTCGTCCACCTCCACTACGACGAGCTACTTGGTACCCGCTACGAGCACTACAGGAGGGTCGACGCCGATGGCCTTCCCTACCAGGCGGCCGCGCACACCCCCTTTAGTTGCCACTTCTGCCACACCGAGGCTCTTCTGCACCACACGCAGGAGCATCTGGACCATGTCCGAATGGTCGCCGACGAGAGAGGGCTAGAGCTCGCCATTCTTTGTGAGGACCTCCAGGAGTCTATCTTCTCATGTCACCGTCTCCTCTCTGCCAAGAGGAAGATCGTGAAGAAGAACAAGGCTCTTAGGAGGCGCATGCGCGAGTTGGAGGACCACTTGGCTTCTCTTGAGAGCCACGTGTTCGAGCTAGAGGAGGAGACCGCCGAGCTCCGCAAGGAGAACATGGCGGTACTCGGTCGCGACGACGACCACCAGGAGGCCTTCGACGAGGAGCCCGCTAGCACCGATGACGACAACCGTGGTAGCGAGAGTGGTGATGACCGCAACGCTATCCTTGACTTCTACGCTCTTGAGACTCCTAGTGAGGAGGACCCCGAGGAGTTAGTCCCCCACGTTAGCAGCGATGGGTAGATTCCACCACTCTACCTCTCACGTAGGTTGCCGCGTATCTGTGTTGTATGGTCTATCTGGAACCATTTGCTATGTGTGGTGTATGAGACTCTGTGTTATGTGTGTGCCTGGACGTGTTTGGCACTCTTTTGCTTGTATATATTATGTATGCCTGGACTAGTTATGCATGGTTGTTGTTGAAGGATGTTATTTATGGTTGCCATGGATGTTATGTTATGCATGAGTTTAGTTCTTTTTATTTGAAGCATGCATAAGTTTCCTTGTTATGAATCTCACAAAACACCTTCTCTCTAGAATGGCTCCGGAAATGCGAGGCCAAGCTGGAGGCAATCCCCCACCACCCCCTGAACCCAGCATGGAGCAGCTGGTGCGGCTCATGCTTGAAGACCGCGAAGCTGCGCGAGCCGAGCGCCAAGCCAAACTTGCAACCCTACAGCACCTTGCACAAATTGCCACCCACCACAACAACCATGGTGGCAATGACGACGAGGAACCCCGCAACAAGATTAGGGATTTCCAAAACTCCAACCCTCCAACCTTCACCAAGTCCACCGAACCATTGGACGCCGACGATTGGCTCCGCACCATCGAGAACAAGCTCGAATATGCGGGAGTTGGAGAGAACGAGAAGGTGCTCTACGCCACCCATTTCCTAGCAGGAGCAGCGGGTGCATGGTGGGAAAATGTGCATGCCATGCAGCCTGAGGGCCAAGTAATGACTTTGGGAGCCTTCAAGACCATGTTCCGCAAGGCCCATATTCCCTCCGGACTTATCAAGATCATGCGCGACAAGTTTCTCAACCTCAAGCAAGGTGGTATAAGTGTAACTGAGTACCTCGACAAGTTCACTACTTGGGGGAGGTATGCCCCTAATGACATTGACACGGACGAGAAGAAGAGGGAACGCTTCATGAATGGACTTCAGGAAGACCTGCAACCCTATCTGGTCGCTATGCCTTACAATGATCTGGAAGCTCTAGTAGATGCTGCTATTATGGTGGAAGATAAGAACAAAGCTGCCCGCGAAAGCCGGAAGAGGAGAATGATGAGTCAGGGTGGATCGAGCATTCAAAGGTCCCGCAGCATGCCTCCATCAAGGTCTACGCCACCCCCTCAGAGGTTCGCCTCTCAAGCTCCCAGGCCCAACAACCCCAACCACCAATACTCAAGCAACCGCCCTACCAGCGGGAATCCTTCTGGTGGAAACCGCAACACCTTCAACCCCACCAACCGCAGCCAAGGAAGTGGCTGCTATACTTGTGGCCAGCCAGGGCATTTCTCTAAGGAGTGCCCCCTGAAGAAACCTTCTGCGCCGAGCCTCAGCGCGCCGCGACCCAATCAGGGTCAAGGCCGTGGACCCCCTGGGAGGAACCCGAAGAGTCAAGCCAATGTTGCTCGAGGCCGCCTGAATCATGTCAACGCAACTGAAGCTGAAGAGGCACCCGATGTTGTGCTTGGTACATTTCTCGTCAACTCCGTGCCTGCAAAAATTCTATTCGATTCTGGCGCATCACATTCATTTGTCATGGAGAACTTCATGGATAAGGGTAGATTGAAACCTAGTTGCAGGGATAGACTCATGATAGTACAAATCCCTGGGTCATCGGTCAAGACCCAGCTGTCCTGCAGAAATGTCCCAGTAGAACTCTACGGTGAGAAGTTCCAAGCGGATCTGATTGTTCTAGGCACGAAGGGATTGGATGTGGTACTTGGAATGGACTGGATGTCCAAGTACTAGGGGCACATTGATTGTGCTCGAAAAGCCATAACCGTGACCAGCAGTAGTGGGGTTCAGATTGAGCACGTTGCAACCATGCCATCCCGCAAAGCCTACTACAAGAAGTCTGTCTCTGGGCCGACTCTTGATCAAGTTCTGGTGGTATGTGAGTACCCCGACGTCTTCCCTGAGGAGTTGCCAGGTATGCCCCCTGACCGGGATATCGAGTTCATGATAGAGTTGATTCCCGGAACAGCTCCCATTGCTCAGCGACCCTACCGTATGAACCCCCAAGAACTTGAGGAGTTGAAGAAGCAACTTGCTGACATGCTCAGCAAAGGCCTTATTCGTCCCAGCGCTTTGCCTTGGGGATCGCCTGTTCTGTTTGTGGACAAGCGAGACGGTACCATACGCCTATGTGTGGATTACCGTAAACTCAATGAGGTGACCATCAAGAATAAATACCCACTCCCGAAGATTGAAGACCTGTTTGATCAGCTGAATGGGGCCAAAGTGTTCTCCAAGATTGATCTCGGCACTGGATATCATCAGCTGAAGGTCTGAGAGTCTGATATTCCCAAGACCGCTTTCACCACTTGCTATGGCCTATTTGAGTACACCGTCATGTCCTTTGGCCTAACCAATGCCCCCGCCTATTTCATGAATCTCATGAATAAAGTATTCATGAAGTTCCTCGACAAGTTTGTGGTGGTCTTCATCGATGACATCTTGGTCTATTCTAAGATCGAGGAAGAGCACGCAGAACATCTGCGGCTAGTACTGGGAACCCTGAGCGAACACCAGCTTTACGCCAAGTTCAGCAAATATGAATTGTGGCTGAAAGAAGTCGGTTTCCTAGGCCACGTACTCTCAGCTGGTGGAGTATCCGTTGACCCCTCAAAAATCACCTCCATCATGGAAAGAAAAGCCCCAACCAACCCCACCGAAGTTCGAGCATTCCTTGGGCTAGCCGGGTATTACCGGAAGTTTGTAGAAGGGTTCTCCAGCATTGCTCGCCCATTGACTCAGCTGCTCAAGAAAGATAAGAAGTTTGAGTGGACTGAGAAGTGCAAGCAGAGTTTCCAAGAGCTCAAGAAGAGACTAGTGACAGCTCCTATCCTAACCATGCCCGATATCACCAAGAGCTTCGACGTCTACTGCGATGCATCCAAGCTTGGTCTTGGAAGTGTCTTGATGCAAGACGGCAAAGTTATCGCCTACCTGTCCTGTCAACTACGCCCTCACGAGCTGAATTACCCTACACATGACCTCGAGCTTGTCGCTGTTGTCCATGCCCTCAAAACTTGGCGACACTACCTTATGGGGAATCATTGTGAGATCTACACAGACCATAAGAGCCTGAAATATATCTTCTCCCAGAAAGAGTTGAACATGAGACAAAGGAGATGGATTGAACTTATCAAAGACTATGACCTAGGCATTCATTATCATCCTGGTAAAGCGAATGTGGTCGCCGATGCCCTCAGCCGAGAGCCTTGTTCGCTAAATGCCATGCTGAAGACCAGCCAACCAACCCTATGTGAGGAGTTCGAGAAGTTCGTACTTGAACTAGTAAGCCATGGTTTCTTGGCAAACCTTGTAGTCCGACCCACTCTCTTTGACCAGATCAAGGAAGCTCAGAAGGGTCACAAGAGTATCAAAGGTATTAAACGTAGGATGGGATGAGAGGAAGTACCTGGGTTTTCAATCGACCAGGAAGGTGTGCTGAGGTATAATGGCCGCCTATGTGTCCCTAGCATCGAGGAGTTAAAACAGCTTATTCTAGCAGAGGCCCATGATACCCCTTACTCTATTCATCCCGGAGGCACCAAAATGTACCAAGACTTGAAAGAACAGTTCTGGTGGCACAGTATGAAGCGAGAGATAGCTTTCTATATCGCTTGATGTGACGTCTACCGGCGTGTCAAGGCTGAGCACCAAAGGCCTACGGGTTTACTGCAGCCATTAAAGTTGCCAATGTGGAAGTGGGAGGAAGTCGGAATGGATTTCGTCACTGGGCTACCTAGATCAAATCAAGGCCATGACTCTATCTGGGTTATTATTGATCGCCTGACCAAGGTCGCCCACTTTCTACCCGTCAAGACCACCCATAAAGGCCGAGACCTAGCCGACCTGTATATGTCCAGAATTGTTAGCCTCCATGGAGTGCCCAAAGTGATTGTGACTGATCGGGGCACTCAATTCACCTCAAGATTCTGGAACAAACTTCACAAAGCCTTGGGAACAAAACTCTCCTTTAGCACAGCCTACCACCCACAGACTGGAGGCCAAACCAAAAGGGTAAACCAAATCCTCGAAGACATGCTTAGAGCCTGCGTTCTATCATACAGAGCCAAGTGGGAGGACTGCCTGCCATTTGTTGTGTTCTCATACAACAATAGCTATCAGGCTAGTCTGCAGATGGCCCCCTTCGAAGCCCTATATGGCTGCAAGTGCCGTACCCCTCTCAACTGGTCTGAGACTGGAGAAAGCCAAGTGTTTGGGCCCGATGTCATCAAGGAAGCCGAAGAGCAAGTCCAGCTCATCCACAACCGTTTGAAAGCAGCCCAGTCCCGACAAAAGAGTTATACCGACCCAAAGAGGAGACCTATCACCTTCAATGTGGGAGACTTTGTCTACCTTCGAGTCACACCACTCAAGGGTATGCAACGCTTCCATGTCAAAGGTAAACTTGCACCCCGGTACATCGGACCGTTCAAGATCTTGGACCGTAAAGGCGCCATGTCCTACAAGCTAGAGTTGCCCCCAAAGCTATCCGAGTTCCATGATGTCTTCCATGTGTCGCAACTCCGCAAATGTCTCCAAGTCCCTAACAACCCCGAGACCATCAAGGAGATTGATCCCAACTCCATTGATTTAAACCACGACCTCACTTATCGGGAGAGACCCATTCGCATTCTCGAAGAAAACGTCCGTCTTACCCATAGACGCAAGATCAAGATGTATAAGGTCCAGTGGAGTAACCACACCGAATACGAAGCTACTTGGGAAAGTGAGGATTATCTTCGATGAGAGTTTCCTAGACTACTTTACGCTTAGCTACCGAATCTCGGGACGAGATTATTTTTAAGGGGGGAAGGTCTGTAACACCCTACTTTTGTTGACCATAATTGAAACCTTGTTTAAGTACTTTATTTTGGGTGAATTAAATTTTTTTGCTAAGCAATGTGCTTGTGTGCTATCATCCATGAATTCATGTGTGTTTGCGTATGATTGCATGTGAATGTGTGTGTGAATTCATGCGATGCACTTTCTTTCCAACACTTGTGCTTTATGAAATAGAAAGAGTGCTATGATTTTATGCATCAAATTTTGACCTCAGCTCATGTTGTGTGCACCAAAAACCTTAGCATGGATCTTTTGTGTGATCACCTTTCTATTCTTTTTTTTCCTTTTATTTTTGCCCTTTTATCTGAAATCAGAGATTTCTCTAAAACCCTAGCATATCAAGATCAAAACTCTTCAAACTTTGGTCATTATCGCCAAACTATGTTCAAAACCTCTGGAGACTATTTTGAGGGATTTTCAAACCTAGTTGGTTGAATTCAAATTTCAAATTTGAATTCGGCTAAGTCACCCTAGCCTTTGCTTAATCTCTTCTCTCTCTCTCTCTCTCTCTTTTCCTTCTCTTTCAAGCCGACCAAAGGGAGAGGAGAGGATCTGCTGGGGATCTCTCTCTGGAGTCCAGGGATCTTGAAAACCCTTTTCCCCTTGTCCTATCTGCTTGGCATCGAAGAGAAAGGAGTAGCCTGAGGCCACCCTGCCAGAACCCCTCCCTCTCCCTCTGTTCTTCGATCACCCCCACCGCCGTAGACCCCCAACGGGCGTGCACCACCCTGCTGGCCCCCTAGCCCTACCCCACGTCACAGAGAACCATCCCAGCCACCCCACGCCGCCCCTGGATGTCGCCATGGCCAACGAGGGCGCTCAACCGGGGCAGAGCGCCACCGACCACCTCCTGCTTCATCACCTCGCCAACAGCCTCGTGCTGACCCCCGTGATCAATTCCCTGGACCAGAGCAGCCCGAACCGCAACGTGCACGCCACCCCGGACATGCCAATCCGACGCGACCGAGCCGCCCAGCGCGCCCAGACCACGCCCCGCGTTCCCGTGCACACGCGCACGCGCTAGCCCAGTACTATGCACGACCGTGCATGGCACCGTGCCCCCAGCACACTGACACCCTCGCCCTGCCCCCTTGCCGGCCATGGCGCTCCAGCCACGCCCCGATCTAACCGCACCCGCACAGAACCCTCGCCCGTTCCGACCGCACCAGAGAGCCACCGACGCCGCTCACCCTACCCCTAAACTCAGTGCACGATGCCGTCCCCAGACACCGCCCACGCTGGCCAATCGACTCCGATGAAGCCCACGCTAGACCGAGCTCACCCCCTCTGAATATAAACCAGGGAAACCCCTCTGGAACCCACCTCCCCCTCTCATTTGCTCCCTCTCCCCTTCCCACTCGCCTGTAGGAGCTCGTCGACACCCAGCTGGGAAGAAGCAGCCACCGGAGTGCTCGATCTGCTCGGGTAGATCGCCGCCAGCCGAGGTGAAGGTTGAGAATCGACCTCGCCGTTCTCTAGCTCCTTCTCCCGGTCTCGGTGTTTGTCCCCTTGCTGCTAGATCTCACCTCTCCCTCCTGTATGATCCAGGCACCCCTCGGTAAGCTGCTCATCAACGTCGTCGACCTTCACCGGAGCTCACCGTGACGTCTTCGACACCCCCGCGAGCACCATCTCCCCTGCATGCACGTCCCCTGGCCGTGAATCATATCCTGAACCGCTCCATCGCCGATCCAATGGCCGCCGATCACCAGCCGCCCCTCGGTAAGCGCGCAGTCGCAGCCAACCCTAGCTCGCCCTGACGCCATCGCATGCATGCACAGCCCCGCGAGGAAGAAGGGTCGCGCGCCATCCGATCTGAATCGGACGGCGGCATACCGCTTCGCTGCTGCCAGGCCCGGGCAGGCCGCCGAGTTTGGGCCCGCCTGGCCGCCGGGTTTGGGCCGGCCTGGCTCAGATCCGCCGCCCCGGCTCGACTACCTTTTTTCAGTGAATCAATTTCTTGTTTTTGCAAATCCCTGCAAGTTTGAAAATCCAGAGAAATTATTTAATGCATCCAAATTTAAAGATTCAAGTTTCTGTGAGATCCTTATGTTGTATGCTATCCATTGCTACTGCATGTGTAATTTTTTAGGACCTTAAATATTATCTGATGATTAAATATTGTAGATCTATTGATTTTCACTCATATTTGCAAATCTGATGTTCAATTTAATGAAAATTGGTGATTCCAATTTTCACTGATACCTTGCTATTTTGTCGAATTATAGAAACTGGATTTACTATTTTAGGAGCTGTACATTGCTTGTAGTAATTATTTTAATGATATTAGTTTTCTACGTTGATTTATTTATTGTGCACAGTATAATAATTATTTTTGGGTGATTCCAACTCTGGTGTGTTTTTCATTGCATTAGCTTTCCAGAATGGTCTCTGGAAGAATTTTAGGACTTTCAAAAGGTTTTAGAGAATTATTTTGCTATTCTAGTGATTCATAGGATTAGAAAATTCATATTAATTCACCCTTTTTATCTTTTGGTCTGATTCCAATTGTGTTGCTTCTGGAATGTTGTTAGCTACTTGTAAGTATGTTGGATGCCATGTTTGGATTAAACAAGCCACCTGCTAGTTGTTTGTTTGTGATTAGGGTTGCTATGATAATAGATATTGCTTGCTATTATTTTATTAGATTATTCTTTTGTAAAATAAATATTGTTTCAGATATCTGAACATGTTTGTTTCTGATACTCAATGCTTGAGTTGTGTGATGTTTGCCTTGAGAGTGATCCATGTATGCATGAATGCTTATTGTGTGTGTGTTGTTGTTTATTTTCCGGCGATAGAATCGAATGACGATTGTGCGGAGGAAGGGGAGGTATTTGAGTACCAAGAAGAAAGAGATCAGGGACAAGCCAACCAAGGCAAGCCATCTACTTGTTGCATATCTGAATCCTACTAAGTCACTATGCATTGTTCTACTCTTGTTCTCTTAATATGCATGATTTTCTATATTGCTATTATTTCCTATATAGCAATAGTTGACGACTTAGCTCCACAAGTCAACTTGATATCATCTAACAAGATGACACCCTTGACACCCAACTCAACACCCCTATATTAGAGACTTGATGGTTAGCATCAGGGTCTTTGTAAAACTCTTAGTGGAGCCAAAAACTCTAGGATGGGAAAACTCTCGGAAAAGTTTCGAAAATGGTTTCGAAAACCTTGGGGTAGTTTCTACTCCACTGAAATGTTTTCTAAATGATTTTGGGACAAATGGAATTTGGGATATGGAAGGAAAGGAGTTGGTGGTTTTAGAAAAAGGCATCGGTGTTTCTTTGTAGTCGCTCGAAGCAATTAACCTGTGCAACCACATTACCCCGGTATGGGACGAGGCCTAGTTTGAAGTCTGTCTGCTTTAGTGCGGGGAGCCTCACAACTATATAAGGGTCTGTAGGACCCCGAAATCCGAGTTGACGCCAAAAGAGGTTAACACATATCACGGCATATCCCAAGACGCTAGAAGACACTTGGGTTCTCCCGCCGTGGCGCTGGAGTTACGCTCTGGAGGAGGTACTGCTAGGACGTGCCAGGGAGGTAAACTCCACAAGGTAGGCACCCGTACTAAGGTAGATAGATGGAGGGCTTTGATCGATTATCCGAACCCCGCATACTTGTGTATGACGGTCTGTGGTGGTATCCCGGCGGATTTATCGGATGGTGTGGGTAAAGTGTACAACCTCTGCAGAGTGTAAACTTATTCGAATAGCCGAGTCATCGGTCATGGACGGTTGTGAAGATCACTACATTGCCCAATGTCAGGTTTTGGTTTTATAAATGATTTTCAAGAAAAATGGAGTTTGTGCTGGACGGAGTACTTGGAGGGTACTGCCATGGCACGGGTGTGGTTTTTGGAGTACTTGGAGGGTACTGCCGATGACTTGAGGTGGTCATGTCTGATTGACCACCGACCTTATCTTACAAAGGAGTTTCCCCCTTTCCTAGAGCTTTTCCTAAAATTGTTTTATAAAAGTCTTCTTTAATAAGGATATAGAAATGTCGTAAGACATGCTATGTCAACACAGAACACTTGCTAGATTATAGTTTCATTAAAGCCAAGCCAACCCTTGCTACAGCCATATAACATGTAAATGTTTCTCTCCTAGATGGTTTGCGAGTACAATTCCAAAATGTACTCACGGCTTTGTCCCTGGCTATTAACTTGGCCAGATTTTGGCGACGACTATGAGGAGGATGATGAGGAGTATGACGACGCCGGTGCGAAGTAGGAATCGTTTCCCGGTCAGTCGCCTGTAGGGTAGTAGGCCTGACTTGGGTCACTACGCTACATGTATCCGCTGCTACTCATGAATAAGTGTGTCAGTTGAACTTGCTCTGCGTGGCATTTATATTCAGCCAAGCGGCTTATGTAAGACTTTAATACTCGTTATGTAATGGATGATGTAATCTGAAATGCCAACTCTGTTATGTGGATTCACGACGGTCTCCTGGGATCGTGAATTGTATGCATAACGGGATTCTCGGGTGGTAAGCCGGGGTCCCCACATACACTTCGTGGTGTTTTTATGCATTTTCCGTAACTAACCTATTAACGAGATGCCACAGTGCCAGTTCCCTGTTTTCTGCTCTTTTTGTGTTTCAGAAAAGTTACACATGAAATATTCTCAGAATTGGACGAAAAAGTCGAAGTTCCTATTTTTCCCGACACGATACGGAGTCCAAAGCAGAGACGGAGGGGGGCAAAGGGCAGCCGCACCATGAGGTGGCGTGGCCTACCCTTGGCCCGCGCCACCAGGTGGTGTGGACCCCTGGTCCACCCCCTGACATCGTCCTTCCACCTATATATTCTTCTCAATGAGAAAACCCTAAACACCCAATCAATTTTCCAGAAAACATACTGCAAGCCGCCGCCGTCGTTGACGCGAGATCGGGAGGTTCCTGAAGCTCTTCCTGGCACCGTGTCGGAGAGGGGAATCACCACCGGAGGCCTTCTTCATCACCATGCCTGCCTCCGGAGTGATGTGTGAGTAGTCTACCTTGGAATACGGGTCCATAACAGTAGCTAGATGGATGTCTTCTCCTCCATGTGCTTCATGTTTAGATCTTGTGAGCTGCCAATCATGATCAAGATCATCATTATGTAATTCTACATGTTGTGTTTGTTGGGATCCAATGAATATTGAGTACTATGTCAAGTTTTATCATCTCTATGTTGTTTATGATCTTGCATGCTCTCCGTTGCTAATAGATATCGTGGCCGAGTAGATGCTAGTAACTCCAAGAGGGAGTATTTATGCTCGATAGTGGGTTCATGCCTCTGGTAACTTGGGGGAGTGACAACAACCTCTAAAGTTGTAGATGTTCTGTTGCTACTAGGGAGAAAACAACAATCTTGTGTCCAAGGACAGTCGTATTGTTTACTTTACACACTTTGCTTAAGGCGATAATCTGTTGCTTGCAACTTAATACCCAACGGTTGTTCGGATGATATCCGGCTGGTGGATTATTAGTCATAGATGCAGTTGGATTATGGTCTATGTATTATGTTGTAATGCCCAAGTGAATCTCATAGTGATCCTCATGACATGTGCATGCTTTCTTTATTCAGTCAATTGCCCAACAGTAATTTGTTTACCCAGCATGTTATTTATATTTATGGAGAGAGACCTCTAGTGAACTGTGGACCCCAGTCCATTCTTTTACATTCTTATTACCGTTTACCTTTTACACGCATTATTAAATTTCTCGCAAACAACTATCTTTTACCACACGATACGTTTAATCCTTTGTTTACATCAAACTGGTGAGATTGACACCCTCACTGTAAGTTGGGGCAAAGTACTTTGGTTGTGTTGTGTGCAGGTTCCACATTGCTGCTGGTGCAAAGCTATGCCCCATATAAGGCGCCATATATAAATTGTCTGCAGCTATCGCCAAGCCAGCGAGCATCAACCTTCGGAAGTTGGTTCTTTCTCCTACTGGTTCGATTAAACTTTGGTTTTATACTGAGGGAAGACTTGCTCCTGTGCTCATCATACCTTCCTCTTGGGGTTCTGATAAGGGGTGTCCCGATCTTCTCAGTGAGCGCGATGTAGATGGCGATGATGGTGATGAAGATAACTCGAATGTCGCTGTAAACTCTCCGGCTAATCCCTGCTGCCAGCGCAACAGCTCTCAACCCTTTGGATATTCACAACATCACACGCTTGCACACGTAGCCGCCGACCATGAAGCGGTGATGCAATATACTAATTCCCAATGGAACAGCAGATTACACTCAGACTTTCAGAAGAACAAACACCAGATCGATACGAATTGGTGCGAATAATTTCAGAGGAACACTTGGTTCTGTCTAGAAACTAGGGTTTTGTTTAAACGTGGTCTAAGGGACTTGAGGAGGCGCCCCTGGCTACTTAAGGGAGGCTGGGGCGTCCTCATCATGGACCTGGCCCAAAACCAACCTGGTTTGGGCCCAAACTGACTCGGTTCGACTCAAATGAGTACATACCGACCCATATATGGGTTCGGCCTATTTCTGGCACGCAGGCCATGTGTTTGGCGCGCCTTACACGTGTAGACATCGTGTCGTAGGCAGTCCTAGTGCGCCATCACATGCTCGTGCTCATGCAGACATGATCTCCACTTGTCTCTTGATCGCCGTCCTCCCTCTCCTCCCGCTGGCGATATCTTGACAGATGACATACCTAAATACAACACAGTACTTTGCCTTAGGTAGTATATAATTCGGAGATATCAAAACATTCTCTTCAATTAGGAAAGAATTCACCTTATCATTATTATTAGTTAGGCTCAATATTTCCTTCCAGCTCAAACAAGTAGAATCATCCTATTCCATGGATAGATCCTCATCATCCTCCCTTTCTTTAAGAAAAGCCATCCTCGGCTTTGGGTAAGCTGAAAGTGGAAGAAACAAAAAGAGCAACGTGTACGCACAATATATGTATATATAACATGTTGTATCGGTTTTGTGAACATGATGAGTATTCCCAGTAGACAAGATGCAACTGAAATTGCAAATATAAGTGAAATTCATATAAGCATGAGCACAGCGAGGACGATCTATGTATATAGTTGTATAGTGCAAGATTAAAGCAAGTGTCCTCACAGAAGCTCTATGATCAAATTTATTATGATCAAGGTCAAACCATTCCAACAAATATGAGAACAAAATAGGTTTATACCAGGCTCCAACTGCACTACTCTGATTATGATGAACAAGTGATGAACGGACAAAGAAGTATTCATTTATATATGCATGATCAGCACGTCCTATAGGTAATATGCAACGCAATTTGCAAATATAAGTGAAGTACGGATCAGTACCACACTTAGACAACGAAGTGTGGGACAAACACAATAAACATAGCAAATCCGAGTGCAAACTGGCAAAAATAGAGCAACCCAACATATCATGATTGGTGAGCCGAAACGCATCAAGTAGACCAGAATATATTATACTATCTCGAAAATTTACGGTTTTCCCAGAGCAAAAACACTTGGACACAATGCATATATTGCTGAAAACAGCAAGTTTCAGTTCAGCGATTCTATCACATGTAATGCATATGTGGTCCACCATAAAATCATCACTCATGCTATATTCACTGACTAAATTAAAAGTGAAGCAATAGGCATATGTGCTAGAATTCAAATATGAAATTTCAGAAATCTTATTCATAGCACAACTCAAATTAATAGGTTTAGTTAGCATGATGGAATACACAATATGAACAGGTGGTATTCGAGCAAGTACTTCTTTATGTGTCATCAGTACCACATGATCGAAATTTGAATTTAGGAAAGTATCACAAGGTGCTGAGACAGTAGTGCAAGATAAAGCACAAGAAGGAACCAGCAAAGGAGTAGACTCACAAAGATTTTCCATGGCTGGTTGTAGTTCCAAAACACTGCCTATTGCAATGATAGGCTCCTCGGATGTAGTAGGCACCAGAACGTCCTCCTTAAGTGATAATACACAAACCGGTGATGCAGGTTGTAAAATAGGCGGCTCCCTTTCTTCAAAAGCAACCTGCATTTCACAAGAAACAACACTAGGAGTAGACATGGTTACATTAGTTGAAATATCCTCACATGTCCTAGCAACTCCCTCGCTTAGTTTTTCTGGAACAATGACATTCTCACTCTGGTGCACACTCGTATCTACACATAATGTGGAATCATACAAGTGAACTTTAGGTGGCTGAGGTGTACACATGGTGGGAATACATAGGTCGGGTGGTGTAGGAACAGGAGCAACATGTGGTTTTATTGGGAGGGCTGCAGGTGGACGTAGGTTTTGACGCCTAACCTCCTGAAATTCCTTAATGCAAATATATGACAACCATGTATGCTTACTATTCCAAAAGATGGAGGGGTCAGGATGATCACTACCAAAAACAACTTGAAACTGAGAACACCAAGATTTTCCCAACAAAATATGGCAAAAATTTAGCGCTCTAGGAACCACATCACAACGAATATGAACTGTATGGCCATAAATGGTGAGAGGAACATGGGTGGTTCGCGTAATCGGTAGTGCATGATGATAAGAAGCCAACATATATGGTTTAATTTTTCCATAAGTACGCAATTGCATCTTTTCAACAACCTCAATACTAACCAAGTTCGGTAAAGAATAATTATCAATGATAACAGCAGCAGGTCTTCCATTAATATCTGCAGTGAAGTGGAACAAACCCAAATTAAGCACCACGCCAGAATCCTCCTCCCAAAATGTATTGCTGCAATCAAACTGCAATGGTAATGGATCCTCCTCGTCATCATCTGCCATTATTAGTAAAGACAAAGGAAACGGCAGCAATATATATATATGGTGGAACTCTCAGCTCACTCAAAACTGAAAGAACAAGGTATCTTACCATTCCAAAGTGAATTATGAAAGCTTACCAACTTGTAGCGGCAGAACGTGTGCTGATGTGATGAAGCGAATACCGAGGGTATAAGAAACTATCACACGACAAACCAGGGTATATGGTGGGGCTTGGTATGGATACCTAACTACACCGAAATACAAGTCCTAGTGCTGATCGTATGACAAAGACCCACGGAAACACACACGGTGGAGATAAATGGGGCAAAGCAACTCTGAAAAGTGAGCTCAAAAAGATATAAGTGACAACTCACAGTAGCTTGTGTTGCAATGCACAAGAGAGACGCTAGCACTGGCTCGACGAACAGGCACAAGATTGCGCACACGGCAGCAGCCTGCTGAGCACGAAGTAGCTAGTCTCGTATGGGTAAGCTCCTAACACGATGCTGTAGACAGGCTGTAGCTAAAGCGATCAAAATTGTGTAGAAAGGACGCTATGTGGACATAGTGGTAACACGCTGTCGCGGCAGCGAAATCGACAAAAAACGTGTCGCGGCAGAGATATACGACGTTGGAAGCGCACGGCAGCGCGACGACGACGCGAAACGGACAAAGTAGTTTGTCTCTTTTTGTTTTTAATTGAACGATCTGGCCTAGCCTGAGAACTAGAGGCAACGCACTAGGCCAGACAAAAGTCTCGCCAAGTCTGGCCGAGAGCGAGCGCTGCCTACGCGCGAGACCAGATAATACATCGCCTATGTCTGATGGATAGCGATCGCTTTTTTTTTGACTTTGACTAGCGATCGGCAACGTAGGCAGCCCGGATTCAGGCAACGTAGGCAACGTATCTTTGATCGGCGATCGTACAGATCGATTCAGGCAACGTAGGCAGCCCGGATTCTATCTTTTTTTAAAGGCTGTTGCGATCGGATCTGGTTGCGAGCAGATTTTTTTTTTTGCTTTTTCTGATTGTCGATCCGATCTGCACGATCTATGTTGTAGCCTGAAGAACAGCTCAGTACAAACCAAGAAAAAAGATGACGATCAAAGATACGCCAAACAAGATCTAAACTTGAAACTGAGTTGCAGAAAAGATCGAGAACCCTAGACTCCTACGAATTGACAGAAAAGATACGCGAAATAGACGATCAGCGACTAAAACTCAAAACGTTGCAATCTAGGCTATGGCAAAGCTAAGAACCCTAATTTTTTTGTAGGCTTTTTCTAGATAGGACAAAAACAAAAACGAATTTACGGGGATGAATTTGTGGATGCTCACCGAGTAAACGCTGGAATCTGATACCAAGATGATAAGGGGTGTCCCGATCTTCTCAGCGAGCGCAATGTAGATGGCGATGATGGTGATGAAGATAACTCGAGTGTCGCTGTAAACTCTCCGGCTAATCCCTGCTGCCAGCGCAACAGCTCTCAACACTTTGGATATTCGCAATGTCACATGCTTGCGCACGTAGCCGCCGACCATGAAGCGGTGATGCAATATACTAATTCCCAATGGAACAGCAGATTACACTCAGACTTTCAGAAGAACAAACACCAGATCGATACGAATTGGTGCGAATAATTTCAGAGGAACACTTGGTTCTGTCTAGAAACTAGGGTTTTATTTAAACGTGGTCTAAGGGACTTGAGGAGGCGCCCCTGGCTACTTAAGGGAGGCTGGGGCGTCCTCATCATGGACCTGGCCCAAAACCAACCTGGTTTGGGCCCAAACTGACTCGGTTCGACTCAAATGAGTACATACCGACCCATATATGGGTTTGGCCTATTTGTGGCACGCAGGCCATGTGTGTGGCGCGCCTTAGACGTGTAGACATCGTGTCGTAGGCAGTCCTAGTGCGCCATCACATGCTCGTGGTCATGCAGACATGATCTCCACTTGTCTCTTGATCGCCGTCCTCCCTCTCCTCCCGCTGGCGATATCTTGACAGATGACATACCTAAATACAACACAGTACTTTGCCTTAGGTAGTATATAATTCGGAGATATCAAAACATTCTCTTCAATTAGGAAAGAATTCACCTTATCATTATTATTAGTTAGGCTCAATATTTCCTTCCAGCTCAAACAAGTAGAATCATCATATTCCATGGATAGATCCTCATCAGGTTCCCAACTGGTGCCGAACACGCACTATCAAGCAATTTTTCTAGCACCATTGCTGGGGAGAAAGAGGATTTTTGCAAGGGAAGTCTCTCGCTTCCAATCTTTTTACTTTGTTATTGTTTTGCTTTACTTTATTTTTGCTTGCATCTTTTTATCAAAAATACAAATAAATTAGTTCCTATTTCAAGTTGCTTTTATGTCTAGTTTAGTTCCTGTTACTATGTTGCCTGAGGAAATGATCTTAACTTTCAAGCAAAAGAGTGAAGAGAGTTTTAAAGAAGCTTGGTCTAGAATTTATGATTTCCATGATAAAACTGAACGAAAAATGACTTTGAGCTTGCTTCTTAGTAGCTTTTACTTTGGTCTTGCTCTTTGTTATAGATATGCTTTGGATGCTGCAGCAGGAGGAGATTTCCTTCATTGCGATGGAGATCAAGCTTTCAATATTATAAAAAACTTGATTGCAGTATTTAGCTTACCGAGTGATTTTGATTCTTCTCTTATGAGCATTTTTGCTAGATTAAATACTCTTGAGACTCATACTGCTTGTTTAAAAGATTGTTATGGTATGTTGCGCGAGCATCATGATTATGTGCCAATAAATTTCGAACCCTCAAGTTGGTTTCCTATGGTGAAACTTACTATCAATGGTGAAACTTTTCATGCTCGTTGTGATATTATGTCTGAATTTTGCCTTATGATATGGATTGTTTGCCCGATCTTTCACGATGCACCACCTGATCGGATAGATCTCCCAATCACGTGAGCGGAACACGCGACCTGAAGATTGGGGAACGTAAATCCTGCGAGCAACTCGACGATGAACGACGAACCTCACGCTGAATCAACACGCCAACAGCTCGACAACCCTTGACAGATTCAAGGACCTTCGCGCACACAGGATTACTCTTGACAATTCAAGAACTCTCATGTCTTTACTGATAGATAACTAGACGAACGTCCGAGACGCCGTCACACACGCCGATCCCAGAGGGACGGTGATAACTTGAACTAAAGTTCTACATAATTTTCAACCTCCCTAAACCCTAGCCGTCCAGCCTCCTTATATAGACGGCTAGAAAACTATTGGGCTTGGACAGGCCCAAACCCAAAACATAAAATAAAACCCTAATTGGCCCACAACTTGACCTAGCTACGAAATAACATAAACAGATACAAATTAATGACACAGCCTTAGACTTAATTATCACATATCGTAGGTCGTCCTGGCGTGCCAATCGGATGTGGACGCTGGCCGTACTCCACGTGTGCGCTGCACAGGCAAAGTTTGCCTTCGACACCTGCGCCTCCTCTTGATTGAAAACGATCTCCAGGTGTACTCCACCGATCTTGCTTCAACCCTTGACGCCATGTCGCTTGAGTGCACGTGATTAGGCTGGATATTCTGGTTGTAACAATAACAGGCCGGAAATTTGGTCCTCGCGGCTGAAATTTTTCTGGATCATTGTTTCCTTATATTGGCACGCCAGGATGACCTACGATATGTGATAATTAAGTCTAAGGCTGTGTCATTAATTTGTATCTGTTTATGTTATTTCGTAGCTAGGTCAAGTTGTGGGCCAATTAGGGTTTTATTTTATGTTTTGGGTTTGGGCCTATCCAAGCCCAATAGTTTTCTAGCCGTCTATATAAGGAGGCTGGACGGCTAGGGTTTAGGGAGGTTGAAAATTATGTAGAACTTTAGTTCAAGTTATCACCGTCCCTCTGGGATCGGCGTGTGTGACGGCGTCTCGGACGTTCGTCTAGTTATCTATCAGTAAAGACATGAGAGTTCTTGAATTGTCAAGAGTAATCCTGTGTGCGCGAAGGTCCTTGAATCTGTCAAGGGTTGTCGAGCTGTTGGCGTGTTGATTCAGCGTGAGGTTCGTCATTCATCGTCGAGTTGCTCGCAGGATTGACGTTCCCCAATCTTCAGGTCGCGTGTTCCGCTCACGTGATTGGGAGATCTATCAGATCAGGTGGTGCATCGTGAAAGATCGGGCAAACAATCCGTATCATCTTGGTATCAGAGCGCCAGGTTGATCACGGTGCAAGTTGCAGTTGATGTCGTCGGGTGGATCATCAGATCTGTTAGTCGACGAGGCTGTTGGAGAAGATTGTTGGCCTAAGTTTGCAAGGAGGTGGCCAGCTGCATCAGGGAAGGAGAAGGCGTTCGTCGCAGATCGTTCTAAGGCGGCGCAGGCAGAAAATTATGTAGAACTTTTAGTTCCCACGTGTGTGTTCCATCCCTCCGGGGTTGGCGTATTGAGACGGTGTCTCCGACGTTCGTCTAATTATCCACTATATTGTGTTATGCGTGAAGGTGCTTGTTATTCAAGTATTGTCGTGCTTCGGCGTGAGGCTCGTTGTTCGTCAGCGAGTTGCTCGTTGGATTCATCTATTCGGCGTGAGGTTCGTCTACATCGACGAGTTGCTCGCAGGATTGACGTTCCCTCGTTTTCAGGTTACGTGTATCGCTCACGTGATTGGAAGATTTATCAGATCTATCAGATCAGAAGGTGCATCGTGAAAGATCGGGCCAAACAGTCTTCATCATCTTGGTATCAGAGCACGTGATTAGATGATAAAGACTGTTTGCCCGATCTTTCACGATGCACCTCCTGATCTCATAGATCTCCCAATCACATGAGCGGAACACGCGACCTGAAGATTGGGGAACGCCAATCCTGCGAGCAACTCGACGATGAACGACGAACCTCACGCTGAATCAACACGCCAATAGCTCGACAACCCTTGACAGATTCAAGGACCTTCGCGCACACATGATTACTCTTGACAATTCAAGAACTCTCTTGTCTTTATTGATAGATAACTAGACGAACGTCCGAGACGCCGTCACACACGCCGATCCCAGAGGGACGGTGATAACTTGAACTAAAGTTCTACATAATTTCCAGCCTCCCTAAACCCTAGCCGTCCAGCCTCCTTATATAGACGGCTAGAAAACTATTGGGCTTGGACAGGCCCAAACCCAAAACATAAAATAAAACCCTAATTGGCCCACAACTTGACCTAGCTACGAAATAACATAAACAGATACAAATTAATGACACAGCCTTAGACTTAATTATCACATATCATAGGTCGTCCTGGCGTGCCAATATCCTCATCACCTTATGCCTAAGGATGTTTATGAATCTTTGAATCTTTGGGGACTTTCTGAGGGTGGAGAAGAAATATCACTTACCAATAATTCCACTATTATTTCCCATTGGAATAGCTGATGGAGTGTTTACAAAAATCCTAGGGAGAATGGTATCTACTGATTATATTGTTACTGAATCTGTAGGAAAGCGATGAATCACACTTGGAAGGTCCCTACTACAGCTCCTGGGCGCAATGATAGATGTGGGAAAAGGCACTATAAAATTCACCTCTCCACCATGCAATCGTCATGAGTTCCCCAAAGGTAAGAGCAAAGGTAAGGGTAAAAGTAAGAGAGGAAGACATAAGGCGTCCAGTGATATTGATGCTTCGTCGCTTGAAATTACTTGATTTCCACTTTCTGCGCCTAACTCAAAGGCGTTAAAGAAAAGCACTCTTGGGAGATAACCCAATGTTTCCTTTTCAGTACTTTTTATTTTTGTTGAGTCTTGGAAGTTATTACTACTGTACATGACCTCTCCTTATCATTTTTATTTCGTTTTTGTGCCAAGAAGAACCTCTAATTGGAGGAAAGTAAGATTTGGGGAAGTTGCTGTCCTGAAACAGATTTCTGCGCTGTACCGTAAAAATTCGTGAACATTCTCAGAACATCTTTTTGATCTGCGATTTCTTGTGCACATGCCCCAGGTTATTGCCTAACTTTCATTAGTTTTGCACTTTTTGATTTGAGCAATAGAAGATCCTTAGAAAAATCGATCTTTACCAGCTATTCTGTTTTGACAGATTCTGCCACTATTTGTGTTTGCCTCTTGATCGCTTTCTTTTTTAGTTCTTTTGATCACAGAACTTTTGAGGAAGTTGCTACAGTATCTTATGCTTTAATGGGTGTTATACTTGAGTTGGAAATGAACAAAAAGAATAGATTTACTATCGTGCTTACACTAATGTTGCTAATAGAATTGTGTGAAGTTTTGTATGAAGGAAGTTTTCAAGTGTAGGGAAAGGAGAATGATGAGATGAGATGAACTATGGAAAAAAGCTCAAGCTTGGGGATGCCCATGTCACCCCAAGAAATATTCAAGAGGTACAAGCATCAAAGCTTGGGGATGCCCTGAGGCACCCCTTCTTCATCGGCAAAAATCAGGTCATCTTTCAAGACACTCTATTTTTATTGCTTTGTATTCTATGCATTTTTCTTGGAGCGTCTTTACTTTCGCTTTCAGTTTTCTTTTGTTTTGTTTGCTGCAATAAATGGTTGCACCCCAAAATATTTCTTTTTGAGAAGATGCACTCTGCTTTTCATTGCCAAGAACACTCTAGTTTTCACTCTTTTTGTTCAACGAGTGTTCTCTTTTTCTAGTACTGCGTTTAGCTTTCGTTTTTCGCCTTGATTTTTGTTCCGAACTTGTTATTTCTTTTTATCAAGGTGTATTTAGACCTCTGGTCTATGTTGATTTTCATCTTTAAGAGTTGATGCAAAAAGGTTGATTGGTGCTGGAAAAGAGAAAAAAGTTTCATGCCTATAGTGGTACAAATGGGAGCTTGTTTAGACTATGGCTTAGAGTTCTGCATGTCATGCTTGATGTTATTTTGATAGTATGCTTAGTAGTTTTTGCTCTAGCATGACTTGTCTCAAATGACTGAGATTGCTTAATGTGCCTTTGAAAGAATCATGCGCTGTTTTTATTATATGGGAGCATATTATTGTGGTTTTCTCCTTTGATGCTTTGGGTTGACTTAGCGCATGCTTACACCATGCTTGACTACAAATAAGTCACCTCAAGCCTCTATGATCATTTGGTTTTTGACTTGTGATACCACTTTATGCTTTGGTTAATAATGTTTTGTCGCTATGCATGATTATGGCCGTTATTGCTCTCATAGTTGGTCGCTCCTAGTCTTTTGCTAGCCTTCATCTGTACTGAGAGGGAATACTTCTCATGCATACAACTACAAAAAACCAATTTTATTCCAAAGAGACAACTATAAATTCCTATGCATGGTATTTGCAAGCCATTCCAAGTAAATTTTCATGTGCTACCTTTCAAAAAACCTTCAAAATACTTCTCATTTTGTGACATTGTTTTCAGCTCATGGGGACGTAGTGGTCGGATTTGCTATATTCCATATTGTTATATTTCGAAAAAGAAAAAAAGGAAAAAAAGAAAAAGGCACTCCTCCATGGTATGTGAAAGTTGGTGGGCACCCGATGGAATCGGTTAGCCATGGTTTGTGAAAGGAAAAGTGGGGAGGAGTGCCAAGCTTTATAAAAGAGAACAAATGTGCCAATCTCTCTCAAAACTTGCTTAGTATGGAAGATAGTAAGAACCCATTGCCAGTCGTTGACAAGAACAACCACCTCTCAAAACATTTTTTGTCTCTGTTTTACAAATGAAAAGCTCTAGCACATGTTTAATCCATGCTTCCCTCTGCGAAGGGCCTTTCTTTTAATTTTATCTTGAGTCTTCACTTTCTACCTTTATGCACCGTCTAAGAGAGCATAGTTGTCATTCTGAGTATAATGTGCATAGTCCCAAAATTTATTATTGATTGATTCATGATTATTGTTTTGCTTGTTCTTAAATTATTTGTATCTAATCACCCTCTTAAACTTGAAGGTGTCCTATGCATTTATGTTTTGCTACTTCATGAAGGACAAGCTGAAAACCACTTTGCTATGTTTTTCTATTTGCTTGAAACACACACTTGACTTTCAATGCATTATTACTCATGATCTTTTGTTTGTGTTACTTTTCATGTTATAACATGGTTGCTAAGTTTTATTGTCAAGATTATGTCTTTTATGCCCATGTTTAGAGTACTTTGATCTCAGCACTCAATGCTTTACATCGTTTGATCAAGATTGTGTTGGTGCATGTCACCTCAAAAATTATTGTTTTGTTATCACTTACCTACTTGAGGACGAGCAGGAGTTAAGCTTAGGGATGCTTGATACGTCTCAAATGTATCTATAATTTTTGATGCTCCATGCTTGTTTATGCACCATTTGCTTTGTGTTTTGTTACACTTCATGGCGTTTTAATGCATTTTCTGGAACTAACCTATTAACGAGATGCCACAGTGCCACTTCCCTGTTTTCTGCTATTTTTGTGTTTCAAAAAAGTTACACAGGAAATATTCTCGGAATTGGACAAAACAAAAGCCGAAGTTCCTATTTTCCCGACACAAGACGGAGTCCAAAGCAGAGACGGAGGGGGGCCAGAGGGCAGCCGCACCATGGGGTGGCGCGGCCTACCCCTAGCCCGCGCCACCAGATGGTGTGGACCCCTGGTCCACCCATGACATCGCCCTTCTGCCTATATATTCTTCTCGATGAGAAAACCCTAAACACCTGATCAATTTTCCAGAAAACATACTGCAAGCCGCCGCTGTCATTGACGTGAGATCAGGAGGGTCCAGAAGCTCTTCCCGGCACCCTGCCGGAGAGGGGAATCACCACCGGAGGCCTTCTTCATCACCATGCCTGCCTCCGGAGTGATGTGTGAGTAGTCTACCTTGGACTACGGGTCCATAGTAGTAGCTAGATGGATGTCTTCTCCTCCATGTGCTTCATGTTTAGATCTTGTGAGCTGCCTATCATGATCAAGATCATCGTTATGTAATTCTACCTGTTGTGTTTGTTGGAATCCGATGAATATTGAGTACTATGTCAAGTTGATTTATTGATTTATCATCTCTATGTTGTTTATGATCTTGCATGCTCTCCGTTGCTAGTAGATATCTTGGCCGAGTAGATGCTAGTAACTCCAAGAGGGAGTATTTATACTCGATAGTGGGTTCATGCCTCTGGTAACTTGATGAGGATACAATCATGGATCATGCTAATTTTGAGTGTTTGAGCTGGAAGAAAATATTGAGTCTAATTGATGATTATTATAAGGTGAATTCTTTCCTAGTTGAAAAGAATGTCTTGATATCTCCGAATTATATACTACCTAAAAGCGATGTACTATGTTGTATTTAGGTATGTCATCTGTCAAGATATCGCCAGCGGGAGGAGAGGGAGGACGGCGATCAAGAGACAAGTGGAGATCAAGTCTGCATGAGCACGAGCACGTGATGGCGCACTAGGACTGCCTTCGACACGATGTCTACACGTCTAAGGCGCGCTATACACATGGCCTGCGTGCTAGAATTAGGCCGAACCCATATATGGGTCGGTATGTACCCGTTTGAGTCGAACCGAGTCAGTTTGGGCCCAAACCAGGTTGGTTTTGGGCCAGGTCCATGTTGAGGACGCCCCAGCCTCCCTTAAGTAGCCAGGGGCGCCCCCTCAAGTCTCTTAGACCACGTTTAAACAAAACCCTAGTTTCTAGACAGAACCAAGTGTTCCTCTGAAATTATTCACACCAATTCGTATCGATCTGGTGTTCGTTCTACTGAAAATCTGAGTGTGATCTGCTGTTCCATTGGGAATTAGTATATTGCATCACCGCTTCGTGGTCGGCGGCTACGTGCGCAAGCGTGTGACGTTGCGAATATCCAAAGGGTTGAGAGCTGTTGCGCTGGCAGCAGGGATTAGCCGGAGAGTTTACAGCGACACTCGAGTTATCTTCATCACCATCATCGCCATCTACATCGCGCTCGCTGAGAAGATCGGGACACCCCTTATCATCTTGGTATCAGATTTCCACGGTTTACTCGGTGAGCATCCACAAATTCATCCCTGCAATTCGTTTTTGTTTTCAGTCCTATCCAGAAAAAGCCTAAAAAAAATTAGGGTTCTTCGTTTTGCCATAGCCTAGATTGCATCGTATTTTAGTTTTAGTCGCTGATCGTGTGTTTCGCGTTGTCTTTCTTCCAATTATAGGAGTCTAGGATCCTTATTCAATTCTGCTTGTTAGTTTTCGTTCTGGATCTTGTTTGTGGCTTCGTTGTCTCTCTGCGTCTTCCTCAAGGTGGCGGCCGAGCGAGCAGTCTTCGAGCGAAGGTCTCCGTGCTAGTCAGCCGCCAGATCCGATCGCATAAGCAAAAAAAAAAAAAAAAAAACAGGCAGCGATTCCTCGCGCTGCCCCCACGCGCAGGACCGGCCCAAACAGCTTTGGCCCAATTTTTAGTGAGTAAAAACAAAAAAAAAAAACAAAAACAAAAAACTGGGGACGTGTGCAGTACACGATCGCACCACAAATACAAAAAAAAGGGAGACAAACTACTTTGCCCGTTTCGCGTCGCCGTCGCGCTGCCGTGTGTTTCCGGCGTTGTACATCTCTGCCGTTGACATATTTTTTCTCGGTTTCTCTGCCGCGACAGCGTGTTACCACTGTGTCCATATAGCGTCCTTTTTACACGATTTTGATCGCTTTAGCTACAGCCTGTCTACAGCATCGTGTTAGGAGCTTACCCATACGAGACTAGCTACTTCGTGCTCATCAGGCTGCTGCCGTGTGCGCAATCTTGTGCCTGTTCATCGAGCCAGTGCTAGCGTCTCTCTTGTGCATTGCAACACGAGCTATTGTGCGTTGTCACTTATATCTTTTGAGCTCTTTTTCAGAGTTGTTTTGCCTCGCTTATCTCCACCGTGTGTGTTTCGTGGGTCTTGTCATACGATCAGCACTAGGACTTGTTTGCGGTGTACTTAGGATCCCATACCTACAGCTCCACCATATATTCCTGGTTTGTCGTGTGATCGCTATTCTACCCTCGGTATTCACTTCTTCACATCAGAGCATTGGTCGTTTATCCGATTTGGTAAGCATCGCTATTCACCTTGGAACGGTAAGATTCACCTTTTCTTGTCAGTTTTGAGTGAGTAGAGTGTTTCACTATATATACATATTTGTTTCCGCACTAATTATGGCAGATGATGTTATGGATACTGTGGAGGCTGGAAGATACCAATTTTTCCGCCACAGATATTGTAGTGCCACTTTTTGGGAGGAAGAACGTGGCAACTTTGACGGTGATGGGCTCTTTCACCATGGTGTGATGATTGGAGATAGATGTGCTGCAACCACTATTGATCACATCTCTACCATCAATTTAATCAGCATTGAGGTCGTCGAGACGTTGCACCTAGCCACACGTGCTAGTATAGCGCCATATCTCTTGCGTTCCTCATATGGCACTTTGCTGATTTCACACATAGCTGACGTTCCTGTTACTTACAGAGGGCATACCGAGGTTATTCGTTGTGGTGTATCCCCCATGCCACTTGAATCTTGTCATATTCTGTTGGGTTATCCTTGGTTTCACACCTATCATGCTCAGCCTTGTCGTGATAGGCCGACAGTTTCGTTCAAGTGGAATAAGCAGCGGCATGCTTGGCTGCGTCTAACAGCTGAACAGTTTCATAAGAATCATCTTCTTCGCAAGGAGAGGACAAAGGAGTTCTGCTTGTCGCCTAAGCACAAGGTCATGATGGATGGTGGCAGTCCCATTATTTGCCATCTTGACCATGGTGTGCTTCACAACCCATGTGAGAATGAGAGCCACATAGCCAAATTGAGTGAGAGTGTTATAAAAAGTGAGCTATGTGATTCCACCAAACGTGAGGTTGAGAGTATACACTTTGAGAGTATGAGCAAAAATCAAAACACAAGAGTAGTCGACGATAGGATATGTGAGGATATTTCAACTAATGTAACTTTGTCTACTCCTAGTGTTGTTTCTTGTGATATGCAGGTTGCTTTTGAAGAAAGGGAGCCGCCTATTTTACAACCTGCATCACCGGTTTGTGCATTATCACTTGAGGAGGATGTTCCAGTGCCTACTTCTTCTGAGGAGCATGTCATTGACATAGGTACTGATTTGGAACCAGAACCAGTAGCTATGGATAATATTTGTGAGTCTACTCCTTTGCTGGTTCCTTCTAGTGATTTATCTTGCACTAATGTTTCAGCACCATGTGATAATTTGATTTTGAATTTTGATCATGTGGTAGTGCTGACACATAAGGAAGTACTTGCTAGAATACCATCGAATGACATTGTGTATTCCATCATGCTAAAAGAACCTCTTAGTTTGCGTTGTGCTATGAATAAGATTTTTGAAATTTCATATTTGAATTCTAGCACACATGCCTATTGCTTCATGTTTTACTTGATTGGTAAATATAGCATGAATGATAATTTTCTTGTTGATCACATATGCATAACTTGTGATAGAATTAATGCACTGAAACTTGATGTTCTCAGTCCTATATGCTATGTGTCGCAGTCCTTTTGTTGTGGGACACTAGATTATGTTCGAGATAGTATGCAACTATATTCTGGTCTAGTTGATCTACTACAACCAACCAACATACTTTTACCTGTGTTGGAGTGTTCTAATTCTGCTAGAATTGAATCAGATTTTTCATATCCGTTATCTTTGTCCCAACACATGCTGCATTTATATGCTACTAAAATGTACTTCACTTATACCTGCAATTTAAGTTGCTTGATGTATAGTAGACATATTTTTCATGTGAACAAAAATAATACAACATGTTATGTATACATATACTCTGCGTACACTTTGTTCTTTTTGTTCCTACCACTTTCAGCTTACCCAAAGCCGAGGACGGCTTTTCTTGAAGAAAGGGAGGATGATGAGGATACAATCATGGATCATGCTAATTTTGAGTGTTTGAGCTGGAAGGAAATATTGAGTCTAATTGATGATTATTATAAGGTGAATTCTTTCCTAGTTGAAAAGAATGTCTTGATATCTCCGAATTATATACTACCTAAAAGCGATGTACTATGTTGTATTTAGGTATGTCATCTGTCAAGATATCGCCAGCGGGAGGAGAGGGAGGACGGCGATCAAGAGACAAGTGGAGATCAAGTCTGCATGAGCACGAGCACGTGATGGCGCACTAGGACTGCCTTCGACACGATGTCTACACGTCTAAGGCGCCCTATACACATGGCCTGCGTGCTAAAATTAGGCCGAACCCATATATGGGTCGGTATGTACCCGTTTGAGTCGAACCGAGTCAGTTTGGGCCCAAACCAGGTTGGTTTTGGGCCAGGTCCATGTTGAGGACGCCCCAGCCTCCCTTAAGTAGCCAGGGGCGCCCCCTCAAGTCTCTTAGACCACGTTTAAACAAAACCCTAGTTTCTAGACAGAACCAAGTGTTCCTCTGAAATTATTCACACCAATTCGTATCGATCTGGTGTTCGTTCTACTGAAAATCTGAGTGTGATCTGCTGTTCCATTGGGAATTAGTATATTGCATCACCGCTTCGTGGTCGGCGGCTACGTGCGCAAGCGTGTGACGTTGCGAATATCCAAAGGGTTGAGAGCTGTTGCGCTGGCAGCAGGGATTAGCCGGAGAGTTTACAGCGACACTCGAGTTATCTTCATCACCATCATCGCCATCTACATCGCGCTCGCTGAGAAGATCGGGACACCCCTTATCATAACTTGGGGGAGTGACAACAACCTCTAAAGTTGTAGATGTGCTGTTTACTTTACACACTTTGCTTGAGGTGATAATCTGTTGCTTGCACTTAATACCCAATGGTTGTTCAGATAATATCCGGTGGGTGGATTATTAGTCATAGATGTAGTTGGATTACGGTCTATGTATTATGTTTTTGTAACGCTCGACCTTTGGATTAAGGTGGAACACCTGTGTTAAGTGCTATTCCCTAGATCACTGATAGCACCACAGAACAAAATAAAGTATTCATTGCATAGTATCAAAGATTACAACACAGATCCAGATACATAAGTCTTCAAACTTACAAACTAGCTTAGTCACATGGACTAGCTCAAATGAAAAAGTTCAACACATCACAAACACAACAAAAACTAAGGTAGCAGTGAGCCTCCATCTTCACCATGCGCCACAGGCAGTTATGTTAGTATGTAGACTCGAGATCCTATCAACTTACTACTCCTGTGAATAACATACACATTTGAATATGCAGCCCCATGAATGGGGGTCAGTACAATGATGTACTGGCAAATGACACATATTTGGTGGCTGTTGTGAAAGAACTATCTACATGATATTTGGAGGGTGGAGCTTTTGGCTGATTTGCATAAAGCAAATTTTTATCCTATCATTTTCAAATCAAAACTTTTTCATCTTTGAAAGACTTTTAGAGGTCAAGATAACCCCCAGGTGAAAACCACTACATACTTGCAAGGTATGTAGCCTTGGGTAGTTACTCAACAAAACCAGGATAACCCTCAGGTGAAAACCACCACACAAGTCCTGCGTTGATAGCCAGGTGTGCAGCCCTGTGTAGTCCCTGTCCTGAGTGTTTCTAAACAAATTTTAATCATTCAGAAAAGGTGAGGAGACTCTTCCATACATCCATGTCTAGGAACTCAAATTGTCCATAACCGGGGACACGGCTAATCGATTAGTTTGACACCCTGCAGGGGTTGTGCACTTTCACCTTAAGACCCATTCTACCCAGAGAGAAGAATGAGACAAGACCTTTCAGAAGGAGAGAACAACCATACTGGCAAGATCCATTCCCACCTATAATTATGCTACCAGCCAATATCTTGCACAAAAGTTAAACCCTCACACCCTAGTTAGTCAAGACAGAGCCCATATTGTCATAAGGCTGCACTGGAAGCTCACTAAAGCAAGGAAGACATGGTAGTCTCTTTGTTCCTGGGTGGCCGTCCACAAGTATACCCCCAGGTGAAAACCACCACACAAGTCCTGGGTTGAAAGCCAGGTGTGTGGCCCTAGGTAGCCACTCAACATAAACCAAGCAGTGCCATTTCCACCCACGTGTTTCATTGGATTGAAGTTTAAGTTTTTCAAAACTAGTCATCAACCTATAAAAACAAGCATTGGCATCATTTTTCACTAATTGATGAGGACATCCCTATTACACCACCATTATCTCCTGCTCCTATTGATGATGAAGATGTTGCTGCGAAGAAGTCCAACGAGATTAGGATTGGACCAATTACAAGAGCACATGCAAAGCTATTGGAACAACAGGTGAACTCACTCTTAATTGAACCTGATGTTTTATTTAATGAGAGCTTTATACTACCTAAGTCTATGCATCTATGTATGATTAGGTTTGTTGATAACACAAGCATTGCACGAGGAGGAGACGCGTCGCAGCGAGATGAGCAAGACTTGAAGATCAAGTGCGCGAGGGAGGAGAGGGAGGCAGGCGCACCCGGAGATCTCCAGAACATCAAGTCTACATAAGAGAGAGCATGAGATGGCGCGCTAGGACAGCTTTCGACGCGACGTCTATGAGTCTAAGGCGCGCTACACTCATGGCCTGCGTGCCAAAATGAGCCGAACCCATGTATGGGTCGGTATGTACCAGTTTGAGTCGAACCGAGTCCATTTGGGCCCAAAACAGGTTGGTTTTGGGCCAGGTCTTTGCCCAAGTCGCCCCGACCCCTTTAAGTACCCCTGGGGCGCCCCCTTGTGTCGTTCAGACTACGTTTAGATTACCCCCAAACATCAGAACGAAATTGCTTGTAAGCTTCCTCTGAAATCATATATTCCTCTGTGTTTCGCTCGGAATATCTACCCCACTCCAAGTTTGTTTCGATCTGGAGTTTTGCTACTGAGAATTCAAGTGTGATCTGCTGTTCCATTGGGAATTAGGAGATTGCAGAACCGCTTCGTGGTCGGCGGCTACGTGCGCAGGTGTGTGGTGTCTCGAATATCCATAGGGTTGAAGATCTGTTGCATTGGCAACGGGGGAACAGCCGGAGAGTTTGTGTGCGTCTCACAGATTATCTACCAAGTTATCATCCATCTACATCGGCTCACTGAGAAGATCGGGCAACCCCTTATCATCTTGGTATCAGATTCCAGCGTTTACTCGGTGAGCATCCACAAATTCATCCCGTAAATTTGTTTTTGTTTTTGTCCTATCCAGAAAAAGCCACACAAAAAAATTAGGGTTTTTAGTTTTGCCATAGCCTAGATTGCATCGAGTTACTTGTTTTAGTCGCTGATCGTCTTTTCGCGTATCTTTTCATCCCATCTGTAGGAGTCTAGGACCCTCGTTCTTTTCTGTATCTTCGTCGCGGATTTCGTCTTCGTTTGATCCCTGTTTTGATCTCCATAAGCCGGCGGCTGTACACGTTGTTCTTAACGAGAAGTCCTCGATCTAGCAATCAGATCCGATCCACAGGCGTTTCGCAAAAATCAAAAAAAAAAAATTGAAGAAGCGCCGCTCGCCCGACCGCAGATTCGTTCTGTGGTCAGGCGTGAGCTGGGCAGGCGCTCGAGTGCTTTGCTCGCTCGGCCAGATCGATCCTCGATCGAGTTTTCTCAGCGCCAGCCAGCAGGCCCAAGCCCATTTAGGCAAATCTGATCCAAAAAGAAAAAAAAATCCGGATCGCTGCCTTGAGTCCTGGTGCTGGACCTCAGACTTGGTCTGTGCCCAGGCGTGAGCGCAATATCAAAATTTTTTTTTTCCTTTTGCTTATTTCTCTTTGCCTTTGCCTTTTTCTGAGTCCATATATTGTCACTTTTCCTTGTCAGCCCTTAGTAAACCTTTCTTGGTGTCTAGAACCATCCTACGAGACTAGCGTGCTTAGTGCTCTACGGGCTGCTCTGTTCCGCAATCTTGTGCCCGTTTTCGTTGAGCCATTGCTAGCGTCTCTCTTGTGCTTTGCAACACCGAGCGTTCCACCAACATACCTCAACCTTTTGAGCTCATTTTCAGAGTTGCATTGCCCCATTTATCTCCACCGTGTGTGTTTCCGTGGGTCTTTGTCATACGATCAGCACTAGGACTTGTACTTTGGTGTAGTTAGGTATCCATACCAAGCCCCACCATATACCCTGGTTGTCGTGTGATAGTCTTTCCCTCGGTATTCGTTACATCACATCCGTGCACGTTTTTGCCTATACAAGTTGGTAAGCTCTTCTATTCACTTTGGAACGGTAAGATACCTCGTTTCTCTCAGTTTTGAGTGAGTTGTGAGAGTTCCACCATACACCTATTTTTGTTTGTACTAACCTACTAATCATGTCTGAGTCTGATGCTGTGCAGCAAAAAAAGGATCCAAATGAGGTCGTGCGTTGGAATGAATACGAAGCTCTTCGTGATACTTTGTCGAAGAGGTTCAATGCTGTTTGTGATAGTTTACATGAGGATGTGCTTGCTGTTGACAATAAGCTGAATGCAACACATGATATAGCCACTGCGACACAAGAAACTGTGACCACAATTCAGCGTTCTATTGCAGATTTGACACAAGCTGTGCATACGTTGCAAGCTTCATTTGATCGTCCACCTCACCAGCAACCACTTGATCCTGAGGCTGCTGCGAGTGTCCAGGATGACAATCACGCACATGATGACGCTAATGCTGCAGCTGCTGCTGGTCGTCGTGATGGTTTGCTTCTTGGTGGTCACGGTGGTCGTGGGAATGGAGGCCGAGGTGCTGGTATTCCGCCTGGTCGTGGTTTTGCTCCTATCGGCGCACGTCGTCGCTTTGATGATGATTTTGCCCAACCAGCCAACCGTGATGATGATGGGCTGGGCAAACCGAAGTTCACTGTACCCAAGTTTGTTGGTTCTACTGAGGTGGAAGAGTACCTCAATTGGGAGCTGAAGGTGGAAAAACTATGGCGCATGCATGAGTACACCGAGGATAGAAAAATAAAATTTGCATCTTCAGAGTTTGATGGATATGCATTGCTTTGGTGGGATAATATTGTCCAGTCCAGGCTGGAAGCTCGAGAGCCACCTATTACTACATGGAGGGGTATGAAAGAAGCGATGCGTGCTCGTTTTATTCCCCGCAATTATATTCGTTCTCTCTATGATAAATTGACGAATTTGAAGCAAGGTCTTAAGTCTGTTGATGACTATTATCAGGAGATGGAGCTGATTATGCAGCGTGCTAGGGTGCGCGAACCCGAGGAACAAACAATGCAGCGTTTTCTTGCTGGTTTAACTTACAATATTCGACGCATTGTTCGGCATCACCAATACTTTGATATGACAGATTTGCTTCATCAAGCACGTGAAGCAGAATTGACATTGGCTGAAGATGCTAAATTTGGACCTCGCTCTACAGCAAGTAGAGGTCGCTTTTCCCCACGGCCAGACCCTAGTGTGCCTACCTCTAGTGGTACTTCTGGATTCCGTGGTAATGCTTCCTCAAAACCTGATTCAGTTATTTCCAATGCCAAGAGAACATCACAACCTGCTGCAAGTGGTACTGGTTCCTCCAACTCTACAGCAAGAAATAGGGATATGAACTGTCCTACATGTGGTGGCAAGGGCCACTTCCGTCGAGACTGTCCCAATAAAAAGGTTATGTTGATAAATGAGGAAACTGAAGAGTATGAGACAGGTGATGATGCTGATCCAAATTCGGATGAGGAGGATGATGATATGCTCTATGGTGATGCGTCATCACTACCTACCATTGTTTGTTCGCCTAAGGTGCTGAGTGTGAGCCCAGATTCTGCGGAACAGCGGTGTAATTTGTTTCAAACAAAAGCTGCTGTTGGTCCTGGCAAGGCGTGCAAGGTTATTATTGATGGTTGGAGTCGTCGCAACTTGGCTAGTAAAGAGCTATGTACAAAACTGAAGCTCAAATATATCCCGCACCCCAATCCATATTTTATTCAGTGGCTAAGTGATAGCGGAGAGATGAAGATCAGCCACATGGTGCGTGTTGAGTTTCAGATTGGACCATATAAAGACACCGTTGAGTGTGATGTGGTTCCTATGACAGTATGTCATTTGTTGTTGGGCCGCCCATGGCAATATGATCGTGATGTTCGTCACAATGGGAAAGCCAACACATATCAGTTACATTGGCGTGGCAAGGATGTTACCTTGAGACCTATGACACCGCAAGCTATTGTAAATGAATCTCGTCAAAAAATTGAAGTAAATCTTGAAAAAGAGAGTGAGAGAGTAGATAGACGAGAGCCTACACTTCCGGTGAGGGAGAGCCACAAGCCAAATCTGAGTGGTAAAAGTATGAGTGAGGGAGCGCATTCCTTAGTAATGTTAGCCACCAAATCTGATCTGAGAGAGTTTCGTGAGGATCCTACAGCTCTTCCTCTTGTGCTTATGTACAAGGGTAACATTTTGGTTTCTAACGACATGACCCCTCTATCTATTGGTGTTTCTAATGTGTTACAGGAATTCAGCGATGTGTTTCCGGACGAGGTGCCTGCAGGTTTGCCACCTTTGCGAGGCATTGAGCATCAAATAGACTTGATTCCAGGAGCATCGCTGCCCAACCGAGCACCATACCGCACCAACCCCGAGGAGACAAAAGAAATTCAGAAACAAGTACAATCGCTTCTCGACAAAGGTTATATTCGTGTGAGCTTAAGCCCTTGTGTTGTTCCTGTTATTCTAGTTCCTAAGAAAGATGGTACCTGGCGCATGTGCGTAGATTGTAGAGCAATAAATAACATCACTATTCGATATCGTCACCCTATTCCACGCTTGGAAGATATGCTTGATGAATTGAGTGGTGCTGCTGTTTTCTCTAAGATTGATTTGCGTAGTGGTTATCATCAAATTAGGATGAAAGAGGGGGATGAGTGGAAAACAGCCTTTAAAACAAAATTTGGTTTATATGAGTGGTTAGTCATGCCATTTGGGTTAACTAATGCACCTAGTACCTTCATGAGATTAATGAACCATGTTTTGCGTAATTTTATTGGCAAGTTTGTGGTTGTGTATTTTGATGATATATTAATCTACAGCCGCAATGAATCTAAACATAGTGATCATATTCGACAAGTTTTGCAAGTGTTGCGTGATGCTAAGTTATATGGTAACCTTGAGAAGTGCACATTTTGCAAAGATAAGGTCATATTTCTGGGTTTTGTTGTTTCTAAGCATGGAGTAGAGGTAGATGCATCTAAAATTGAAGCTATTCAAAATTGGCCTACTCCCATGAATGTTAGTCAAGTACGAAGTTTTCACGGTCTTGCTAGGTTTTATCGCCGTTTTGTGAAAGACTTTAGTACTATTGCTGCACCTTTAAATGAGTTAACTAAGAAAGGTGTCGAATTTGTATGGGGCGCAGCCCAAGATAATGCCTTTGATGAGCTGAAACGTTTGTTAACTTCTGCACCTTTGCTTGCACTACCAGATTTTACTAAGCAATTTGAGATTGAATGTGATGCTAGTGGAATTGGTATTGGTGGTGTGTTGATGCAAGAGGGTAGGCCTATTGCCTATTTTTCTGAAAAACTTTGTGGTGCGAGGTTGAACTGATAGGGCAAAGGTGTCCGATCTTTCGATGAGATCTTGATACGTCGATTTGGTGGGTGGAGTTTGTGCTTGACGATCCGACTACACGTGCGAAGCTCGTGCGCCAATGCAATCGCTAGGACAATCTCCGGGAGTTACTGATCTTGCGGGTGCACGATCAGCCTGACCAGCGAGGGTCTTAATTCCTACCTGAAATCGAGAACAAGTAAGAACTAATACAGCAATCAAGATATTGCGGATGAAAGATGTATGCTTTATTCAAAAGGTGGGATTCCGAATAGGCGGTCTTCTTCTGGGCGATTGGCCTCAAAAGTCGAGCTCGTAGTTGCAGCAAGGGCTAACTTTTAGTCTAATCAAAATCCGAGTTCTAATGACGGCTACGGGGGTATTTGAGGAGGAAAAGGTAGGGGTGCGACCAGCCATGGGTTGGGTGGTCGAACGGACCCCTAACAGGCCTTTTCTCCTCAAATTCGGACTCCTAAAAGTGGCTGTCTTATTTGCTGCGAAATTTACATGGGCCTGGCCCAAAAATAGAAGTGACGCAGCACCATATGTATTTATGGACGAAATTATGAAGTAGCTCTTTGTATATTTCGTCCAAGTCTTCATCCTTCATTATGGTGGCTTCAAAGTTCTGAAATCTCCACTCGTGGCGTCTTCTTCAATCCTCAAACGCATGCTGCCATCTCCATGCACGATCATGCTCCAATGCTTGTCCCTCTCATCCATGCTAGGTCCATCATTCCTAAGAGTAACAAACATATCTGATTTAGGCAGCATCATATTCTCATGTATGTGAGAAAGAGTTCCAAGAAACGAAAGTACCTGATAGTTAAGTTGCTTGGCACGAGCTCGAGTGATGGGTCCTTGTATGTGTTCCGCTGTAGGTACAGCGGGTGTATCAATAGATGGGATGTCCTCATCATGCTCCCCTTCTTGAATTGAAGTCGTCCTCGACGCAACCTCATCTTCTTCACCGAAGTAAGGTTTTAAATCTGCAATGTTAAATGTAGGACTTACCGTACCAAAATCTGCAGGAAGCTCCAGTTTATATGCATTATCATTGATTTTCTCTATCACCTTAAAAGGACCATCAGCACGTGGCATTAACTTAGACTTGCGCAAATCAGGAAAACGATCTTTGCGCAAATGCAACCAAACAAGATCACCAACCTCAAACACAACATGCTTTCGTCCTCTATCCCCAGCAACTTTATACTTAACATTCATGCGTTCTATGTTGTCTTTAGTAGTTGCATGCAATTTTAAAATCAATTCAGCACGCTGTGTAGCATCGAAATTATTTTGCACTGAAGATGGTAAAGGCAACAAATCAATAGGTGCACGTGGAACAAAACCATAGACAATCTGAAAAGGGCTCATCTTTGTGGTAGAATGCAGCGAACGATTATAAGCAAACTCAATATGAGGCAAACATTCCTCCCACAATTTTAAGTTCTTCTTTAAAACAGCCCGCAGCATGGTAGATAAAGTTCTATTAACTACTTCAGTTTGTCCATCAGTTTGGGGATGACATGTAGTACTAAACAGCAATTTAGTCCCCAACTTAGCCCATAAACATCTCCAAAAGTGGCTAAGAAATTTAGTATCACGATCAGAAACAATAGTATTTGGCACACCATGCAAACGAACGATATCACGAAAAAATAATTCAGCAATGTGCGCAGCATCATCGGTCTTGTGACAAGGAATAAAGTGTGCCATCTTAGAAAACCGATCCACAACAACAAAAATACTATCCCTCCCCTTCTGTGTACGAGGTAATCCCAAAACAAAGTCCATTGAAATATCCTCCCAAGGAACACTAGGAACAGGAAGAGGCATATATAAACCATGTGGATTAAGGCGAGACTTAGCTTTTTGACAAGTAGTGCAGCGTGCCACGAATCTCTCAACATCTCGCCGCATGCGTGGCCAAAAGAAGTGTGCAGCAAGAACATCCTCCGTCTTCTTGACACCAAAGTGTCCCATTAATCCTCCTCCATGCGCCTCCTGTAACAACAAAAGACGAACGGAACCATCTGGGATGCATAGTTTGTTAGCACGGAACACAAATCCATCATTAAGGATGAATTTGTTCCATGTCCTACCATCTTTACAATTTTGCAACACATCTTTAAATTCAGCATCATGCAAGTATTGTTCCTTTATAGTTTCCAACCCAAAAATTTTGAAGTCAAGCTGAGATAACATAGTATAACGGCGCGACAAAGCATCAGCAATAATATTATCTTTACCCTTTTTGTGTTTGATAACATAAGGAAAAGATTCAATAAATTCAACCCACTTGGCATGGCGACGATTCAGTTTTGCTTGACTACGAATATGCTTCAAAGATTCATGATCAGAATGTATAACAAATTCTTTAGGCCATAAATAATGTTGCCAAGTTTCTAATGTCCGAACCAGCGCATATAATTCTTTATCATAAGTAGAATAGTTCAGACTAGGCCCACTCAATTTTTCACTAAAATATGCTACAGGTTTGCCCTCTTGTAATAACACACCTCCCAAACCAATGCCACTAGCATCACATTCAAGTTCAAACGTCTTATTAAAATCAGGAAGTTGGAGTAATGGAGCATGTGTTAACTTATCTTTCAGTATCATGAAGGCCTCTTGTTGTGCATCGCCCCAAACAAAGGGCACATCCTTCTTTGTGAGCTCATTCAATGACGCAGCAATAGAACCAAAATCTTTGACAAAGCGCCTATAAAACCCAGCAAGACCAAGAAAACTCCTTACTTGGGTGACCGTCTTGGGCTGTGGCCAATTATCAATAGCTTCAATCTTGGCTGGATCAACTTCAATTCCCTGTTCTGTAACAACATAACCAAGAAAAGCAACTCTATTTGTGCAGAAGGTGCACTTCTCAAGATTACCATACAAACGTGCATCACGTAAAGCATTGAAAACAGCACGTAAATGATCCAAATGGTCCTCTAAAGATTTGCTATATATGAGAATGTCATCAAAATATACCACCACAAAACGACCAATAAAAGCACGGAAAACTTCGTTCATCAGTCTCATAAAGGTACTAGGTGCATTAGTTAAACCAAACGGCATTACTAACCACTCATATAAACCGAACTTAGTTTTAAAAGCTGTTTTCCATTCATCTCCTAATTGCATACGAATTTGGTGGTAACCACTACGCAAATCAACTTTAGAGAACATAATAGAACCACTCAACTCATCTAGCATGTCATCCAAACGAGGTATAGGGTGACGATATCGAATGGTAATATTATTAATAGCACGACAATCAGTACACATGCGCGAAGAACCATCTTTCTTAGGTACTAAAATAATAGGAACAGCGCATGGACTAAGAGACTCACGAATATAACCTTTGTCCAATAAACTCTGGATCTGTCGTTGTATCTCTTTTGTTTCTTCAGGATTGGTGCGATATGGCGCACGGTTGGGCAGCGAAGCTCCTGGAATCAAATCAATTTGGTGTTCTATTCCACGAATAGGTGGAAGTCCAGGTGGAACATCTTGTGGAAAAACATCCATGTATTCCTGCAAAAGGTTAGCAACCGCAGGTGGCAAAGAAGGAGGCATATCCTCAAATGAAAACAGTACTTCTTTGCAAATAATAGCATAGCATGGAGTAATATTGACATCAATTTCAGCAAGATCAGATTTGCTAGCAAGTAAACAAGGATTCTTCAAACGAATTTCAGTAGCATGGTTAGAATCAGATTTAGAAGAATGCTTAGGTGGTACAACATCTGCAGCAATAATCTGATTCTCACTCTTATGTTTGTCCTCATTTTTTAATCTACTAGCTCTAGCAAGATCATCTTTCAAAATTTGTTCCGGAGTCATGGGTTTAAGTCCAATTTTCTTGCCAGCATGTGTAAGAGAATACTGATTTGTTTTACCATTATGTACAGATTCTCTATCAAATTGCCATGGTCTACCAAGTAACAAAGAACAAGCTTGCATAGGTACAACATCACAATCAACAAAATCTGAATAAGTACCAATAGTAAAATGCACGCGTGCAGTTCTTGTTACCTTGAGCTTACGGGAGCTCTCAAACCATTGAATGTAATATGGATGAGGTCGTTGTCGTGTGGGCAGAGCAAGCTTCTCCACCATGTCAATACTAGCCAGATTGTTACAACTCCCTCCATCAATGATGATCCGGATAGCTCTCTCCTTAACAACGCCTCTTGTTTGAAACAAGTTGTGGCGTTGATCATGCTCAGCCTTGCTCAATTGCACACTCAAGACACGTTGTGCAACTAAGCTCTTGTATTGATCAGCAGTTTCAGCTCCCATTACCTCCATCTCCTTGTCAGAATCAGAATTGGCACCATCACGTGCAGCAATAAGTGCCAATGTATCATCATCAAAATCACTTGCAGAGTCATATTCGCCATCTTCAAGTACCACCATCACACGTTTGGTTCTGCATTCTTTTTCAATGTGACCAAACCCAAAACACTTGCGACATTGAATATCGCGAGTCTTCCCCGTGGAGGCCATGGAAGAAGAACTCCGTGTCGGACCAGCAGATGGTGATGGAGCAGGAGCAGGAGCAGGTGGCGTTCTTGACGTCGGCGTGGTATACCTGGAGGTGGAAGGACCTGGTGCATCCCCACGAGAAGGTGGAGCTGATTGGCGCGCAGACCATGAAGAAGTACGACCTGCAGAATTATTAGGTCTTCTCCATGATGGTTGACGATCCTGCACTTCAAGTTCAGCTTTGCAAGCAAGGTGAAATAAACGAGTAATAGTATTGTACTCCTTGTAGTCTAAAATATGCTGAATCTCCTTATTTAAACCACCAAAGAAACGTGCAAGCATAGCTTCATTATCCTCTACAATACCACAACGAATCATGCCCGTTTGTAACTCTTGATAATACTCTTGTACAGAATTTTTGCCTTGTTCTAAACGAGTTAATTTTTTAAGCAAGTCTCGTTGATAATGTGGAGGTACAAAACGAGTACGCATGGCATGTTTTAGACCAAGCCAAGTAGCAGGAATATTAGCATGATTGACTCGACAATATTCAGACCACCAGATAGAAGCAAAATCAGTAAATTCACATGTAGCAGCACTAACACGCAAATGCTCAGGGTAGCGTAAACATGCAAAACGTTGCTCTACTTCTAATTCCCAAGTGAGATATGCATCAGGATTATATCTACCCTCAAATGGCGGAATATTTAATTTTAGCTTAGCCACATGGTCATCATCACGTACCGGACGCGGAGGTGGACGAGCGTTGCGGTTGTATTGCCGCGGACGGCCAGGTGCAGGTTGTTGGACCTCGTCCTCGTCGAGCTCGTTTTCATCTTCGAACTCGTTTTCCCCCTCGTCAGCAGCATATCCGTCCTGGGTGGCCGCCTCCGTAGCGGCCGCAGCAGCTGCCGCAGCTGTAAGAGGAACGCGGCGAGCACGTGGTACAGGGACGGCCGGCCGTGGCAGTGGTGGTAAACGGGCCAGGACTTCCTGGAACCGGGCATCGAGCTTGGTGTTGAAGGATGCCTCAAGACCAGCCATCTTGTCCATCGCATCAGAAAGCTTGGAATCAACATCACCCAAGCGTGTGTCCACATCTTGTGCACGCCCCACCAACAGCCGTGTGAAGTGGGCATGCAACTCTGCACTAGTCATCTTCTCTGGATCAACATCATCCTTCGGGGTTCCTGTCATGGTTAGCGTGGAAGCAAGCACAAATATATATACCTATGCACTACGGAATATGGTGGGATCACGCGTAATCCGTCAAGCGGTATACAAAGCTCTTACAAGTTCTTACCCAACAGGAGGAAGGTGATATGCAACCAGCAACGAACAGCGACTCCCAAAATTGCACAAGCGATTACCAGGTGTCGATACAAAGCACGTGCAGAAATATGTGGAGCTGTAGGAAGGCTTATATGGTAGCAAAAATACAGCAAATGTCAAAACAGCAATGCAATGTTGAAAGAATGCTCAACCACGGTACTGTGCTGGTCCTAGGCTATACCAAGCTAGAGACGCGAGCCGAGAACACTAAGGAAGTCACGGCGCGGCCCCACAAGCAGAAAGGAACAGCTCCCAAGCAAAATATAAGTGAAGATCTGCAGGAATTGTCAGGTCTGAAACTTCGGAGGGCAAAAACTCAGCCTTCCCGGCCTTTTTTGGGAGTTCTGGGTGTCGCACAACAACGTAGTGGTTGTGGTCACGTAGATCTTTTCGCTACGAACATTTTGAGTACTCGCACGTCGAAAACGGAGTTCGTATGCAAAAGTTATGACCAGTTGAAATTTGCTGTCGAAAACCGTCAAAAAACTGACGGAACTGTCAAAATTCAGACTGAATTCGGAATGCACTAGTAGGAACGGGTCAACCCGACTTGGATGCGGAGTTGACTTTTTTTTTTTTTTTTCTTCTTCCTCCTCTTGACTGGCGACCGAAACCTAACTCACGGACTCTGAAAAAGGTACGGATGAAATTGGGAAGAACGAACAAGAACTTATGTGAAGGCGGTGGCGGAAGTATATGGCGTGGTGGTGGAAGGATATGGCGGAGCAGTGGTGCAAGCGTGCGGCGGCGGCGGGACTAAGGTGAATCGAACTCGAAACTCTAAAGGAACAGACACTAAGACCAGCAACTCGACACGCGGATGCAGACACAAATTCAACGATGCAAACTGAAAAGACAATGCAAAGGCTCGGATGGTTTATGGGACGAGATGATCTAACCCTAACTGTATTTTTTGGCTTTTTCGTGGTTTATAGGTATGAACACTGATGCAATCTAAACTACGAAAACAGTAAATCTCACCGAGCAACCTGAAATCTGATACCACTTGATAGGGCAAAGGTGTCCGATCTTTCGATGAGATCTTGATACGTCGATTTGGTGGGTGGAGTTTGTGCTTGACGATCCGACTACACGTGCGAAGCTCGTGCGCCAATGCAATCGCTAGGACAATCTCCGGGAGTTACTGATCTTGCGGGTGCACGATCAGCCTGACCAGCGAGGGTCTTAATTCCTACCTGAAATCGAGAACAAGTAAGAACTAATACAGCAATCAAGATATTGCGGATGAAAGATGTATGCTTTATTCAAAAGGTGGGATTCCGAATAGGCGGTCTTCTTCTGGGCGATTGGCCTCAAAAGTCGAGCTCGTAGTTGCAGCAAGGGCTAACTTTTAGTCTAATCAAAATCCGAGTTCTAATGACGGCTACGGGGGTATTTGAGGAGGAAAAGGTAGGGGTGCGACCAGCCATGGGTTGGGTGGTCGAACGGACCCCTAACAGGCCTTTTCTCCTCAAATTCGGACTCCTAAAAGTGGCTGTCTTATTTGCTGCGAAATTTACATGGGCCTGGCCCAAAAATAGAAGTGACGCAGCACCATATGTATTTATGGACGAAATTATGAAGTAGCTCTTTGTATATTTCGTCCAAGTCTTCATCCTTCATTATGGTGGCTTCAAAGTTCTGAAATCTCCACTCGTGGCGTCTTCTTCAATCCTCAAACGCATGCTGCCATCTCCATGCACGATCATGCTCCAATGCTTGTCCCTCTCATCCATGCTAGGTCCATCATTCCTAAGAGTAACAAACATATCTGATTTAGGCAGCATCATATTCTCATGTATGTGAGAAAGAGTTCCAAGAAACGAAAGTACCTGATAGTTAAGTTGCTTGGCACGAGCTCGAGTGATGGGTCCTTGTATGTGTTCCGCTGTAGGTACAGCGGGTGTATCAATAGATGGGATGTCCTCATCATGAACTATCCAGTTTATGATAAATAATTGTATGCACTTGTTAGAGTTCTTGAGGTTTGGCAACATTATTTGTGGCCAAAAGAATTTATCATACATTCTGATCATGAAGCTTTGAAATATCTGAAAGCTCAATCTAATTTGCATAGGCGTCTTGCTAAGTGGGTTGAGTTCATTGAGTCTTTTCCATACATAATTAAACATAAAAAGGGTAAAGACAATGTGGTTGCTGATGCTCTCTCTAGGAAGAACATGTTGTTGACACAATTAGACATTAAGGTTCCTGGTTTAGAGAGTTTGTGTGATTTATATGCTACTGATCATGATTTTTCAGCGCCATATAGCATGTGTACTGGTGGTAAAGCATGGGATAAATATCACATCCATGATGGGTTTTTGTTTCGTGCTAACAAACTATGTGTTCCAGAATCGTCCGTGCGTTTGCTATTGTTGCAGGAATCACATGCCGGCGGTTTGATGGGTCACTTTGGGCATGAGAAGACGCTACTCATGCTCGCTGATCACTTTTATTGGCCTAGGATGAGGCGTGATGTGGACAGGTTTGTCAAGCGTTGCATTACATGCAACAAGTCGAAGTCCAAGCTGAAGCCTCACGGTTTGTATACTCCATTACCTACACCTACTACACCATGGGAGGACATTAGCATGGATTTTGTATTAGGTTTGCCTAGGACTAAAAGAGGCCATGATTCTATATTTGTGGTAGTGGACAGATTTTCTAAGATGGCTCATTTTATTGCCTGCCACAAAAGCGACGATGCGTCGCATATTGCTAACCTGTTTTTCAGGGACATTGTACGCTTGCATGGAGTTCCCAAGACAATTGTCTCTGATCGTGATGTGAAGTTTATGAGCTACTTCTGGAAGACACTTTGGGGAAAGCTGGGCTCAAAGTTATTATTCAGCACTACATGTCATCCCCAAACTGATGGTCAAACGGAGGTGGTAAATCGCACACTTTCAACAGTGCTGCGATGCATGATCAAGAAGAACCTGCGTGAGTGGGAGGATTGTTTGCCGCATGTGGAGTTTGCATATAACAGGGCGGTTCACTCTACCACGCAGCTATGTCCTTTCGAGGTGGTCTATGGTTTCAAACCCATTACGCCTCTTGATTTGTTGCCTCTTCCTATCCAAGAGCGAGTCAATATGGAGGCATCAAAGAGGGCAGATTTTGTGAGGAAGATTCATGTGAAGACTAAAGAGGCTATTGAGAAGAAAGGCAAGTATACTGCAGATCGTGCAAACAAGAAGCGAAAGGAAGTCTTGTTCCAGCCCGGTGATATGGTTTGGGTACACTTTCGCAAGGACAGATTTCCACAGCTCCGTAAGTCCAAGTTGCTGCCCCGTGGTGCTGGTCCTTACAAGGTTCTTGCCAAGATTAATGATAATGCCTACAAGATAGATCTTCCTATAGCTGTGTATGGCGTGAGCAATAGCTTCAACGTTGCTGATTTGACACCATATGAGGGTGAAGACATTGCAGCGTCGAGGTCGACGCCTTTTGAAGGGGGGGAGGATGATGAGTACATCCCTATTACACCACCATTATCTCCTTCTCCTATTGATGATGAAGATGTTGCTGCGAAGAAGTCCAACGAGATTAGGATTGGACCAATTACAAGAGCACGTGCAAAGCTATTGGAACAACAGGTGAACTCACTCTTAATTGAACCTGATGTTTTATTTAATGAGAGCTTTATACTACCTAAGTCTATGCATCTATGTATGATTAGGTTTGTTGATAACACAAGCATTGCACGAGGAGGAGACGCGTCGCAGCGAGATGAGCAAGACTTGAAGATCAAGTGCGCGAGGGAGGAGAGGGAGGCAGGCGCACCCGGAGATCACCAGAACATCAAGTCTACATAAGAGAGAGCATGAGATGGCGCGCTAGGACAGCCTTCGACGCGATGTCTATGAGTCTAAGGCGCGCTACACTCATGGCCTGCGTGCCAAAATGAGCCGAACCCATGTATGGGTCGGTATGTACCAGTTTGAGTCGAACCGAGTCCGTTTGATATGGGGTGGCCCGATCTTCTCAGTAAGCTTGCGGTAATGGTGATGATGGTGATAGATAACTTGGTGTCGCCGATGATCTCTCCTCGCTAGATCCCTGATGCCAATGCAACAGCTCTCTACCCTTCGGATATTCACGACTTCACACACTTGCGCAACGCAGCCGTCGACCACGAAACGGTATAATTGCAATTCACTAATTCCCAATGGAACAGCAGATCACACTTAACTTGCAGTATATAATCTCCAGATCGAAACGAATTGGAGACAGGAATTCCAGATGAATGCTTACAGCAGTCTCAAGAACTAGGGTTTTGTCTAAAACGTGGTCTGACCTCTCTATGGCGCATAGGCACACAATATAAGGGGGGTGCGGCTGGCCCAAGGGCAACCGACCTGACCTGGTCCTCTAACATGGTTCGACTCAACCTGACGTGATACAAACTGACCCAAAGGTTGGGTGCAGCCAACTAGGCGCGCAGGCCTTATGTGTATGGCGCACATACACTAGGTGGTGCGCCATATGCAACCTCCTGCGTGATGTCCTCCTCCTCCTCATGCTGGTCGCCGGCCTCCCTCTCCTCCCTCGCGTCCATGGGCATGATCATCACGTCTTGCTCCAGCTGCTTCAACTCCTCGTGCTATGCCTTCTTCTCCCATGAACCTGAGTATGCAAACACACAAAGACTTAGGCAGTAAACAATTCTCATTAACGAAATAATCAGATTCTATGAGGAGCAAATTCACCTGTTGTTCTAGTAACTTTGCACGAGCTCTTGTGATAGGTCCAATTCTGATTTCATCATTGGACTTCTTCTTTGCAGCAACTTGCTTGTCATCATTACGAAGTGGAGATGGAACAATAGTAGGGATGTCCTCATCATCTCCCCCCCCCCCTTCAAAAGGCGTCGACCTCGACGCTCCAAGGTCTTCTCCATCATATGGTGACAAATCAGCAACGTTGAAGCTGTTGCTAACGCCACCAAACTCAGCAATAGGAATATCAATCGAGTAGGCATTGTCATTTATCTTGGCTAGCACCTTGTAAGGACCAGCACCACGCGGCCTCAACTTGGAACTTCGCAGCTGTGGGAACCTATCCTTGCGCAGATGCACCCAAACCATATCTCCAGGCTGAAACAAAACTTGCTTTCTTGATTGGTTTCGTGTAGCAGCAATGTTCTTGCCTTTCTTCTCAATGGCCTCTCGTGTCTTCTCATGAATTTTCTTCACATAATCTGCTCTTTTTGATGCCTCCATATTAACTCTCTCATGCAATGGAAGAGGCAGCAAATCTAGTGGTGTGATTGGTTTGAAACCATACACCACCTCGAAAGGACAAAGCTGAGTAGTAGTGTGCACCGCTCTGTTATATGCAAACTCAACATGTGGCAAACACTCCTCCCACTCACGCAGATTTTTCTTGATCATGGCTCGCAGCAATTGTGACAATGTTCTATTCACCACCTCCGTTTGACCATCAGTTTGGGGATGACATGTAGTGCTGAACAGTAACTTCGTTCCCAGCTTGCCCATAGTGTCTTCCAGAAGTAGCTCATAAACTTCACGTCCCTATCAAAAACAATTGTCTTGGGCACTCCATGCAAGCGAACAATGTCCCTGAAAAACAGATGAGCTATGTGCGACGCATCATCGCTTTTGTGGCATGCAATAAAATGTGCCATCTTAGAGAATCTATCCACTACCACAAATATACTATCATGACCTCTTTTAGTGCGTGGCGAACCTAACACAAAATCCATACTTATATCTTCCCATGGTGTGATAGGTGCAGGTAGTGGTGTATACAAACCGTGAGGCTTCAGCTTGGACTTGGACGTGTTGCATACAATGCAGCGCTTAACAAATCTGTCCACGTCACGCCTCATCTTGGGCCAATAAAAATGATCAGCGAGCATGAGAAGCGTCTTCTCACGCCCAAAGTGACCCATCAATCCGCCAGCATGTGATTCCTGCAACAATAGCAAACGTACCGACGATTCTGGAACACATAGTTTGTTAGCACGAAACAAAAAGCTATCATGTATGTGGTACTTGTCCCATGCATTTCTAAGCATACACAAACGATATGGTTCAGCAAAATCATGATCAGTAGCATACAAATCACACAAGCTCTCTAAACCAGGAATTTTAACATCAAGATGCGTCAATAACATGTTCTTCCTAGATAGAGCATCAGCAACAACATTTTCTTTCCCTTTCTTATACTTGAATATGTAGGGAAACGACTCAATGAACTCAACCCACTTAGCTAGGCGCCTATGCAAGTTAGATTGAGCTTTCAGATATTTTAAAGCTTCATGATCAGAATGTATGATAAATTCTTTTGGCCACAAATAATGTTGCCAAACCTCAAGAACTCGAACAAGCGCATACAATTCTTTGTCATAAACAGGATAATTCAGTCTAGCACCAGAAAGTTTCTCGCTGAAATAAGCAATAGGTGTACCTTCTTGCATCAACACACCACCAATTCCTATACCACTAGCATCACATTCAACTTCAAATTGCTTAGAAAAATCTGGTAGTGCAAGCAATGGTGCAGAAGTAAGCAAACGTTTCAGCTCATCAAATGCATGATCTTGGGCAGCGCCCCATACAAAAGGCACTCCTTTCTTAGTGAATTCATTCAATGGTGCAGCAATAGTACTAAAGTCTTTCACAAAACGCCGATAGAAACCAGCAAGACCGTGAAAACTGCGTACTTGACTAACATTTATGGGAGTAGGCCAATTTTGAATTGCTTCAATTTTAGATGAATCGACCTCTACCCCATGCATAGATACAACATATCCCAGAAATATCACTTTATCTTTTGCAAATGTGCACTTCTCAAGGTTAGCATACAATTTAGCATCACGCAACACTTGCAAAACTTGTCTAATATGCTCACAATGTTCAGATTCAGTGCGGCTGTAAATTAGTATATCATCAAAATATACAACCACAAAACGACCAATAAACTCTCGCAAAACATGATTCATTAAGCGCATGAATGTGCTAGGTGCATTAGTAAGACCAAAAGGCATAACTAGCCACTCATATAAACCAAATTTAGTTTTGAAAGCAGTTTTCCATTCATCCCCTTCTTTCATCCTAATTTGATGGTATCCACTACGCAAATCAATCTTAGAGAAAATAGCAGCACCACTCAATTCATCTAGCATATCCTCTAAGCGTGGAATAGGATGACGATATCGAATAGTGATGTTATTAATAGCTCTACAATCTACGCACATGCGCCATGTACCATCTTTCTTAGGCACCAAAATAACAGGAACAGCACAAGGGCTAAGAGAAACACGAATATACCCCTTGTCCAGAAGCGCTTGTACTTGTCGCTGTATTTCCTTTGTCTCTTCGGGGTTGGTCCTGTACGGCGCACGGTTCGGAAGACTGGCACCAGGGATCAAATCAATTTGATGCTCAATTCCACGCAATGGTGGCAGTCCTGCGGGCACCTCCTCCGGAAACACATCGTCGTACTCCTGCAATACATTAGAAACACCAAGAGAAACAGGTTGCATATCATTAGAAACTAACACCTCGCCTTTGTACATAAGCACAAGTGGCATGGCTGTAGGATCCTCTCTAAATTCTACCATGTCTTCTTTGGTGGCTAATATAAGCAAACTAGGCACTCTCTCACTTTTCGTTATATTTTCACTCACAGCTATTACATTATTTTCTCGTGTAGGTGGCTGTTCTAGCTTCACTTCTGTTTTCTGACGAGACTCATTGACAATTTGCTGCGGTGACATAGGCTGTAGATTAATTTTCTTGCCCTTGAACTCCAAGTGATAGGTATTGGCTCGGCCATTGTGTTGCACATGGCGATCATACAGCCATGGCCGACCCAGTAGCAGGTGACAAACAGTCATAGGAACCACATCAAACTCAATGGAATCCTTGTATGGTCCTATCTCAAAATTCACACGCACCATATGATTTACCTTCATCTCTCCATTATCACTCAGCCATTGGATGTAGTAGGGATTTGGATGAGGTAAATATTTCAGATTTAGCTTGGCACATAGTTCCTTGCTTGTGAGATTGCGGCAGCTACCTCCATCAATGATTACTTTGCAAGCTTTGTTTGGGCCAACTAGTGCTTTTGTTTGGAACAAATTGCAGCGCTGGGAATCAGCATGTGGCGTGACACTCAATGCACGCTGCGAGACAACAATGGTAGGTGCTGGAGAAGCAAAGGCATCCATGCCGCCCTCACTTGTGTAACCATCATCATGGGAATCATACGGATCAGCGTCATCTCCAGTCTCATACTCATTATCATCATTAACAATCATCACCTTTCTGTTTGGACACTCTCGCTTGAAGTGCCCCTTGCCACCACATGTATGGCATAGCATATCTCTATTACGAGCTGTAGACATGTTGGAACCAGAGCTAGGCGCAGGAGCTGCTGGTTTCTTTGCAGTAGAAGCATTGGAGGCTGGGTGAGAATGTGAAGAAGAGGGGCCTCTGGTGGCACCCTCCATAGGCGCTGCAGATTGGTGTGGCGCCCTGCTAGAGAACCTCCCAGAAGGAGTATATCGTGCCTTGATTTGAGCCTCTTCAGCTAGCTGCGATTCAGCCTCCCTTGCATGATGCAAAAGCTCGTTCATATTGTTGTAGGAATGATGCCTAACAATACCTTTGATGTTGTACTTCAGCCCATGAAGAAATCGCTGCATGGTCATCTCAATAGACTCTCGAACACGTGCACGCTGCAGCAACATCTCCATCTCCATGTAATAAGCATCAACGGTCATGGTTCCTTGCTTCAACTGTGTCAATTTATCATAAACAGTACGCAGGTAATTAGTGGGAACAAAATGAGCTCGCATGATCTCCTTCATATTGCGCCATGTAAGAACAAGAAGCTCGTTGTTATCTCTTCTTTCCGTCACAATGCTATCCCACCAACGCAAGGCATAACCATCAAATTCTGAAGAAGCAAGCTTGATCTTCCTATCTTCAGTGTAATCATGCAAACGCCATAATTTTTCAATCTTGAGCTCCCAAGTAAGGTACTCCTCCGCATCAGTGGAGCCTTCAAATCTGGGAATCGTGAACTTGGGCTTGCCCAAGCCATCATCCTCCTGAAATGGCACACGCCGAGCACCAGGTGGTGGTGGTGGCCGACCCTGTCCTGGAAAACCACGCCCGCGGCCATTGTTGCCCATCATGTGTTCATTATCTCCATGGACACTATCAACATCGCCATGGTCCTCATGATGGCGTTGCTCAACAGTTACACGCAGCCCATTGACGGAAGTTGTCAATTGCTGTATGCTTGTCTGGAGAGCAGTGACTTGCGCTTGCATAGCATTGACTGTAGTTTCAGTTGCATCCACTTTCATTTGCACAGCTTGAATATCAGCATCAATGTTTTCAGTGGATCTAGTAATAACCCCTTGCAAATGATCACGGAGAGCTTCATATTCCCTCCATGTAACAGTAGCATCATCAGCCTTTTTCTGCATCACATCATCAACACCACTAACAGACATGATTAGTAGGTTAGTGCATGAAATCAAAAATCATTTTGGTGGCACACTCACAACTCACTGAAAACTGACAAGAAAAGGAAATCTTACCGTTCCAAAGTGAATAGCAAATGCGTACCCGTTCGGATAGATGACCAATGCACGGATGTGATGAAGTGAATACCAGGGTATGAGAGCAATCACACGACAAAGCAGGAGTATATGGTGGAGCTGTAGGTATGGTATCCTAACTACACCAAAGACAAGTCCTAGTGCTGATCGTGTGAACAAACACCCAAAGGAAACACACACGTGGAGATAAACGTGGCAAAGCAACTATAAAACAGGATATGTTGCAATGCACAAGAGAGACACTAGCAATGCTCAATGTAAACAGGCACAAGATTGCTCAATCTACTAGTGCAACAAATGAGATAGATGCTTTGGCCTCTCACTTTTTTTTGTTTTTTGATTCTTCTCTCTTTGCTCTTTTTTTTCACTTTTTTTGACTTCTCTTTATAAATCCTCTCTCTTTTTCGGCCACAATACGTCGCACCGCGAAGATTTGTCAGCACGGCAGACAAATATGCACTTGAAAACCCTAAACAGAGCAGCCCGTGGAGCAACAAAATATGCTAGTCTCAAAATAGGTAAGCTCCTACACAATGGTATAGCAGAAAGGCTGTGGCTATGTCTCAAATAGGAGCAGGGACAACGCTCGAGACCAGACAAAACGAGGATGATGTCTGGTCGCTAGCGTTTGAGGCCTACGCACCCAGCCAGACAAAAGCGAGCTTTAGTCTGATCGTGAGCGTGGGCTGTTTGTGGACTCTGCGGGAAACAGCGATCGCTGGAAACGCCCAAGGGCAGACACGATCGACTGAGATGTCTGGTAGGCGGCGGAAACAAGAAAAAGATCGGACTCTTACGAAACAAGAAACAGATCGGATCAAGGAAGGAAAAACGACCAGCAACTAAAACCAATCTACGATGCAATCTAGGCTATGGCAATACTATGAACCCTAAATTTTTTTGGCTTTTCTGGATAGGACGAAAATCAAAACTAAACTACGGATGATCTGGTGGATTGCTTACCGAGGAAACACTGGAAATCTGATACCAAGATGATATGGGGTGGCCCGATCTTCTCAGTAAGCTTGCGGTAATGGTGATGATGGTGATAGATAACTTGGTGTCGCCGATGATCTCTCCTCGCTAGATCCCTGATGCCAATGCAACAGCTCTCTACCCTTCGGATATTCACGACTTCACACACTTGCGCAACGCAGCCGTCGACCACGAAACGGTATAATTGCAATTCACTAATTCCCAATGGAACAGCAAATCACACTTAACTTGCAGTATATAATCTCCAGATCGAAACGAATTGGAGACAGGAATTCCAGATGAATGCTTACAGCAGTCTCAAGAACTAGGGTTTTGTCTAAAACGTGGTCTGACCTCTCTATGGCGCATAGGCACACAATATAAGGGGGGTGCGGCTGGCCCAAGGGCAACCGACCTGACCTGGTCCTCTAACATGGTTCGACTCAACCTGACATGATACAAACTGACCCAAAGGTTGGGTGCAGCCAACTAGGCGCGCAGGCCTTATGTGTATGGCGCACATACACTAGGTGGTGCGCCATATGCAACCTCCTGCGTGATGTCCTCCTCCTCCTCCTCATGCTGGTCGCCGGCCTCCCTCTCCTCCCTCGCGTCCGTGGGCATGATCATCACGTCTTGCTCCAGCTGCATCAACTCCTCGTGCTATGCCTTCTTCTCCCATGAACCTGAGTATGCAAACACACAAAGACTCAGGCAGTAAACAATTCTCATTAACGAAATAATCAGATTCTATGAGGAGCAAATTCACCTGTTGTTCTAGTAACTTTGCACGAGCTCTTGTGATAGGTCCAATTCTGATTTCATCATTGGACTTCTTCTTTGCAGCAACTTGCTTGTCATCATTACGAAGTGGAGATGGAACAATAGTAGGGATGTCCTCATCACCGTTTGGGCCCAAAACAGGTTGGTTTTGGGCCAGGTCTTTGCCCAGGTCGCCCCGACCCCTTTAAGTACCCCTGGGGCGCACCCTTGTGTCGTTCAGACTACGTTTAGATAACCCCCAAACATCAGAACGAAATTGCTTGTAAGCTTTCCTCTGAAATCATATATTCCTCTGTGTTTCGCTCGGAATATCTACCCCACTCCAAGTTTGTTTCGATCTGGAGTTTTGCTACTGAGAATTCAAGTGTGATCTGCTGTTCCATTGGGAATTAGGAGATTGCAGAACCGCTTCGTGGTCGGCGGCTACGTGCGCAGGTGTGTGGTGTCTCGAATATCCATAGGGTTGAAGATTTGTTGCATTGGCAACGGGGGAACAGCCGGAGAGTTCGTGTGCGTCTCACAGATTATCTACCAAGTTATCATCCATCTACATCGGCTCACTGAGAAGATCGGGCAACCCCTTATCACTAATGTTACAACCTAACAGGAGTTGTTTCAAGGGTGGCTATACACTACTAGGATCTATAATTGCAATACTTCATTTTGAGAACCAACCTATCATGCACACTACTATAAAAACACTAATGCATAAGTAAAATGGGTAGAAAGCATGTGTGTCACTTGCCTTTTTGAAGTTCAAACTCTGTCACTTCTCTCAGCAACACACTTCTCTCCTTTCAATCTATAGCAATAGGAGTAACACAACATAAACACACTGTTCCAAAGCAAACAAAATCAGGCAGTGCAAACAATTGACAAGGGTTGATGTAACATTTTAAGATTTCTTATGATCTAGTGATGAGAGAGATATGGCATGAATTCCTGGCTTGATAGGCATGGAATTGAGAGTTTGGATGGCAAGGTCAAAAGATTAGCAAGAAATGATCCTCCAAGATACAATGTAATGATAACAATCTTGTGCTTGGCATAAGCATGGATAGATTTTAGAGATGGCTCATGTGAATGGATTCACAATAGTATAGAATAGTGCAACTAGAACACTATTGAATAAAGTGTGACAACACTTACTCATAATAGTATAAGTTACACATAGGCTTGGGTATATATTGGTGGTACATTGAATTACTCAATTAACTTTTCTATAAATTGAATAGTTCAATATAAACCAATATGGTCAAGTTGGCATGGGGTTGAATGAGTATGAATGTTATTTAGAACGATGGTGGTTTCTTGGTCATAAGATTTTCTTGGACAAAAGGATTAACTGGGACTAGAGTTTGATTCTCAAGATTTCACCATATCAATGTTTAAATTCTTTTTTGAAGAATTCAAACTTGTTTTGTTTATAGTTAAAGAATAGTATTTGATTTGAATGATTTAAGATATGTGTGGTATGGAGTGGAGTGTACTACCACAAATAGCAAGGGGAACCTAAATGGGTTCTACCACACATTACTCAAATTACTCAATGTAATTTGAATATTGTGAACTGGGTCCACAAGAATAGATGGCATGATATTGGGTGATGATCAAGAAGAATCTTGATAGGGGTAGATGGGTATGATCATATGATTCACTTTTGTAAAAGGAATCATATTGAAAAGAATTATAGAATTAATCCTATAATGTAAGTACTCAAATCCTCATGTTTGAATTTGAATGTTTACAAGGGACAATTATTTTGGATAGTGATGCTACTGGATAGGAGACAGTAATAGTAAGTTGCTGCAATTGGATTCATTCCAAAATCATTTTTAGAAATCAAATTATGATCAAAGTAGTGATTTGGATAGATTTGAATGCACCAAGTTTGTGCACATAACAACTTTGGTGTTTCTTCTAAAGTGTTCTACATGTTCTGAGGAATCCATAGACTACAAATTTGTTATTTTTGGATGACCAGAGCAAAAGATATGAATTAATTGGTACTAATGTGCAATTTAAACCATTTGAATTTCATTCAAAACTTTATACAGTAACACTGTGTTATTACTGCACAATTGGGTTCAACATTTTTCAAGGATTCCAGAGATATAAAGTTTGCAAAAAATGGACATGTAGATTATTTTCTATGTATTTTACAAGATTTGGGCAGAAACAACAATTTGAATTTCAAAATTAAATTCGGACTTGACCGGGGAGGGTTTACTGGTCGACGTGGCAGCCTCTAATAGGCTTATACCGATTTGGTAAGGAATAGAACATGGACCATTGGATCATCTTAAAATGGATGATTCAGATCCGATGATACCGATTCGGTTAAGTGGCTTATTGTGAGCCCCTAGATCTAGATCCAACCGCTACCAGAGAAGGGAGAGAGAGAAGCTCACCGGGTTAGGGTTCCGGTGAGGTGCCGACGAGGTGCGGCCCAGATGGTCTACGACGGCGGTGCTCCGGTGACTTCCTGCAATGGGGAGATGGTCAACGAGGAGCGGCCTGACGAGGGGAAGCCGATGGCGTCTACAGCGTGCTCGAATGCGTGCTGGAACGGCGAGGGGAGACAGCCGGAGTGCCTGCAGCGACGGCGAGCTTGGGATTTGCTCACAGGCATCCTCTGCTGGACCAAATGGACGGGGAAGGGGATTAGAGGATGCGGGAACAGAGAGGAGGGCATGGGGAAACTAATGGAGGCCTGGGGCTCCCTGTACCCGACGAATTCGTCGTTGGTGGCCGGAATAGGAGCGGAGCTCTGACGGGAAATCGCGAGGGCTTGGTGGCACATTTGGGAGGGAGAAGAGAGGGGAAATGGAGAGGAGGCATTGGGGAGTAAGGGGGCGTAGATGGGGTCGTTTGTTCTCTGGGAGGAGAGGGGGTAGTGGGGGACATGGGCATGCTGGGAGCGGGGTCGTGCACAAGGAGAAATGGCCAGGGGTTAGGGATGACAAGCGGGCCCCGCTCATCAGAGAGAGAGAGGGGAAAGCGAGGTGGGCTAGGCTAGACCGGTGGCTACTGGGCTGGTCCGGTTCTCAGGTCAGCCTAGTGGCTGCCTTTTTTTTTGTTCTGGTTCTTTTTCATTTTTTGTTTTATGATTGTTTCATAACTCTATCATTTGGGAACCAAATGCATTCAAACAAGTTTGTAAATTTTTGTAAAATTCAACACTACAATTTAAAACAGTAATGAGACATTTTTCATGATAAAGCAAATGTTCATCAAAACTTTATAAATTTGGCCAAAGATTTGGTTTGCATATTTCAAAATAGAATTAGGGTTTCAAATTAATCTTTTTTAACTTTAAAGATCAAACTCCACAAAAATAATATTTGAACTTTATTTTAAACTCATTCCTAGTAAATTAAACTTTATAAAACTTTTTGGAGATATTTTCCTTTGCTAATAAAGCTTGCATACGTTTGGTTAAAAGCAAAAATAGTATTTTGAAATTATATTTTCTCAAAGAGTTCTTCAAGGATTGGTAGAAAATTTGAAATGGTTTTTCTAACAAACATTTGAATTGGGAATATTTATTAGAAACTATTTTATAAATTGGAAACCTTGGAAGTAAAATAGTTTGGTTTGAAGGTTTAAGAAAACTTTATTTAGGGAAAAGCACTTAATTAAACTCAAAAAGTTTTAAATCCCTGTGATTTTTCAATCAACAAAAACAAAACAAATTTTTTTATTCTAAAATTTGATAAAAACTTGGGATGTTACAGACTACCACCCTTAAAAGAAATCTCGTCCCCGAGATTTGGAGAGACTAGAAAGGTAGAAGGGTTTGGGGTACTTAGGTGGCTACCACCCTTAAAAAAGACTTTTGTGGGTGGTCTAGGTCTTTGTTTCAAAGTAGGCACACCTGGGATTTGACTTGGCACTGGGTCATCTTCTGAATCCATAGTAAGCTTCTGTCTTTATTTCCAATATGTGGGTGTCCATTCACAAACTTGAGTTCCCAGTATTTCTCAAGGAGGCTTGAGTATAACTTTGCTCCATTGTGGAGCTTCTATCCAGCAATGTAGTTTGTTGAACTACTTTGGACACTGAAGGGTCACTCTTTGGGTCGATTAGAGGACCATGTTAAGGTGATCTGTCTTCACTTCATCCTCTTCGCTGACATCCTTGAATGTTCTTTATCTTATGGTTCTTCATCTTATGGTTACTTCCTTGGCGAGCACTTTTGGGGTCAAATAGAGTTCTCCAGTTTGGTAGGACTCCTTCCATCACATGTCTTCTTCAACGGTAAGCTTGTGGTTCACCTCACCGCAATTCTCTGTTTTGGCCACACTGGCTCGTGATAAGGGGTATAATATCTTATCCTCCTAAGGTTAGGGTTTAACAACGTCGTCTCTCTTGTAGGTATGTCTCTCTAGGTTCGCAAAGCCAACATTACGAGAGCAAATAATAAGAGTAGTAGGAATGGTGATCAATCCATCCTGCACCCAAATCATTACTTCATACATGGTTTGTAAACCTCGTATTCTAACTCTTGGTCATCCTTACTTGCTTTGACAAAATTTTCTTGAAATGAAAGCCAATGTTCCAAATCTAATTTTTGAAAAACAATATATCATTCCTTAGCTAAGGGTTTGCTTGACTCTGTCATACAATGTTAACCCTTGGGTTGCATATCCTTCGGCTTGTCATTTCCTTGACAAAAAAAAATCCATTCAACAAGGTTGCCGGTAGCTTTTACAAGTCCTTACAATATTTATTACAAGGTAGTAGTTGCATACAAATTCTTCCAAATTGGCTACACCTTGTTGTGTCTTCTCCTTGTATTGGCGGCATCTTCAGTTATCCCATTTTCTGAAGTCTTGAAGTGCTTTTCTCTTTGCATCTCCTTGCATAGTGTCCCTTTCGGTTGCATTTCTGACAAGTGACCAGATCTGTTCCCCTTTGCCTGTTTGGTTCTAGACATTCCTTCGCATAATGTTCGAGCTCCCTGCAATTCCAGCATAACATTTTGCTATTGTCTTTCTCTTTTATCTTCTTCTTCTTCTTTTTGGGTATCTCTAAGGCTAGGAGATCTCTTACTTCATTTTCTTCATATTCCACTACCGTGGTAGGAAACCTTTCTATTTTCTTCAAGCAATCTCTAGCTAAGTGTCCTTCTTCACATGAAAAGCAACACTTGGTGGTAAGGTTGTGTGTTGTTCCCATGATTTTATCTTCCACCTTCATCTTGGTTCTTCTATTTTCAGGGGTCTTTCCCAGCATCCGTCGCAGTCCATCATTGGCTTGTTGATTCATTCGTTGCACCATGGGGTGAAGGTAGCATTCAGCAGGAACATGATTGATTCCATCACATAGGAAACAGGTAATCTGGGCTATGGGACATTTTCCATATGGGTGGCTTGCATCACAGTAGGGATACTGTTCACGACATTCCTTAGACGTGTGTCCTATTTCTCCACATCTCTTAGAGGCTCGCACTATCATCTCAGTATCATCTCTTGGTTCCTTGCCACCATGGTCATTTTGTGACAGGCTGTTATTGGTACTAGCCACAATCTGGTACATCATTTGTACTATTCGCAAATGATCATCCAGTACTTGCTGCATTCTTGGAGGTATATCTTTGCTACCGCGGTTGACCATATCTTGGGTCAGTACTCGCATCATTTCAGTATGTACTTCAACCATCCGTTGCATTGCTATCTCCAACTGAGGGTTGTTGTGACTGTTCTGATGTTACGGATGCATCTGTTTGTGTTTAGGTCCAGCTTAGGTCTTGGCATAGATGAGATTTGATAGAAGGGATCTAAAGGAAAAAATCCTACCCAAACACAGTAGATCAAGCCAATTCATCTTACAAACAACATCTAACAAACATTCAACACATCTACCAAACTAGGTCAAACACTAATTGACGAGGGTTAACTCGACAAATGTCCAATATGAAGGACTTAGGATCGGGGAAGTAGGGTGTCAGATGAACTCGAAGGTAAAATCAGTCAAACAAGGTGTGTATCGAAAGTAAACATAGGGTGAATTTTGGCTTACTCTCAATCTATCCCTCTCCGTTCTCTCCTGGCCCCTATATATAGGTGGCCAGGTCTCAAGGATCGGGAGGGTCCGATACAGATTACAATATCGACATACGACATGAACTCGTATTTTGACTAGTATTACAATTGGGCCTAGATTAATGGGCCTCAGGGGTACTCTACTGACAGGCTCTATTACCTATACCCTTGTCAGTACCCCCCGAGATTCTACCAGAATTGCAGATTCGGGTTGAATCTCAAATCTTTATTTCTTCAACTTGACCAATCTTTTGATTTCTTCAGATCTTCAAATCTTGGACTTGATCTTCAAATATCTTTCATTATATTGTCTCACAAGGGTTTGGATGAACAAGCCTGACAACTCTGACGGATCAAGAGGCCAGTTAACTACCGGAACAGATACTTGTCACCTACTTCAAACTCAATCCCCTTGGACTTGAATTTGGTAAACCGGTCAAACCCACTCTTTTGCCGCATTTAGGACTTACAAAGAATGAGTCCCAGTGGTTCTCAGGGTACCCAGTGCGTCCACCGGGATTTTCTTCGCGTCGTTCACACAGATAAGTACTAGCAGAGCGCATTCATGTGCGTATACCAGGCCAGACAGGACGGATCCTGGGGTCTTACCTTCATGATATATTTCAATCATGGCATTCGAATTTTGTCGCGATGACGCAACTCGAGAATGATATGTCGCAGCCTTGTTTGACTGTTAGAATGTGCAAACTATTTGAGTTTGCTATTTTTTAGATTCTCATAAATAACTCCTGATGGGAGTAATCGATCTTTATTTTGTCGACAATGAAGTCGAAGTTCGTTGTTGACTAAAGGTAGTCGATTGCATCTGTATCACTTATCAACCATTTGGTTCTCTATCATTGGGTGCACCACCAGTGCTCCTGATGTAAGTAGCCCCTAAGGCCATGGGCGGGTACTTGTAGCTGATCATAGGCTCCAATCTCTTCGCCTCCCTTTTGTCGACTTCTTTTTATCGGGTGCACGACCAGCGCTCCCGATAGGAGTAGCCCCCAAGGCTATAGCTGAAAGTTTTCAGGTACAGGCTCAAAAAATATAATATTGTCGCCTAGTAGCTTGTCTCCTGCAATAATTTGGCACATTTTGTGCTTGAAATATTCACTCTACTCTTTCTGATGATATGAGCCCCCGAGTCTATGACGAGGTGCGGTTTGCTCCTTGACATATCTCCGTAATTTACTTATTCATACCGTATCTTTCTTCTTTTTGTCGTTGCCCTTACTGCTGTTTTACCTTCTTCTCGGGGCTGAATATAAAAGCCCATAGATATACTTGGACCTTTAATTTTCAAAGGCCCATTAAGGTTTGTTTATAAATAAAGGGTGTTGGCTTAGGGAAAAACCCTAAATCTTTCCCTATTATCTTCCTCCGCCGCATCATCTTCCTCTTCCTCATCTCATCTAGGGTTTTTCCTCGCAGCATCTGTCTCCATGGCCGATGCAGGTGGATCGCGTCTGAACATCGGCTCTCCGGTGGAAAAGCGAGGTCGCGGCTGCCCTCGCGGCAGTAAGAACAAGCCCACAGTCCCAGCTGTGGTAGCCTCGTTGTCCGTTCCTGCAAAGTGGCACCCTGGCCATCCTGCGGGAAGTAAAAATAAGCCCAAGGTTTCATCTGCTGTGCCAGGTCCGAGCGCCCCGCCTCATAATGCTTCTCCTCCTCCTCTGCCCAAAATGTACTCCTTTTTCTGCATCGCCGGTGCTCAATGCCGCGAGATTCAGCGGGTGCCGCTGAAGTTTACCAAGTTCATGGATGGGCGAGAGCTGCGGGAAGCAATTCTTCGTGAACACTCTAGGGGAGGAGCTCCCTATGAAGTGGAGGTCTGGTATGACGGGGACAGCGAGATGTACTTCAAGGGCGGCTGGTCTCAGTTTGCAGAAGACCATGACCTCCACCAAGGTATCTTCATGATCTTCGACTACCATGTCGGTACTTCGAAGTTTGATGTGAAGATCTACGACTTGTACTCAGTGCCTGAAGGAGTACAAAGCTGAAGTGCACTTTCAGTAGGCACTTCTTTTATGTGGGCTCTGGATATGTTTATCCTTTGGTGTTTTAGTTGTAATAAGTAGTCGTAATGAATTTTATCTTGTGCCCTCTTTATTAATAGACCATGGGAACGAATCGTCGTTCCGAGGTATGCTTTGGATGTATTATCGGGTTACCTTGAACCGTGCTTATTTTTGTCGAATATCAGGTTGCGAACAACCTAGTAGTATTTCTCAGATAATCGCAGATACCGAATCTCAATAACTCGGTTATTTTATTTCATACGACTCGAGGGTATGAGCCCCCGAGTGGAAAGAAAAATATTCATACATATTGTCGAGTTGACCCAAAGAACCCGACCTGTGGCCTCATGTTCTGGGTTCAGAGGGTCCTGACTCGAAAGTTTATTGTTACCATATTTCTTCTATGCATAGAACCGCCGTAGTTGCTCTGCATTCCACGGGTTGCTCTCGTCTTTCCCCGTTTTCTTGTCTTGTAGTCGATAAGCTCCTCCTGGTATTACCTCTGTCACGATGTAAGGTCCCGCCCATGGGGACTCTAATTTGCCGTGACCATCTTGCTTGAGTCGTAAGACTAGGTCTCCCACCACGAAAGATCGTGGACGAACTCGACTACTATGGTAGTTTCATAGATTTTGCTGATATTGCGTGGCTCTGGTGAGTGCTACGTCTCTTGCCTCGTCAAGTACATCGACATCATCCTGAAGCGCTTCTGTGGAAGTTGTCTCGTCATAAGCCGTGATTCTTGGGGCTTCATCGGTGATCTCGACTGGAAGCATGGCTTCTACGCCATGGACCAGAAAGAAGGGGGTTTCTTGAGTAGCCGCATTGGGTGTAGTTCTGAGACTCCACAACACGGAGGGCAGTTCGTCTACCCAAGCGTGTTTAGTTTTCTCGAGAGGTGCTAACAGCCTCTTTTTTATCCCGCTGCATATTAATCCATTAGCTTTTTCGACTTGTCCATTCGTCTTTGGATGTGCTACGGATGCGAATTTCAGTTTGATTCCCATACTCTCACAGTAACTCTTGAACTCTTTTGATGTGAAGTTTGTCCCATTGTCCGTGATGATGCTGTGTGGTACTCTGAAACGAAAGACTATAGACTTGATGAAGTTGATTGCGGCTGTGGAATCTTGGGTTGTTACGGGGGCTGCCTCTACCCATTTGGTAAATTTGTCGACTGCCACCAGCATGTAGACGTGTCCTCCTGGCCAAGATTTGTGCAACTTTCCTACCATATCGAGACCCCATTGCGCGAAGGGCCAAGATAATGGTATTGGTTGCAATTCTGCTGCTGGTGCGTGAGGTCGAGATGCAAAACATTGACAAGCCTCACATTTCCTCACTATATCTTTCGCATCTTCAATGGTTGTTAGCCAGTAGAAACCTGCACGAAAAGCTTTAGCTGCAATAGCTCTGCTGCTAGCGTGGTGTCCGCATACTCCTACGTGGATGTCTTTTAATATTTCCTGTCCTTCTTGAGGAGTGACGCATCGTTGCAGGACGCCCGTTATACTTTTCTTGTATAGTTTCCCTTGTAATACGACGAAAGCCTTGGATCGTCGTATTATCCTTCTTGCTTCTACTGTATCTTCGGGTAGTGTCTTGTTTATCATGTATGCCAAGTATGGCTGCATCCAGGTTTCTTTGATCATCATGAATTCTTCTGGTTCTGATGTGCTTCTTTGCCCAGGCTTGCCAGCCCCCGAGCTTGTTGCTTGGTGCTGGGCTTGTCCTTCTGTAGTTGAAGTTTTGTGAGTCTTTATTGATCTCTGTATGATTTCTTCCCAAAAGACTCCTTGTGGTATGGGTAAGCATTGGGACCTGATATTTGCTAGATTTTTGGCTTCCTCGTTGCTGGCCCTGCTGACGTGCGAATCTTCGCATCCATCGAACGTTCCCTCTAGATAATAGTATAAGTTTCTGTACGCTATCATATTGTCGCTGATGGCGTCACATCTATTGATCACTTGGTGGACGACGAGATTCGAGTCCCTGAATATTTTCAGTCGAGTTGCTCCGCATGCTTTGGCCATTTTCATTCTGTGGAGCAGAGCCTCGTACTCGGCTTCGTTATTAGAAGCTTGAGGAAAACTCATCCTCAAAACGTATTTCAACTTGTCGCCTTGTGGTGATATCAGGACTACCCCTGCTCCTGGGCCTTGCACTCTTTTCGATCCGTCGAAGTACATTGTGATAAGGGGTTGCCCGATCTTCTCAGTGAGCCGATGTAGATGGATGATAACTTGGTAGATAATCTGTGAGACGCACACGAACTCTCCGGCTGTTCCCCCGTTGCCAATGCAACAGATCTTCAACCCTATGGATATTCGAGACACCACACACCTGCGCACGTAGCCACCGACCACGAAGCGGTTCTGCAATCTCCTAATTCCCAATGGAACAGCAGATCACACTTGAATTCTCAGTAGCAAAACTCCAGATCGAAACAAACTTGGAGTGGGGTAGATATTCCGAGCGAAACACAGAGGAATATATGATTTCAGAGGAAAGCTTACAAGCAATTTCGTTCTGATGTTTGGGGGTAATCTAAACGTAGTCTAAACGACACAAGGGAGCGCCCCAGGGGTACTTAAAGGGGTCGGGGCGACCTGGGCAAAGACCTGGCCCAAAACCAACCTGTTTTGGGCCCAAACGGACTCGGTTCGACTCAAACTGGTACATACCGACCCATATATGGGTTCGGCCTATTTTGGCACGCAGGCCAGGAGTGTGGCGCGCCTTAGACATGTAGACATTGTGTCGTAGGTAGTCCTAGTGCGCCATCGCGTGCTCTCGCTCATGCAGACTTGATCTCCGCTTGTCTCTCGATCGCCGTCCTCCCTCTCCTCCCGCTGGCGATATCTTGACAGATGACATACCTAAATACAACATAGTGCATCGCTTTAGGTAGTATATAATTCGGAGATATCGAGACATTCTTTCAATTAGGAAAGAATTCACCTTATAATAATCATCAATTAGACTCAATATTTCCTTCCAGCTCAAACAGTCAAAATCAGCATGATCCATGATTGTATCCTCATCATCCTCCCTTTCTTCAAGAAAAGCCGTCCTCGGCTTTGGGTAAGCTGAAAGTGGTAGGAACAAGAAGAACAACGTGTACGCAGAGTATATGTATACATAACATGTTGTATTATTTTTGTTCACGTGAAAAATATATCTACTATACATCAAGCAACTTAAATTGCAGGTACAAGTGAAGTGTAAAGAATCATGATCATGGTGAAAAACAAAGAGATATAGAATCTTGTTGTTCAGTATTAAATTCAGTTTTCTCAAAGAAGATCGATGATCAAATTTATGATGAACAAGGTCAAACCAATCCAAAATATGTGAAAACAAAATTGATTTATGCCATGCCTCAGCTGCGCTGCACTGATATGTAGAACAAATAGACCTATCATGATCAATACTTGCAGTGCATAAGATACAACTCAATTTGCAAATATAAGTGAAGTATATTTTAGTAGCATATAAATGCAGCATGTGTTGGGACAAAGAAAACGGATATGAGAAATCGGATTCTATTCTAGCAGAATTAGAACACTCCAACATAGGTAAAAGTAAGTTGGTTGGTTGCAGTATATCAACTAGGCTAGAATATAGTTGCATACTATCTCGAACATAATCTAGTGTCCCACAACAAAAGGACTGCGACACATTGCATATAGGACTGAGAACATCAAGTTTCAGTTCAGTAATTCTATCACAAGTTATGCAGATGTGATCGACTAGAAAATTATCATTCATGCTATATTCACCAATCAAGTAAAACATGAAGCAATAGGCATGTGTGCGAGAATTCAAATATGAAATGGCAGAAATCTTATTCAGAGCACAACGCAAACTAAGAGGTTCTTTTAGCATGATGGAATACACAATTTCATTCGATGGTATTCTAGCAAGTACTTCCTTATGTGTCAGCACTACCACATGATCAAAATTCGAAATATGCAAATTATCACATGGTGCTGAAACATTAATGCAAGATAAATCACTAGAAGGAACCAGCAAAGGAATAGACTCACAAAGATTATCCATAGTTGCTGGTTGTGGCTCCAAATCAGTACCTATGTCAACGACATGCTCCTCAGAAGAAGTAGGCACCGGAACATCCTCCTCAAGTGATAATGCACAAACCGGTGATGCAGGTTGTAAAATAGGCGGCTCCCTTTCTTCAAAAGCAACCTGCATATCACAAGAAACAACACTAGGAGTAGACAGAGTTATATTAGTTGCAATATCCTCACATATCCTATCGTCGACTACTCTTGTGTTTTCATTTTCGCTCATACTCTCAAAGTGTATGCTCTCAACCTCACATTTGGTGGAATCACACAGCTCACTTTTTATAACACTCTCACTCAATGTGGCTATGTGGCTCTCATTCTCACATGGGTTGTGAAACACACCATGGTCAAGATGGCAAATAATGGGAATGCCACCATCCATCATGACCTTGTGCTTAGGCGACAAGCAGAACTCCTTTGTCCACTCCTTGCGAAGAATATGATTCTTATGAAACTGTTCAGCTGTTAGACGTAGCAAAGCACGCCGCTTCTTATTCCACTTGAAAGAAACTTTTGCCACATCACGACAAGGCTGAACTTGATAGTTGTGGCACCAAGGATATCCCAATAGAATGTGACAAGAGTCAAGTGGCATAGGAGATACACCACAAGGAACAACCTTGGTATGCCCTCCGAAAGTAAGAGGAACTTCAGCTATGTGTGAAATCAGCAAGGTGCCATATGATGAATGCAATAGATACGGCACTTTACTGGCACGTGTCACGAGGTGCAACTTCTCCACGACCTCAATGCTGAGTAAATTGACAGTAGAGTTTTTATCAATGGTGATTGCAGCACATCGCTCTCCAATCATCGCACTATGGTGAAAGAGCCCATCACCGTCAAAGTCACCACGTTCTTCCTCCCAAAAAGTGACACTACAATATCTGCGATGGAAGAAGTGATATTTGCAAGCCTCCATATTATCCGTAACGTCATCTGCCATGATTAGTGCAGCAAAAAAAATGTGTATATATGGTGGAAACACTCAAATCACTCAAAACTGAAAAGACAATGAATCTTACCGTTCCAAAGTGAATTAGAGCAACTTACCACTCACAGCAAACAACCACGTGCATGTGTGTGATCAAGCGAATACCGAGGGAAAGATTATCACACGACAACCAGGGTATATATATGGTGGAGCTGTAGGTAGGAAATCCTAAGTACACCGAAATACAAGTCCTAGTGCTGATCGTATGACAAAGACCCACGGAAACACACACGGTGGAGATAAACGGGGCAAAGCAACTCTAAAAAGTGAGCTAAGTGATAACGCACAGTAGCTCGTGTTGCAATGCACAAGAGAGACACTAGCACTGGCTCGGCGAACAGGCACAAGATTGCGCACACGGCAGCAGCCTGATGAGCACGAAGTAGCTAGTCTCGTATAGGTAAGCTCCTAACACGATGCTGTAGACAGGCTGTAGCTAAAGCGAGCAAAATTGTGTAGAAAGGACGCTATTTGGACACAGTGGTAACACGCTGTCGCGGCAGCGAAACCGACGAAAAAAATGATTGGCACTCAATATTTACGGGGTTGGATTTGTGGATGCTCACCGAGTAAACACTAGAATCTGATACCAAGATGATAAGGGGTTGCCCGATCTTCTCAGTGAGCCGATGTAGATGGATGATAACTTGGTAGATAATCTGTGAGACGCACACGAACTCTCCGGCTGTTCCCCCGTTGCCAATGCAACAGATCTTCAACCCTATGGATATTCGAGACACCACACACCTGTGCACGTAGCCGCCGACCACGAAGCGGTTCTGCAATCTCCTAATTCCCAATGGAACAGCAGATCACACTTGAATTCTCAGTAGCAAAACTCTAGATCGAAACAAACTTGGAGTGGGGTAGATATTCCGAGCGAAACACTGAGGAATATATGATTTCAGAGGAAAGCTTACAAGCAATTTCGTTCTGATGTTTGGGGGTAATCTAAATGTAGTCTAAACGACACAAGGGAGCGCCCCAGGGGTACTTAAAGGGGTCGGGGCGACCTGGGCAAAGACCTGGCCCAAAACCAACCTGTTTTGGGCCCAAACGGACTCGGTTCGACTCAAACTGGTACATACCGACCCATATATGGGTTCGGCCTATTTTGGCACGCAGGCCAGGAGTGTGGCGCGCCTTAGACATGTAGACATTGTGTCGTAGGTAGTCCTAGTGCGCCATCGCGTGCTCTCGCTCATGCAGACTTGATCTCCGCTTGTCTCTCGATCGCCGTCCTCCCTCTCCTCCCGCTGGCGATATCTTGACAGATGACATACCTAAATACAACATAGTGCATCGCTTTAGGTAGTATATAATTCGGAGATATCGAGACATTCTTTCAATTAGGAAAGAATTCACCTTATAATAATCATCAATTAGACTCAATATTTCCTTCCAGCTCAAACAGTCAAAATCAGCATGATCCATGATTGTATCCTCATCACATTGTCCATACGCTTGATAGATCCGGCGGTCCTGTGCTTTGTAATTCTAGCCACTCTGCTGTGAAATCCGGCAGAACTTGTGATTTAATGGCCTTCCGCTTTTCGTACGTGATGTCCAGGGGTGATAATTCGATTCCCCATAAGGAGACACGTCCTGTCGCTGAAGGGTTGTTCAATTTGTTGGATAGTGGTGCTTCGTTAACCACTATAATTGGGTGCACCGCGAAATATTGTCGTAGCTTTCGTGCTATTGTGAATACACTGTATGCAAGTTTTTGGTAGTGCGGGTACCTCTGTTTTGTTGGAGATAGTACTTCGCTAATGAAATATACTGGCCGCTGGACTCCATGAGCTTTTCCCTCTTCACTTCTTTTGACTACTAATATTATGCTCACCACTTGATGTGTTGCCGCAATATATAGTAGTAGCGGCTCCTTTTCATTTGGTGCGACCAACACCGGAGGTGTGGAAAGCACTTTTTTCAATTGCGCAAAAGCTGTATCTGCTTCTTCTGTCCACTTGAATTTGTCGTCTGACTTTTTCATGAGTGCATAGAAAGGGAGTGCTTTTTCCCTTAATCGTGCGACGAATCGACTTAGGGCTGCGACTCGCCCGGCAAGGTTTGGGACGTCGTGCAACTTTGTTGGTTTCCCCATTGTTAATATTGCTTGGATCTTCTCTGGGTTTGCTTCTATTCCTCTTGCTGACACCAAGAAGCCTAGAAGTTGTCTTGCGGATACCCCAAAAGAACATTTTGTTGGGTTAAGCTTGAGCTTATACCTGTTTAGGTTGTCGAAGGTTTCTGCCAGATCACTAATTAGTGACTCCTCTTTTCTTGTGGTGATGACCACGTCGTCGATGTAGACTTGAATGTTGCGTCCTATTTGACTTCCGAGGCAGTTTTGCATCATCCGTTGATAAGTCGCTCCTGCGTTTTTTAAGCCGAAAGGCATGACTTGGTAGCAGAACACGCCGTATGGTGTGATAAAAGCTGTTTTTTCCTCGTCTTCTTTCTTCAATTTGATCTGGTTGTAGCCAGAATATGCATCCAGGAAGGAAAGCCTTGCACACCCCGCCGTTGAGTCTATTATTTGATCAATTCGAGGTAGGGGAAAGGGATCCTTCAGACAGTGCTTGTTGAGAGATGTGTAGTCGACACATACTCTTTGTACGTCTATATTTTTCTTGGGGACAATAACTAGATTAGATACCCAAGTCGACGTTTTGATTTTTTGGATGAATCCTGCATTTTCTAGCCTGTGTAGTTTGGATGCTATTGCTTTCCTTTTGGGTTCATCAAATCATCTCAATGGCTGCTTGAGCGGCTTTTGCTTTGGGATCCACGTTTAGTGCGTGCTCGACGAGTTCCCTGGGAACTCCTGGCATGTCTGAAGGACACCAGGCGAAGATTTCCGAGTGCTCACGGAGGAACTCGACAAGCGCGCTTTCCTATGCGGGATCCAGATTTACTGCTATAGAGGTGGTTTGGTTCGGGTCCGTGGGGTGGACCTGGATTTTCTTCGAGTCTTGGGTTGCATAGAAGGCCTGATCTGGCAGGGATCGTCCAACGTCGGGTTGTACATTATGGTCAGTTTCGCCTTTCAATCTTGCATATTCTGCTATCATGCCGAAAGTTTGCGCCAACCTGTTGAATTCTTTGACACAAGTGTTAGATACTTCGAAGCTGCCTTGTACCGTGATTGTTCCTTTGGGTCCTAGGATTTTTAGCATGAGGTATGCGTAGTGGGGTACTGCCATGAACTTTGCAAATGCTGGGCACCCCAGGATTGCATGATACTATGAAGGCCAGTCCATGACTTCAAATTCCAGCTTCTCTCTACGATAATTGTTGCTATTGCCGAAGCAAACATCGAGTTCTATTTTCCCGAGAGGGTAATTTGCGCCTCCTGGTACTATTCCGTGGAAAGAACAATCTGTTGGTTTTAGACTTTCCAATGAGATGCTCATTGCCTTCAGAGTTCTTGCATATATTAAGTTTATGTTGCTTCCTGCGTCCATGAATACTCACCCGACATCGTATCGCCCTATTTACGCCTTTAGCACCATCCGCGAGTGCCCCGGCCTGGGCACTTTCCTCGGGTGGTCTGCTCTACTGAACCTGACTGGTTGATCGGACCACTGCAGGTACTCTATAGTAGCTAGTGGTGATGATATTGCTAGATTTACTTGTCTGGATATGCTCTTCCGCTCTTTCTTGGATTTTGGCACCGGTTGGATCATTGCAGATATATATACTTTTGACTCTAGATGTTTTGCTAGACGCTGTACTTGGTATCCCTGACTTATACTTTTTCCTCCCTATTGTGCTCCTTGGTTTGAGTACATGGCATTTTGCAACCTCGGGAAGGTTCTGCAATCCTTCATCTGGTGGTTAGAAACTCTCTTCCCATCTAGGTACGCATAATGGATGCGACAAGGTCCATAGAGCATGTCCTCCGCCGACGGGCCAGAATACTTTGGTTTTTCTACTCCATGATTATCTCTTGCCTGGAACTCCCTGTTTTCATGGCCTTCCTCATCCCTTCTGTCATATCCCACGGCTATCTGATTTCGCCTTGCATGGCTGTCTCCATTGCGGTATCTTCGCCTTTGCCAGCTTGCTCTGTCGACTTCTGGTAAATGTCCCCTTTTATTGTTATATGTGTCCTCTCCATCGTCAAATATGTTGGCTACTTCCATTAACTCCGACACCGTCCTCGGCCTTGTTCTCCCTACCTCTTCCACAAGGTCCGAACGACACAGGCTAGCCGAAAAGGCATCTATTGCTCTCTTGTCGGAGACGTCTTTTGCAGAATTTTTGATTACGCTCCAGTGTTGTATATAAGAGCGTAGGGTTTCGCCTTTCTTCTGCACGCATGACTTGATTTCTTCCAGAGACGCTAGGAGTTTGTATGTTGAGCAAAAATTCTTTGCGAATTGGCTTTCCAGTTCTCCCCAACTCCCAATGGAATCGTTGGGTATAGTGTTCAACCAGGACCGTGCTGCGCCGGTGAGGTGTAACTGCAAACTTGGCATGGCCGTTGCTCTTGTTCCTCCGAGTATTTGTACTGCTTGCAGGTAGTCTGATAACCATAGCGTGGGTTCTTGTGACCCGTCATATTTTTACTGATCGTGTGGCAACTTGAACCCTTTGGGTACCCGTGTTCTGCGAACCCTGCGGGTAAAGCATAATGCACCCACTCTTTTTCGTCGTCTTCATAATTTTCTTCTTTCCATGCATAGTGTGCGTTGTTTACTCTTGCTTGTGCTATTATATTCCTTGCGTCCTCCTTTCGTTTTTGACGCTTTTCGTCGCCTGACGACTCACTGGTTTCGTTTCGCGAGGATTGGCGCTTGAATTCTTCCTTTCGACTCTCCTTATGATGTGTCGCCTTTTTCTCTGGAAGGTTTTTCCTTAGCTTTTCTTCTACCAACCCGAGGCTTTGTATTGCGGCTTGATGCATGTGCTCCCGTGGATCTCCAGGCTTTGGTTGTGCAGTTAGTAGGTACGCCTGTGCTGCTATCAATGCTGCTTCTGGTGTTTCTTGCACAAAGTCCTCTTCCTCATCTGATGGATGTGCGCTTGTACTTTTCGTATGGCTTTCTTCTCTTGTCCGTGCTGTTGTCCTCCTGTTGTGCTTCGGGTCTCTGTGCCTTTCTATGCTGGACTCTGATGCATCGCTGTACTCATCCCAATATCCTCCACTTGATGTGTTGTTGTTGTCTCGGCTTCTCATAAACATGTCTCTTTCCTTCCTCAACTTATTTTTGTGCTGGTGCAGTGCGTATTGATATCCCATCAGAACTTCTCTTCTTGAATCTGTGGGTACTTCAGTGCCATGATTGATGGCTGACATAATGATTCTCCACTCTCCGGTGGAGACGTGAATTTTCTCCTTTTCCCTCTTGTTGCTACTCCTTAGTTTGTCGACTTGCATGTCGACTTCTTCATTGCCTGCGTGATTATTCTCTTCTGCTGCTTCAGTGATAATGACACATAACTGGTGTACGCTTCTGGAGACGCCGTTGCTTCCTATGGCAAAATCCTTTGGACTATCGTGTGGTTTAACCACTATTGCTTCCATGTCGGGCTTTCCCCGAGTTTTGTTGAATTCCTTGAGTTTCTTTTGCACATTTTCTGTTGCTGCGAGACTAACCGGCGAGTTTACCTCACTGGAAGAGCCCACAGATGATCCAGACAGTGTGATTGTCTTGGTTTTTCTTGCCGACGGACATAATTTCGCTGGATCGAAAAGACGAGTCGAACCTGAAGGTCCGATGTAGAAGCTTAAACTTCCAATCGTCAGCTCCATCTCTTGACTTTCGTTGACTTCTGGATTGCTATTGGCTAAAAGCGAAAAATCCATCGAATTCATGATTCCAACACCCAGAGTCCCCACGGTCAGCGCCAATTGACGAGGGTTAACTCGACAAATGTCCAATATGAAGGACTTTGGATCGGGGAAGTAGGACGTCGGATGAACTCAAAGGTAAAATCAGTCAAACAAGGTGTGTATCGAAAGTAAACATAGGGTGAATTTTGGCTTACTCTCAATCTGTCCCTCTGCATCCTCTCCTGGCCCCTATATATAGGTGGCCAGGTCTCAAGGATCGGGAGGGGTCCGGTATAGATTACAATATCGAAATACGACATGAAGTCGTATTTCAACTAGTATTACAATTGGGCCTAGTTTAATGGGCCTCAGGGGTACTCTACTGACGGGCTCTATTATCTATACCCTTGTCACTAATAATCTAGTATGGTCATACCCCAATTTGGTATGATCATTAGATTATCACAACATCGTTGGCTAGTCTATTACTGTCTTCATTGTTCCATGTTCTCATTTCCACTTCCGCAATGTATTGTGGGGTGTTTTTCAGTCTTCATATCTGTATTTATGCAAATTCTTCATCGGCCTTCAATGTAGTTCTTCATGTTGGGTCAAGGAGAATATATGAAGTATCAGCCTCACACTTCTGGCATCATTGATCTTCTTTCCTTTCTTGATGGTTTCCAGAGTTGGATCATCTAAAGTAAAAGGAAAATATTTGAAGTTGAAGTAGGGGAGAATATAAGGAGTTTCAAGATGCAAACATTTTTTTATATAAAAAGAAGCAAGATGTGATAGATTTTTTTATCCTAGGGTCTTCCTATTTCTAATCCAAACCTAGGGTCTCGATCCTACAGGCAACACTATGCTTTGATACCATTTTGTAATGCCCCACCTTTGGATTAAGGTGGAACACTTGTGTTAAGTGCTATTCCCTGGATCACTGATAGCACCACAGAACAAAATAAAGTATTCATTGCATAGTATCAAAGATTACAACGCAGATCCAGATACATAAGTCTTCAAACTTATAAACTAGCTTAGTCACATGGAGTAGCTCAAATGACAGAGTTCAACACATCACAAACACAACAGAAACTAAGGTAGCAGTGAGCCTCCATCTTCACCATGCGCCACAGGCAGTCATGTTGGTACGTAGACTCGAGATCCTATCAACTTACTCCTCCTTAGAATAACCTGCACATTTGAATATGCAGCCCCATGAATGGGGGTCAGTACAATGATGTACTAGCAAATGACACATATTTGGTGGCTGTTGTGAAAGAACTATCTACATGATATTTGGCTGGTGGAGCTTTTGGCTGATTTGCATAAAGCAAATTTTTATCCTATCATTTTCAAATCAAAACTTTTTCATCTTTGAAAGACTTTTAGAGGTCAAGATAACCCCCAGGTGAAAACCACTACATACTTGCAAGGTATGTAGCCCTGGGTAGTTACTCAACAAAAGGATTAACTGGGACTAGAGTTTGATTCTCAAGATTTCACCATATCAATGTTTAATTTTTTTTTGAAGAATTCAAACTTGTTTTGTTTATAGTTCAAGAATAGTATTTGATTTGAATGATTTAAGATATGTGTGGCATGGAGTGGAGTGTACTACCACAAATAGCAAGGGGAACCTAAATGGGTTCTACCACACATTACTCAAATTACTCAATGTAATTTGAATATTGTGAACTGGGTCCACAAGAATAGATGGCATGATATTGGGTGATGATCAAGAAGAATCTTGATAGGGGTAGATGGGTATGATCATATGATTCACTTTTGTAAAAGGAATCATATTTAAAAGAATTATAGAATTAATCCTATAAAGTAAGTACTCAAATCCTCATGTTTGAATTTGAATGTTTACAAGGGATTTCAATTATTTTGGATAGTGATGCTACTGGATAGGCGACAGTAATACTAAGTTGCTGCAATTGGATTCATTCCAAAATCATTTTTAGAAATCAAATTATGATCAATGTAGTGATTTGGATAGATTTAAATGCACCAAGGTTATGCACGTATCAACTTTGGTGTTTCTTGATTCTAAAGTGTTCTACATGTTCTAAGGAATCAATAGACTACAAATTTGTTATTTTTGGATGACCAGAGCAAAAGATATGAATTAATTGGTACTAATGTGCAATTTAAACCATTTGAATTTCATTTGAAAACTTTATACAGTAACACTGTGGTATTACTGCATAATTGGGTTCTACATTTTTCAAGGATTCCAGAGATATAAAGTTTGCAAAAAATGGACGTGTAGATTATTTTCTATGTATTTTACAAGATTTGGGCAGAAACAGCAATTTGAATTTCAAAATTAAATTCGGATGACCGGGGAGGGGGTTGACTGGTCGACGTGGCAGCCTCTAATAGGCTTATACCGATTCAGTAAGGAATAGAACATGGACCGTTGGATCATCTTAAAATGGACGATTCAGATCCGATGATACCGATTCGATTAAGTGGCTTATTGTGAGCCCCTAGATCTAGATCCAGCGGCTGCTAGAGAAGGGAGAGAGAGAAGCTCACCGGGTTAGGGTTCCGGTGAGGCCCCGGCGAGGTGCGGCCCAGATGGTCAATGACGGCGGCGCTCCGGTGACTTCCTCCAACGGGGAGATGGTCGACGAGGAGCAGCGTGATGAGGGGAAGCCGATGGCGTCTGCAGCGTGCTCGAATGCATGCTGGAACGGCGAGGGTAGACGGCCGGAGTGCCTGCGGCGACGGCGAGCTTCAGGATTTGCTCACATGCATCCTCTGCTGCACCAAACGGACAGGGAAGGGGATTAGAGGATGCGGGAACAGAGAGGAGGGCATGGGGAAACTAATGGAGGCCTAGGGCTCCCTGTACCTGACAAATTTGTCGTCGATGGCCAGAATATGAGCGGAGCTCTGATGGGAAATCGCGAGGGCTTGGTGGCGCATTCGGGAGGGAGAAGAGAGGGGAAATGGAGAGGAGGCAGTGGGGAGTAAGGGGGCACAGATGGGGGTCGTTTGTTCTCTGGGAGGGGAGGGGGTAGTGGGGGACGTGGGCGTGCTAGGAGCGGGGTCGGGCGCGAGAAGAATCAGCCAGGGGTTAGGGATGACAAGCGGGCTCCGCTCGTCAGAGAGAGGGTAAAGCTGGGTAGGCTGGGTTGGACCGGTGGCTGCTGGGCTGGTCCGGTTCTCGGGTCGGCCTAGATGCTGCCTTTCTTTTTTTGTTCTGGTTCTTTTTCATTTTTTGTTTTATGATTGTTTCATAACTCTATCATTTGGAAACCAAATGTATTCAAACAAGTTTCTAAATTTTTGTAAAATTCAACACTACAATTTAAAATAGTAATGAGACATTTTTCATGATAAAGCAAATGTTCATCAAAACTTTATAAATTTGGCCAAAGATTTGGTTTGCATATTACAAAATAGAATTAGGGTTTGAAATTAATCTTTTTTAACTTTAAAGATCAAACTCCATAAAAATAATATTTGAACTTTATTTTAGACTCATTCCTAGTAAAGTAAACTTTATAAAACTTTTTGGAGATATTTTCCTTTGCTAATAAAGCTTGCATAGGTTTGATTAAAAGCAAAAATAGTATTTTGAAATTATATTTTCTCAAAGAGTTCTTCAAGGATTGAAAGAAAATTTGAAATGTTTTTCTAACAAACGTTTGAATTGGGAATAGTTATAAGAAACTATTTTATAAATTGGAAACCTTGGAAGTAAAATAGTTTGGTTTGAAGGTTTAAGAAAACTTTATTTAGGGAAAAGCACTTAATTAAACTCAAAAAGTTTTAAATCCCTGTGATTTTTCAATCAACAAAAACAAAACAATTTTTTTATTCTAAAATTTGATAAAAACTTGGGATGTTACAGTTGTAATGCCCAAGTGAATCTCACAGTGATCCTCATGACATGTGCATGCTTTCTTTATTCTGTCAATTGCACAACTGTAATTTGTTTACCCAGCATGTTATTTATCTTTATGGAGAGACACCTCTAGTGAACTGTGGACCCCACTCCATTCTTTTACATTCTTATTACCATTCACCTTTTACATGCATTATTTACTTTCTCACAAACAACTATCTTTTACCAGACGATACGTTTAATCCTTTGTTTACAGCAAACCGGTGAGATTGACAACCTCACTGTAAGTTGGGGTAAAGTACTTTGGTTGTGTTGTCTGCAGGTTCCACGTTGCTGTTGGTGCAAAGCTACGTCCCAGATAAGGCGCCATATATAAATTGTCTGGAGCTGTCGCCAAGCCAGTGAGCATCAACCTTCGGAAGTTGGTTCTTTCTCCTACTGGTTCAATTAAACCTTGGTTTCATACTGAGGGAAGACTTGTTGTTGTGCTCATCATACCTTCCTCTCGGGGTTCCCAACTGGGTGCCTAACACACACTATCAGGCTCCGGGGGCAATTCCCCATCCCGGCAAGGTGCCGGAACAGAGACTTCTGTCCCCCAAAATTGTTCTTCGATGGTGGCGGTGTTGGGGAACTTTTCATGGATGGAGACTGGACTCTTTAGGGTTTTTGCCTTGGAGAGAATATATAGGCGGAAGGGCGATGTCAGAGGGTTGACCAGGGCCCACACCACCTGGTGGCGCGGCCAGGGGACCCGGGCCAGCCCCTGGCCCTCCTCTGTCTCTGCTTTGGACTACGTCTTCGTGTTGGAAAAAATAGGAGGTTTGGCTTTTGTTTCGTCCAATTCCGAGAATATTTCCTATGTAACCTTTCCAAAATACAAAAACAGCAGAAAATAGGAACTGGAACTGTGGCATCTTGTTAATAGGTTAGTTCTAGAAAATGCATAAAAATGCCACAAAGTGTAAACAAAACATAAAGCAATTGGTGTAAAACAAGCATAGAGCAACAAAAATTATAGATACATTTGCAACATATCAAGCATCCCCAAGCTTAACTCCTGTTCGTCCTCGAGTAGGTAAGTGATAACAAAAATAATTTTTGAGGTGACATGCAGCCAACACAATCTTGATCAAGTCAATGTAAAGCATTGCAAGCTGAGATCGAAGTACTCTCAACATGGGCATAAAAGATATAATTCCAACAATAGAACTTAGCAACCATGTTACAACATGAAAAGTAACACAAACAAAGGATCATGAGTAATAATGCATTGAAACTTATTTGTTTGTTTTGAGCATAGAGAAAACATAGCAAAGTGGTATTAAGCTTGTCCCTTGTGGAGTAGCAAAACATAAATGCATAGGACACCTTCAAAGTTCAAAGGGTGACTAGATACAAATAATTTGAGAACAAGCAATACCATAATCTTGAATCAATCAATAATAAATTTTGGGACTATGCACATTATACTCAGAATGACAACTATGCTCTGTTAATCGGTGCATAAAGATAGAAGATGAAGGCTCAACAAAAAAGTAAAAGAAAGGGCCCTTTGCAGAGGGAAGTAGTGATTGCAAGTTTTATAAACCTTCCAAAAATCATGGTACTTATAGCTTTGAGCTCTCATTGCTCCTATCATTGGCATCTTGAGTGGTTAAGGTTAATGTGAGGACAAGTATGAGTTATATGCTTGACAAACCATAAGTTGAAAATCTCATGTCCTGTGAATACGAGTACCCAAACCATGCTACCCAACTTAGGTCCCAAGCAAGTTCTTGTCATTGTAAGCATACATGTATCATCAGGAATGCCAACGGGGTACCTCCTGCCCAAATGATAGGACAAACAGACAATGAATACCTCAACATCTCTTTTATTTACCATTGGGTATAGCTTTTTATTTTGAGATGCGTCATCGAATGTCCACTATGGGTATGCTGTAAATTTTCACCATGAATGATGCATGGTTTCGATTAGCGGCCCAGGCGTTTCTCTAACACATATACAAACTCCATGAGCTCACAGGTTTCCAACTTATTTCACATTTCTAGGCATCCATAAACAAAAGATCATGATATCAACTAATTAGGAATAAGTGCAATGTTGAAAACATGCCCCATGAAAGCATGGATGTGCTAACTTTCAACTTACAATTTGCAAGCATATAAACTTCATAAGAGAATCACAATGGTCAAGATTATTAAGTGCAAGAAAGTAAATGTGCCATCAAGTTTGTGAGAGCTTTACTAACTAATTTTCTCATAACAAAAAATTTAATTTGGAAGATAGATAAAAGCATGATGAATATACTTGGAATAGCAAATTGCTAATAGTAGATATGGTGGACAGATTGGCTAACTTTGGTTTTTGGAAGTTGGATGCACGAGTAGAGCTCATACTTAGTACAGGTGAAGGCTAGCAAAAGACTAGGAGCAACCAACTAAGAGGGCAATAATGACCATAATCATGCATAGCGACAAAACATTATTAACCAAAGCATAAAGTGATATTATAAGTCAAAAACTAAATGATCATAAAGGCTTCAGGCGACTGGTTTATAGTCATAACATGCGGTCAGCATGCGCCAAGTCAACCCAGATAAAGCATCAAAGGAGATTACCACAATATTATGCTTCTATATGATAAAAATAATGCATGATTCTTTCGAAGGCACATTAAGCACTCTCAGTCATTTGAGACAAGTCATGCTACAATAATAACTAATAAGCATATAATCAAAATAATATCTAACATGACATGCTAAAGTCTAAGCCACAGTCTAAACAAGCTTCCTTTTGCACCACTATAAGCATGAAATATTTTACTCTTTTCTAACACCAATCAACCTATTTGAAACAACTCCTGAGGATAAAAATCAACAAAGACCAGAGGTCTAAACACACCTAACTACAAAGAACTAACAAGTTCTGATCAAAAATAAAGGTGAAAAAAGCTAAACGCAGTACTAGAAAAAGAGAACACTCGCAGAACGATAAGAGTGAAAACTAGAGTGTTCTAGGCAATGAACGGAGCACGTGTCTCTCCAAAACAAACATGATGGGATCCAATCATTTATTACAGCAAACAAAACAAAATAAAACTGAAAGCAAAAATAAATACACTCCAAGAATAACACATAGCATATGAAGCAATAAAAATATAGTGTCTTGAAAAATGACCTGATATTTTTGTTGATGAAGAAGGGGGTGCCTTGGGCATCCCCAAGCTTTGACGCTTGTAATTCTTGGATATTTCTTGGGGTGACATGGGCATCCCCAAGCTTGAGCTTTTGTCCATCCTTCATCTCATCTCATCATTCTCCTTTCCCTACACTTGAAAACATCCTTCATACAAAACTTCACATAATTCTCATTAGCAACATTAGTTTATGCAAGATAGTAGATCCACTTTTGGTTCAGTTTTAACTCAAGTACAACATCCATTAAAACATTAGCTACTGTAGCAACTTCTCTTAAAAGCTCTTCCAATCAAAAGAACTCAAAAAGAAAGAGATTAAGAGGCAAATGCAGATAGTGGCAGAAATCTGTCAAAACAGAACAGCAGGTAAAGACCGAGTTTTTTGAAAATCTTTTGTTGCTCAAATAGAAAAGTGCAAAACTATCAAAAGTTAGATAATAACCTAGGGCATGTGCACAAAAAATTGCAGATAAAAAATACTATTCTGAGATTTTTCACGATTTTTTACAGCGAAGCGCCGAAATCTGTTTCTGGACAGCAACTTCCCCAAATCTTACCTTCTTCCTATTAGAGGCTATTCTTGGCACAAAAACCAAATAAAAAGGATAAGGAGAGGTCATTACAGTAGTAACAACTTCCAAGACTCAACAAAAGAAAAATTACTGAAAGAAAACATGGATTATCTCCCAAGAGTGCTTTTCTTTAACGCCTTTGAGCTAGGAGCAGTGATTTGAGAAGATGCTCACATAAGCGCCATAAAAGAGCTTGAAGCAAAAGAGAGCATCCAAAAGCAAATATGAAACACTTTTTAGTCTAACCCACTTCCTATGCAAAGGAATTTTGTAAGAAAACAAATTATTGAAGTAAGAGGCTACTAGCATAGGAAGACAAAACAAGTGCAACATCAAAACTTTCAACATAAAGAGAGGAGACTTAATATTATTGAGATGCATAAAACCATGTTTCCCTCTCTCATAATAACTTTTAGTAGCATCATGAATAAAATTAACAATATAACTATCACATAAAACATTCTTATCATGAGCCACATGCATAAAAGAATTAATACTCTCCACATTAAGATAGTCATTCTTCTTAATCATAGTGGGAGCAAATTCAACAAAATAGCTATCATTATTATTCTCATCACCATAGTCATCAAATATAGGAGGCATATTGTAATCATAACTAATTTTCACCTCAATTGTAGGTGGACTAAAAATATCATACTCATCATTGTAATCATCATAAATTGGAGGCATATTATCATCAAAGTAAATTTTCTCCTCCATGCTTGGGGGACTAAAAATATCATGCTCATCAAAACCAGCTTCCCCAAGCTTAGAATTTTCCATAGCATTAGCAATATTGGCGTTCAAAGAATTCATACTAATAACATTGCTATTAGCATGCAAATAAAGTTCCATAGGTTTTTTAATTTTCTCTTCAAACACTTCATGTCCTAACTCAAGATAAATACTATAAAGCTCTCTAATTTTGTTGTTGTTTTCTATTAAGACTAACTAGTGAAAATAAAACAAGAAACAAAAAGATATAATTGCATAATCTAAAGGAAATAACTTCGAGCACTCACACACCAGCAACAATACTAGAAGATAGCTTAGTAGCCAAAGGATGTGAGTACCTTTTACCTCACCTCCCAGGGAACGACGCCAAAAAAGAGCTTATGGCGCGTGGTTGACGTGGGAGCTTCTTCTTCTTCAATCCTCGACAACAGTGCCAGAAAAGAGCTTGATGTCTACGCACGCTTCTATTGTTGTAGACAGTGTTGGGCCTCCAAGTGCAGAGGTTTGTAGAACAGAAGCAAGTTTCCCTTAAGTGGATCACCCAAGGTTTATCGAACTCAGGGAGGAAGAGGTCAAAGGTATCCCTCTCAAGCAACCCTGCAATTAAGATACAAGAAGTCTCTTGTGTCCCCAACACACCCAATACACTTGTCAGATTTATAGGTGCACTAGTTTGGCGAAGAGATAGTGAAATACAAGTAATATGGATGATTATAAGTGGTAATTGCAATCTGAAAAAAAAATTGCTGCAAGCAAACATGTAACAGAACTGGTTGTAAACGGCGTTTCAATGCTTAGAAACAAGGCCTAGGGATCATACTTTTACTAGTGGACACTCTCAACTATGATAACATAATTGAACACATATATATCTATCTTCACTATGCTACACTGAACTACTCTCTGGTTGGATAACGAACACTAATCCAAGCATAGGGCTATAATAGCACTCCTTAAAGTTCGCATTCCCCAATCTAGATTACCCCATACTGTCACCTTGAGTGCACTAGATGGTTCCAACAAACACCACAATTCATAGAGACATCCAACTCAAATCATAACTCATGATAAGTATTACTGTAAACTTTAGCCTAAGAGCCACACATAATGTGCACACTGTCACCTTCACATCATGGGACAAGGTGTCTCCGGAGATTACAATAATAAAATCACTTGAGTAGCATAACAGATGAAGAGTAACATCTACTAATTCAACTAGATACAAAGTTCATGATCACATAAAGATCACACCATGGGAGAGAGAGATGAACCACATAGCTACCGGTAGAGCCCTCGGCCCCGGGGGAGAACTACTCTCTCCTCATCATAGGAGTCAGCAACGTCGATGGAGATGGCAGTGGAGTCGATGGAGATGGCTCCGGGGGCAATTGCAATTCCTCGTCCCGGCAGGGTGTCGGAACAGAAACATCTATCCCCCGAAATTGGTCTTGGATGGTGGCGGCGCTGTGGAACTTTTTATGGATGGAGACTGGACTCTTTAGGGTTTTCACCATGGAGAGAATATATAGGCGGAAGGGCGATGTCAGAGGGTGGACCAGGGGCCCACACCACCTAGTGGCGCGGCCAGGGGGGACCCGCGCCACCCCATGGTGTGGCCAGCCCCTGGCCCTCCTCCGTCTCTGCTTTGGACTAGGTCTTCGTGTCGGGAAAAATATGAGGTTTGGCTTTTGTTTCGTCCAATTCCGAGAATATTTCCCGTGTAACCTTTCTGAAAAACAAAAACAGCAGAAAACAGGAACTGCTACTGTGGCATCTTGTTAATAGGTTAGTTCCAGAAAATGCATAAAAATGCCACGAAGTGTAAACAAAACATAAAGCAATTGGTGTAAAACAAGCATGGAGCATCAAAAATTATAGGTACGTTTTTAACGTATTAGAAAACACTTACTCAAAATAGTATAAGTTACACGTAGGCTTGGGTATGATGTGGTGATATATTAAATTACTCAAACAACTCATTTTTAACTTGAATAGCTCAATATAAGCCAACGAGATTGAAATGGCATGAGCCTGGATAGGTATGGATGATATTGATACTAATGGTGTGTGAATGGCCACAAGATTTTCTTGGACAAAAGGATTAATTTGAACTAGGGTTAGATATGGCCATGTCAATGTTTAAATTCTCCTTTGAAGAATTCACACTAGTGTTGGATGAGAATGTGGTTTAAAGATTCTAATGGATATCAAGGTTAGTCACATGTATTGTGGTCAATAGTGGTCTCCACACCACCATAGCAAAAAGGAAACCTATAACTGAGATATATCACAATTCACTCAAATAACTCACTTGTCATTTGAATATATGTGAATTAGACAAATAGGTTTGAGGTAGCCATGATACTGGATCAAGTTGAAATTTCAAAATGGTACGTATGGATAGGTATGATCATAATATACACCTTTGCAAAAGGAGTCATGTTGGAAAGAGTTATAGAATTAATTCTATATGGAAATACTAAAATTCTCATATTTTAATTTGAATACTTGCAAAGAGGTTAAAATATTTTGGGCACTGGTGATAATGGATAGATAAGTTCACGATCATCCATTTTCAAAAGGAATCATTGGATTTGGGCTTATAGAATTTGAACTAGGTTAAATATACTCAAATTCACAAGTTTGAATTTGAATCATTTTAAAATAGTTAAAATATCTTTGGCAGTGGTTCTAGTGGCAGAGGACATCAATATGATTCATTTGCAAAAAGAATCAAGTGAATTGGATTTCTGGAATTTGAACTATATCAAAAATACTCAAACTTACATATTTGAATTTGAATGTTTTCAACTAGCTCAAATGACAAATATTTTGGTTCCATTGGATTCTACACATTTTTGTGAATCCAGGGACATATTATTTGCTATTTTTTGAAAAACAGAACCAAAGATATGATTTTCACAAGTTTTCAAACATTTTTTGTTTATTTCTAATTCGAATTTTCTATTTTAATTGAGAGGCTAGCCACGTGGTGTGATCTAGTTAGATGGTACCGTTTCAGTCGGATCAGGATTGTGAGATGTAGGATTTTATGCAGACCAGATGCTCAGGATTGTCCCGTACCCCTTTGATAAGTGATCTATTAAAAGCCATCGGATCTAAATCTAACAGCCGAAAGCAGATCTGGGGAAGTGGATCACCGGTAGCTAGGTTTTCGGTCAACGATGGCGAGGTTGTAGCACAAAAGTGAACATCGGCGAGGTTCTAGTGGTCTCCGATGATGATGGAGCAGAAGACAGGGCACAACGCGACGAGGGTGATGAGGGCATCCCTGTTACACCACCATTATCTCCTACTCTTTCTGATGATGAAGATGTTGCTGCGAAGAAGTCCAATGAGATTAGGATCAGACCAATTACAATAGCATGTGCAAAGCTATTAGAACAACATGTGAACTCACTCTTAATTGAACCTGATCTTTTGTTTACTAAGAACTTTATATTGCCTAAGTCTATGCATCTATGTATGATCAGGTTTGTTGATAACACGCGCGTTGCACGAGGAGGTGACGAGTCGTAGCAAGAAGAGCAAGACTTGATGATCAAGTGCGCAAGGGAGAAGAGGGAGGCAGGCGCACCAGGATATCACCGGAACGTCATGTCTACATGAGAGAGTCCGTGATGGCGCACTAGGACAGCCTACAACACGATGTCTACACGTCTAAGGCGCGCCACACTCATGGGTATGTACTCGTTTGAGTCGAACCGAGTCAGTTTGGGCCCAAACCAGGTTGGTTGTGGGCTAGGTCCATCTTGAGGACGCCCCAGCCTCCCTTAAGTAGTAGGGGGCATCCCCTCTAGTCCCTTAGACCATGTTTAAACAAAACCCTAGTTTCGAGACAGAACCAAGTGTTCCTCTAAAATTATTCGCACCAATTTGTATCGATCTGGTGTTTGTTCCACTGAAAGTCTGAGTGTAATCTGCTGTTCCATTGGGACTTAGTATATTGCATCACCGCTTCGTGGTCTTTGGCTAAAAGTGCAAGCATGTGATATTGCGAATATCCAAAGGGTTGAGAGCTGTTGCGCTGGCAGCAGGGATTAGCCGAAGAGTTCTCTGCGACACTTGAGTTATCTTCATCACCATCATCGCCATCTACCCCGCGCTCGTTGAGAAGATCGGGACACCCCTTATTATCTTGGTATCAGATTCCAGTGTTTCCTCGGCGAGCATCCGCAAATCCATCCCCGTAGATTTGTTTTTGTTTTCAGTCCTATCCAGAGAAAGCCACACAGAAAAAAAATTAGGGTTCATAGTGTCTGCGATAGCCTAGATTGCATCGAGTTCAAGTTTTAGTTGTTGGATGTTGTCTCTTTTGCGTTTCCTTTCTTCCAATCTGAATCGTAGGAGTTTAGTTTGTATTTTCTGTTTCTCGTCAAGTAGGGTTTTTGTCTGTCTCATGTTTCATTCTCTCCGTCGGCGTCTATTTCGTATCGAGTTCTTTGAGCTCGATCTCATCACCGATCGTAGGGATCGTTTTTCCCTAGTCCTCGCCTTGATCTCTTTCTGATTTGCTTTGATCGATCAGCCAGAGTCCACCAAGTATACGTATTCCCTGCCAGGACGATCGATTCAGTCAAAAAAGCAAGCAAAACGCTACCGACCAGACATCGTGGTCGAGTGCATCTGACCTAGCGCGTTCCCCAACGATCGCTCATGAGTATTCGGGCCGAGTACGGCTTCCAGGCCCGATAGAGTCAAAAATAGATCGCACCCGATCAGACGCTCGGGTCTACCGTGTCTGGTTTCGCGCGTGCGTTTTGATTGCTATCCATCAGACACCGTTGCATTGCGTGTCTGGTTTTGCGTGTCGCCCTACTCCTGCCACGGTCTCTTGCCGTGCTGATTCCCTGCCACGTTCAGCAACCGCACTGCTCTAGTGGTGCCTCAGTAGTGCCCCGCACGAGTTCACTCCAGCCTCGGCACACTTTCACAGTTTTTCTCTGCCGCAAACTGATGTCGTGATCCCTAGCCGTGTAAGCTCAATCATAGCATCTTTTCGCCGAGTTTCTCTGCCGCGGCACAGTTTCGGTGAATTGAGTCTTTCTCGTTTTCTTTCAAAACCATGTCCACATAGCTTACTTTTCCGCCTCTTTTGGAAGCCATAGCCACAGCCTTTCAACAAATATTTTGTAGGAACCTTTCCTACGAGACTAGCATACCATTGCTCGACAGGCAGCTCTGTAGGTTTTCTAAGTGATTTACATCGTGTGGCCGTATAAGAAAGAGGAGCGAGAGATAGTAAATAGTAAAAAAACAAAAAAGAGAAAAAGAGTTTTATTAAAAAAAAGAGAGATACAAACTAGCTGAAAGTTTGCTACTCCATTACACAGTTTTGAGAGGCCTAGTTCATCTTTTGTGCACTCGTAGTTTGAGCAATCTTGTGCCTGGTCATATTGAGCTATTGCTAGCGTCTCTCTTATGCATTGTAACACGAGCATCTCCTCTGACATATATATTTTTTGAGCTCACTTTTCAGAGTTGTTTTGCCCCGTTTATCTCCACCATGTGTGTTTCCATGGTTCTTGTCAAACGATCCGCACTAGGACTTGTATTTCAGTGTATTTAGGAATCCATACCAAGCCCCACCATATACCCTGGTTTGTTGTGTGATAGTTTCTTATACCCTTGGTATTCGCTTCATCACATTCGTGCATGTTTCAGTCTCTACGAGTGGTAAGCATTTATTATTCACTTTGGAACGGTAAGATACCTCTTTCTTTCAGTTTGGAGTGAGTTGTGAGCATGACCACCACTGATTATTGTTTGTGCACTAACCTACTAATCATGTCTTCTAGTGGTGTTGATGTGATGCAGAAAAAGCCTGATGATACTCTTGCCATATGGAGGGAGTATGAAGCTCTTCATGATCACTTGGAAAGAACTATAACATGAACCACTGCCAGTATTGATACTGATATTCAATCTGTCCAAATGAAAGTAGACGCCACTGATGCTACTATTAATACTATGCAAGTGCGAGTCAATGATCTCGAAACTAGCATCTAGGCATTGACACAATCTGTCAATGCACTGCGTCTTACTATTACGCAGCGACCCCCACCACATGCTGATGCTGATGATGAGAGTGCTCATGTCGATAATGAGGGTTTTGCTGCAGCAGATTGTGGTAATGGCCGAGGCAATGGTCATCCTGTTCATGGCCGTGGTTTTCTTCCCCTTGGCGCCCAATGAGTTCCTTTTCAGCAGGATGATGGATTGGGTAAGCCTAAGTTTTCCATTCCCAGATTTGAGGGTGGTACTGATGTTGAAGAAATAGAGAAGTTATGGCGTCTTCATGATTATACGGAGGACAGGAAAATCAAGCTTGCTTCTTCAGAGTTTTATGGCTATGCTTTGCGATGGTGGGATAGCATTGTGCATACACGTCAAGAAAACAACAAGATGCCCATTATAACTTGGCGCCATATGAAGGAAGTGATGCAGGCTCGTTTTGTTCTGCATAACTACCTACGCTCAGTTTTTGATAAGTTACAGCAACTGAAGCAAGGTTTGATATCCGTTAATGAGTACTATATGAAGATGGAGATGCTTCTACAACGAGCTCGACTTCGTGAGCCTCTTGCGCAGACCTTGCAGTGTTTTCTCCATGGTCTGAAGTATAATATCAAGAGCATTGTTTGGCACCATCGGTATCGCGATATGAATGAGCTGCTACATCATGCACGTGAAGTTGTTGTGATAGGGCAAAGGTGTCCGATCTTTCGATGAGATCTTGATATGTCGATTTGGTGGGTGGAGTTTGGGCTTGACGATCCGACTACACATGCGAAGCTCGTGCGCCAATGCAATCGCTAGGACAATCTCTGAGAGTTACCAATCTTACGGATGCGCGATGAGCCTGACCAACGAGGGTCTTAATTCCTACCTGAAATTGAGAACAAGTAAGAACTAATATTGCAATCAAGATATTGCGGATGAAAGATGTATGCTTTATTCAAAAGGTGGGATTTAGAATAGTGGTCTTCTTCTAGGCGATTGGCCTCAAAAGTCGAGCTCGTAGTTGCAGCAGTGACTAACTTTTAGTCTAAACAAAATCTGAGTTCTAATGACGGCTACAGGGGGTATTTGAGGAGGAAAATGTAGGGGTGCGACCAACCATGGGTATGGTGGTTGAACGGAACCCTAACAGGCCTTTTCTCCTCAAATCCGGACTCCTAAAAGTGTCTGTCTTATTTGTTGCAAAAATTACATGGGCTTGGCCCAAAAATAAAGGTGGCACAGCACCATATCTATCTATGGACAAATTTATGAAGTAGCTCTTTGTATATTTCGTCCAAGTCTTCATCCCACATTATGGTGGCTTCAAAGTTCTGAAATCTCCACTTGTGGCATCTTCTTCAACCCTCAAATGCTTGCTGCCATCTCCATGCACGATCATGCTCCAATGCTTGTCCCTCTCATCCATGCTAGGTCCATCATTCCAAGGAGTAACAAACATATCTGATTTAGCCAGCATCATATTCTCATGTATGTGAGAAAGAGTTCCAAGAAATGAAAGTACCTGATAGTTAAGTTGTTTGGCACGAGCTCGAGTGATAGGTCCTTGTATGTGTTCCGCTGTAGGTGCAGCGGATGTATCAATAGATGGGATGTCCACATCATGCTCCCCTTCTTGAATTGAAGTCGTCCTTGATGCAACCTCATCTTCTTCACCGAAGTAAGGCTTCAAATCTGCAATGTTAAATGTAGGATTTACCGTACCAAAATCTGCAGGAAGCTCAAGTTTATATGCATTATCATTGATTTTCTCTATCACCTTAAAAGGACCATCAGCATGTGGCATTAACTTAGACTTGCGCAAATCAGGAAAATGATCTTTGCGCAGATGCAAGCAAAACAAGATCACCAACCTCAAACACAACATGCTTTCGTCCTCTATCCCCAACAACTTTATACTTAACATTCATGCGTTCTATGTTGTCTTTAGTAGTTGGATGCAATTTTAAAATCAATTCAGCATGTTGAGTAGCATCTAAATTATTTTGCACCAAAGATGGTGAAGGCAACAAATCAATAGGTGCATGTGGCACAAAACAATAGACAATCTGAAAAGGGCTCATCTTTGTGGTAGAATGTAGCGAACGATTATAAGCAAATTCAATATGAGGTAAACACGCTTCCCAAATTTTTAAGTTCTTCTTTTAAATAGCCCACAGCATAGTAGATAAAGTTCAATTAACTACTTCAGTTTGTCCATCAGTTTGGGGATGACATGTAGTACTAAACAGCAATTTAGTCCCCAACTTAGCCCATAAACATCTCCAAAAGTGGCTAAGAAATTTATTATCATGGTCAGAAACAATATTATTTGGCACACCATGCAAACGAACGATATCACAAAAGAACAAATCAGCAATATGCGCAACAGCATCGGTCTTGTGACAAGGAATAAAGTGTGCCATCTTAGAAAACCGATCCACAACAACAAAAATACTATCCCTCCCCTTCTGTGTATGAGGTAATCCCAAAACAAAGTCCATCGAAATATCCTCCCAAGGAACACTAGGAACAAGAATAGGCATATATAAACCATGTGGATTAAGGCGAGACTTAGCTTTTTGACAAGTAGTGCAGCGTGCCATGAATCTCTCAACATCTCGCCGCATGCGTGGCCAAATAAGTGTGCAGCAAGAACATCCTCCGTCTTCTTGACACCGAAGTGTCCCATTAATCCTCCTCCATGCGCCTCCTGTAACAACAAAAGATGAACAGAACCATCTGGGATGCATAGTTTGTTAGCACGGAACACAAATCCATCATTAAGACGAATTTGTTCCATGTTCTACCATCTATACAATTCTGCAACACATCTTTAAATTTAGCATCATGCAAGTATTGTTCCTTTATAGTTTCCAGACCAAAATTTTTGAAGTCAAGCTGAGATAGCATAGTATAGCGGCGCGACAAAGCATGAGCAATAACATTATCTTTACCCTTTTTGTGTTTGATAACATAAGGAAAAGTTTCAATAAATTCATCCCACTTTGCATGGCGATGATTCAGTTTTGCTTGACTACGAATATGCTTCAAAAATTCATGATCAGAATGTATAACAAATTTTTTAGGCCATAAATAATGTTGCCAAGTTTCTAATGTCCGAACCGGTGCATAAAATTCTTGGGCTGCGGCCAATTCTCAATAGCTTCAATCTTGGCTAGATCAACTTCAATTCCCTGTTCTGTAACAACATAACCAAGAAAAGCAACTCTATTTGTGCAAAAGGTGCACTTCTCAAGATTACCATACAAATGTGCATCATGTAAAGCTTTGATGGTCCTCTAAAGATTTGCTATATATGAGAATGTCAGCAATATATACCACCACAAAATGACCAATAAAAGCATGTAAAACTTTGTTCATCAGTTTCATAAAAGTACTAGGTGCATTAGTTAAACCAAACGACATTACTAACCACTCATATAAAACGAACTTAGTTTTAAAAGTTGTTTTCCATTCATCTCCTAATTGCATATTTCGATGTGTCTTGTTCCTAGGTGCTCAAAACAAGCTCTAGTCACTCAAAAACGGATTGCAACTACCTTAACTAGACTTCACCGGTGGATGCGAAGATGCTAGAGCGACTGAGGATGCTACACCCGGGCCTAACATCATTTGTCATGCCATCATGCACCCATGTACAAAATTTTGGTCCATTTCAACATGTCTTGTTCCTCGGGTGCTCATAACAAGCTCTAGTCACTCGAAAACAGATTGCATCTGCCTTAACTAAACTTCACCAGTGGATACGAAGATGCTAGAGCTACTATGGATGGTAGACCCGGGCCTCACGTCATTTTTCATGCCATCATCCACCCATGTGCCAAATTTTGGTCCATTTCAACATGTCTTGTTCCTCGGGTGGTCATAACAAGCTGTAGTCACTCGAAAACGGATTACATCTGCCTTAACTAGACTTCACCGATGGATGCGAAGATGCTAGAGCGACTGCGGATGGTAGACCTAGGCAACGTCATTTGTCATGCCATAATGCACCCATGTGCCAAATTTTGGTCCATTTCAATGTGTCTTGTTCCTCGGGTGCTCATAACAAGCCCTAGTCACTCGAAAACGAATTGCATCTGCCTTAAATAGACTTGACCGATGGATGCGAAGATGCTAGAGCGACTGTGGATGGTAGACCCGGGACTAATGTCATTTGTCAAGCCATCATACACCCATGTGCCAAATTTTGGTCCATTTCAACATGTCTTGTTCCTCGGGTGCTCCTAACAAGCTCTAGTCACTCGAAAACGGATTGCATCTGCCTTAACTAGACTTCACCTGTGGATGCGAAGATGCTAGAGCAACTGTGGATGGTAGAGCCGGGCCTAACATCATTTGTCATGCCATCATGCACACATGTGCCAAATTTTAGTCCATTTCAACGTGTCTTGTTCCTCGGGTGCTCATAACAAGCGCTAGCCACTCGAAAACGGATTGCATCTACCTTAAATAGAATTCACCGGTGGATGCGAAGATTCTAGAGTGACTATGGATGGTAGAACTGGGCCTAACGTCATTTTTCATGCCATAATGCACCCATGTGCCAAATTTTGGTCTATTTCGACGTGTCTTGTTCCTCGGGTGCTCATAACAAGTTCTAGTCACTCAAAAACGGATTGCAACTGCCTTAACTAGACTTCACCGGTGGATGCGAAGATGCTAGAGCGACTGAGGATGCTACACCCAGGCCTAACATCATTTGTCATGCCATCATGCACCCATGTACAAAATTTTGGTCCATTTCAACATGTCTTGTTCCTCGGGTGCTCAGAACAAGCTCTAGTCACTCGAAAACGGATTGCATCTGCCTTAACTAGACTTCACCAGTGGATACGAAGATGCTAGAGCTACTGTGGATGGTAGAACCGGGCCTCGCGTCATTTTTCATGCCATCATGCACCTATGTGCCAAATTTTGGTCCATTTCAACATGTCTTGTTCCTCGGGTGATCATAACAAGCTCTAGTCACTCGAAAATGGATTGCATCTGCCTTAACTAGACTTCACCGATGGATGCGAAGATGCTAGAGTGACTGCGGATGGTAGACCTGAGCAACATCATTTGTCATGCCATTATGCACCCATGTGCCAAATTTTGGTCCATTTCAATGTGTCTTGTTCCTTGGGTGCTCATAACAAGCTCTAGTCACTCGAAAACGAATTGCATCTGCCTTAACTAGACTTCACCGATGGATGCGAAGATGCTAGAGCGACTGTGGATGGTAGACCCAGGCCTAACGTCATTTGTCATGCCATCATGCACCCATGTGCCAAATTTTGGTCCATTTCAACGTGTCTTCTTCCTCGGGTGCTCCTAACAAGCTCTAGTCACTCGAAAACGGATTGCATCTGCCTTAACTAGACTTCACATGTGGATGCAAAGATGCTAGAGCGACTGTGGATGGTAGACTCGGGCCTAACATCATTTGTCATGCCATCATGCACACATGTTCCAAATTTTAGTCCATTTCAACGTGTCTTGTTCCTCGGGTGCTCATAACAAGCGCTAGCCACTCAAAAACGGATTGCATCTGCCTTAATGATAGGGCAAAGGTGTCCGATCTTTCGATGAGATCTTGATATGTCGATTTGGTGGGTGGAGTTCGTGCTTGACGATCCGACTACACGTGCGAAGCTCGTGCGCCAATGCAATCGCTAGGACAATCTCCGGGAGTTACTGATCTTGCGGATGCACGATCAGCCTGACCAGCGAGGGTCTTAATTCCTACCTGAAATCGAGAACAAGTAAGAACTAATACAGCAATCAAGATATTGCGGATGAAAGATGTATGCTTTATTCAAAAGGTGGGATTCCGAATAGGCGGTCTTCTTCTGGGCGATTGGCCTCAAAAGTCGAGCTCGTAGTTGCAGCAATGGCTAACTTTTAGTCTAAACAAAATCCGAGTTCTAATAACGGCCACGGGGGGTATTTGAGGAGGAAAAGGTAGGGGTGCGACCAGCCATGGGTATGGTGGTCGAACGGATCCCTAACAGGCCTTTTCTCCTCAAATTCGGACTCCTAAAAGTGGCTGTCTTATTTGCTGCGAAAATTACGTGGGCCTGGCCCAAAAATAAAAGTGACGCAGCACCATATCTATCTAAGGACGAATTTATGAAGTAGTTCTTTGTATATTTTGTCCAAGTCTTCATCCTTCATTACGGTGGCTTCAAAGTTCTGAAATCTCCACTCGTGGCATCTTCTTCAATCCTCAAACGCTTGCCGCCATCTCCATGCGTGATCATGCTCCAATGCTTGTCCCTCTCATCCATGCTAGGTCCATCATTCCTAAGAGTAACAAACATCTCTGATTTAGGCAGCATCATATTCTCATGTATGTGAGAAAGAGTTCAAGAAACGAAAGTACCTGATAGTTAAGTTGCTTGGCACGAGCTCGAGTGATGGGTCCTTGTATGTGTTCCGCTGTAGGTGCAGCGGTTGTATCAATAGATGGAATGTCCTCATCATGCTCCCCTTCTTGAATTGAAGTCGTCCTCGACGCAACCTCATCTTCTTCACCGAAGTAAGGTTTTAAATCTGCAATGTTAAATGTAGGACTTACCGTACCAAAATCTGCAGGAAGCTCAAGTTTATATGCATTATCATTTATTTTCTCTATCACCTTAAAAGGACCATCAACACGTGGCATTAACTTAGACTTGCGCAAATTAGGAAAACGATACTTGCGCAAATGCAACCAAACAAGATCACCAACCTCAAACACAACATGCTTTCGTCCCCTATCCCCAGCAACTTTATACTTTACATTCATGCGTTCTATGTTGTCTTTAGTAGTTGCATGCAATTTTAAAATCAATTCAGCACGTTGTGTAGCATCGAAATTATTTTGCACTAAAGACGGTAAAGGCAACAAATCAATAGGTGCACGTGGAACAAAACCATAGACAATCTGAAAAGGGCTCATCTTTGTGGTAGAATGCAGCGAACGATTATAAGCAAATTCAATATGAGGCAAACACTCTTCCCACAATTTTAAGTTCTTCTTTAAAACAGCCCGCAACATGGTAGATAAAGTTATATTAACTACTTCAGTTTGTCCATCAGTTTGGGGATGACATGTAGTACTAAACAGCAATTTAGTCCCCAACTTAGCCCATAAACATCTCCAAAAGTGGCTAAGAAATTTAGTATCATGGTCAGAAACAATAGTATTTGGCACACCATGCAAACGAACGACATCACGAAAAAACAAATCAGCAATGTGCGCAGCATCATCGGTCTTGTGACAAGGAATAAAGTGTGCCATCTTAGAAAACCGATCCACAACAACAAAAATACTATCCCTCCCCTTCTGTGTACGAGGTAATCCGAAAACAAAGTCCATCGAAATATCCTCCCAAGGAACACTAGGAACAGGAAGAGGCATATATAAACCATGTGGATTAAGGCGAGACTTAGCTTTTTGACAAGTAGTGCAGCGTGCCACGAATCTCTCAACATCTCGCCGCATGCGTGGCCAAAAGAAGTGTGCAGCAAGAACATCCTCCGTTTTCTTGACACCAAAGTGTCCCATTAATCCTCCTCCATGCGCCTCCTATAACAACAAAAGACGAACGGAACCATCTGGGATGCATAGTTTGTTAGCACGGAACACAAATCCATCATTAAGAATGAATTTGTTCCATGTTCTACCATCTCTACAATTCTGCAACACATCTTTAAATTCAGCATCATGCAAGTATTGTTCCTTTATAGTTTCTAACCCAAAATTTTTGAAGTCAAGCTGAGATAACATAGTATAACGGCGCGACAAAGCATCAGCAATAATATTATCTTTACCCTTTTTGTGTTTGATAACATAAGGAAAAGATTCAATAAATTCAACCCACTTTGCATGGCGACGATTCAGTTTTGCTTGACTACGAATATGCTTCAAAGATTCATGATCAGAATGTATAACAAATTCTTTAGGCCATAAATAATGTTGCCAAATTTCTAATGTCCGAACCAGCGCATATAATTCTTTATCATAAGTAGAATAGTTCAGACTAGGCCCACTCAATTTTTCACTAAAATATGCTACAGGTTTGCCCTCTTGTAATAATACACCTCCCAAACCAATTCCACTAGCATCACATTCAAGTTCAAATGTCTTATTAAAATCAGGAAGTTGGAGTAATGGAGCATGTGTTAACTTATCTTTCAGTATCATGAAGGCTTCTTGTTGTGCATCGCCCCAAACAAAGGGCACATCCTTCTTCGTGAGCTCATTCAATGGCGCAGCAATATAACCAAAATCTTTGACAAAGTGCCTATAAAACCCAGCGAGACCAAGAAAACTCCTCACTTGTGTGACCGTCTTTGGCTGCGGCCAATTCTCAATAGCTTCAATCTTGGCTGGATCAACTTCAATTCCCTATTCTGTAACAACATAACCAAGAAAAGCAACTCTATTTGTGCAAAAAGTGCACTTCTCAAGATTACCATACAAACGTGCATCACGTAAAGCATTGAAAACAACACGTAAATGATCCAAATGGTCCTCTAAAGATTTGCTATATATGAGAATGTCATCAAAATATACCACCACAAAACGACCAATAAAAGCACGTAAAACTTCGTTCATTAGTCTCATAAAGGTACTAGGTGCATTAGTTAAACCAAACGGCATTACTAACCACTCATATAAACCGAACTTAGTTTTAAAAGCTGTTTTCCATTCATCTCCTAATTGCATACGAATTTGGTGGTAACCACTACGCAAATCAACTTTAGAGAACATAATAGAACCACTCAACTCATCTAGCATGTCATCCAAACGAGGTATAGGGTGACGATATCGAATGGTAATATTATTAATAGCTCGACAATCAGTACACATGCGCGAAGAACCATCTTTCTTAGGAACTAAAATAATAGGAACAGCGCATGGACTAAGAGACTCATGAATATAACCTTCGTCCAATAAACTCTGGATTTGTCGTTGGATCTCTTTTGTTTCTTCAGGATTGGTGCGATATGGCGCACGGTTGGGCAGCGAGGCTCCTGGAATCAAATCAATCTGGTGTTCTATCCCACGAATAGGTGGAAGTCCAGGTGGAACATCTTGTGGAAAAACGTCCATGTATTCCTGCAAAAGGTTAGCAACCGCAGGTGGCAAAGAACGAGGCATATCCTCAAATGAAAACAGAACTTCTTTGCAAACAATGGCATAGCAGGGAGTAATATTGACATCAATTTCAGCAAGATCAGATTTGCTAGCAAGTAAACAAGGATTCTTCAAACGAATTTCAGTAGCATGGTTAGAATCAGATTTAGAAGAATGCTTAGGGGGTACAAAATCTGCAGCAATAATCTGATTCTCACTCTTATGTTTGTCCTCGTTTTTTAATCTACTAGCTCTAGCAAGATCATCTTTCAAAATTTGTTCCGGAGTCATGGGTTTAAGTCCAATTTTCTTGCCAGCATGTGTAAGAGAATACTGATTTGTTTTACCATTATGTACAGATTCTCTATCAAATTGCCATGGTCTACCAAGTAACAAAGAACAAGCTTGCATAGGTACAACATCACAATCAACAAAATCTGAATAAGTACCAATAGTAAAATGCACGCGTGCAGTTCTTGTTACCTTGAGCTTACGGGAGCTCTCAAACCATTGAATGTAATAGGGATGAGGTCGTTGTCGTGTGGGTAGAGCAAGCTTCTCCACCATGTCAATACTAGCCAGATTGTTACAACTCCCTCCATCAATGATGATCCGGATAGCTCTCTCCTTAACAACGCCTCTTGTTTGAAACAAATTGTGGCGTTGATCATGCTCAGCTTTGCTCAATTGCACACTCAAGACACGTTGTGCAACTAAACTCTTGTATTGATCCGCAGTTTTAGCTCCCATTACCTCCATCTCCTTGTCAGAATCAGAATCGGCACCATCACGTGCAGCAATAAGTGCCAATGTATCATCATCAAAATCACTCGCAGAGTCATATTCGCCATCTTCAAGCACCACCATCACACGTTTGGTTCTGCATTCTTTTTCGATGTGACCAAACACAAAACATTTGCGACATTGAATGTCGCGAGTCTTCCTTGTGGAGGCCATGGAAGAAGAACTCCGTGTCGGACCAGCAGATGGTGATGGAGCAGGAGCAGGAGGCGTTCTTGACGTCGGCGTGGTATACCTGGAGGTGGAATGACTTGGTGCATCCCCACGAGAAGGTGGAGCTAATTGGCGCACAGACCAGGAAGAAGTACGACCTGCAGAATTATTAGCTCTTCTCCATGATGGTTGACGATCCTGCACTTCAAGTTCAGCTTTGCAAGCAAGGTGAAATAAATGAGTAATAGTGTTGTACTCCTTATAGTCTAAAATATGCTGAATCTCCTTATTTAAACCACCAAAGAAACGTGCAAGCATAGCTTCATTATCCTCTACAATACCACAACGAATCATGCCTGTTTGTAACTCTTGATAATACTCTTGTACAGAATTTTTGCCTTGTTCTAAACGAGTTAATTTTTTAAGCAAGTCCCGTTGATAATGTGGAGGTACAAAACGAGTGCGCATGGCATGTTTTAGACCTACCCAAGTAGCAGGAATATTAGCATGATTGATTCGACAATGTTCAGACCACGAGATAGAAGCAAAATCTGTAAATTCACATGTAGCAGCACTAACACGCAAATGCTCAGGGTAGCATAAACATGCAAAACGTTGCTCTACTTCTAATTCCCAAGTGAGATATGCATTAGGATTATATCTACCCTTAAATGGCGGAATATTTAATTTCAGCTTGGCCACATGTTCATCATCACGTACCGGACGCGGAGGTGGACGAGCGTTGCGGTTGTATTGCTGCGGACGGCCAGGTGCAGGTTGTTGGACCTCATCCTCGTCGAGCTCGTTTTCATCTTCGAACTCGTTTGCCCCCTCGTCAGCATCATATCCGTCCTGGGTGGCCGCCTCCGTAGCGGCCGCGGCAGCTGCCGCGGCTGCAACGGTACCCGCAGATGGCGGTATGAGAGGAACGCGGCGAGCACGTGGTACAGGGATGCCCGGCTGTGGCAGTGGTGGTAAACGGGCCAGGACTTCCTAGAACCGAGCGTCGAGCTTGGTGTTGAAGGATGCCTCAAGACCAGCCATCTTGTCCATCGCATCAGAAAGCTTGGAATCAACATCACCCAAGCGTGTGTCCACATCTTGTGCACGCCCCACCAACAGCCGAGTGAAGTGGGCATGCAACTCTGCATTAGTCATCTTCTCCGGATCAACATCATCCTTCGTGGTTCCTGTCATGGTTAGCGTAGAAGCAAGCACAAATATATATACCTATGCACTACGGAATATGGTGGAATCACGCGTAATCCGTCAAGCGGTATACAAAGCTCTTACAAGTTCTTACCAAATAGGGGGAAGGTGATATGCAACCAGCAAGGATCAGCGACTCCCAAAATTGCACAAAGCGATTACCAGGTGTCGATACAAAGTACGTGCAGAAATATGTGGAGCTGTAGGAAGGCTTATATGGTAGCAAAAACACAACAAATATCAAAACAGCAATGCAATGTTGAAAGAATGCTCAACCATGGTACTGTGCTGGTCCTAGGCTATACCGTGCTAGAGACGCGAGCTGAGAACACTAAGAAAGTCACGGCGTCGCACAACAAGCAGAAAGAAACAACTCCAAAGCAAGATATAAGTGAAGATCTGCAGGAATTTTCGGGTCTGAAACTTCAGAGGGCAAAAACTCGGCCTTCCTGGCCTTTTTTGGGTGTTCTGAGTGTCGCACAAAGTTGTAGTGGTTGTGGTTACATAGATCTTTTCGTGCTGAGCATTTTGAGTGGTCGCACGTCGAAAACGGAGTTCGTATGCAAAAGTTATGGCCAGTTGAAGTTTGCTGTCGGAAACCGTCAAAAACTGACGAAACTGTCCAATTCGGACTGAATTCAGACTGGACTAGTAGGAACGGGTCAACCTGACTTGGATGCAGAGTTGACTTTTTTTTTGTTTTTTTTTTGCGCTTCTTCTTCCTCTTGACTGGCGACCGAAACCTAACTCACGGACTCTGAAAAAGGCACGGATGAAATTGGGAGGAACGAACAAAAACTTATGTGGAGGCGGTGGCGGAAGTATATGGCGTGGTGGCGGAAGGATATGGTGGAGCAGGGGTGCAAGCGTGCGGCGGCGGCGGGACTATGGTGATTCGAACTCGAAACTCTAAAGGAACAGACACTAAGACCAGCAACTTGACACGCGGATGCAGACACAAATTCAACGATGCAAACTGAAAAGACAATGCAAAGGCTCAGATGGTTTATGGGACGAGATGATCTAAACCCTAACTGTATTTTTGGCTTTTTCGTGGTTTATAGGTATGAACACAGATGCAATCTAAACTACGAAAACAGTAAATCTCACCGAGCAACCTGAAATCTGATACCACTTGATAGGGCAAAGGTGTCCGATCTTTCGATGAGATCTTGATATGTCGATTTGGTGGGTGGAGTTCGTGCTTGACGATCCGACTACACGTGCGAAACTCATGCGCCAATGCAATCGCTAGGACAATCTCCGGGAGTTACTGATCTTGCGGATGCACGATCAGCCTGACCAGCGAGGGTCTTAATTCCTACCTGAAATCGAGAACAAGTAAGAACTAATACAGCAATCAAGATATTGCGGATGAAAGATGTATGCTTTATTCAAAAGGTGGGATTCCGAATAGGCGGTCTTCTTCTGGGCGATTGGCCTCAAAAGTCGAGCTCGTAGTTGCAGCAATGGCTAACTTTTAGTCTAAACAAAATCCGAGTTCTAATGACGGCTACGGGGGGTATTTGAGGAGGAAAAGGTAGGGGTGCGACCAGCCATGGGTATGGTGGTCGAACGGATCCCTAACAGGCCTTTTCTCCTCAAATTCGGACTCCTAAAAGTGGCTGTCTTATTTGCTGCGAAAATTACATGGGCCTGGCCCAAAAATAAAAGTGACGCAGCACCATATCTATCTAAGGACGAATTTATGAAGTAGTTCTTTGTATATTTCGTCCAAGTCTTCATCCTTCATTACGGTGGCTTCAAAGTTCTGAAATCTCCACTCATGGCATGTTCTTCAATCCTCAAACGCTTGCTGCCATCTCCATGCGTGATCATGCTCCGCTTGTCCCTCTCATCCATGCTAGGTCCATCATTCCTAAGAGTAACAAACATCTCTGATTTAGGCAGCATCATATTCTCATGTATGTGAGAAAGAGTTCCAAGAAACGAAAGTACCTGATAGTTAAGTTGCTTGGCACGAGCTCGAGTGATGGGTCCTTGTATGTGTTCCGCTGTAGGTGCAGCGGTTGTATCAATAGATGGAATGTCCTCATCACTTAACTAGAATTCGCTGGTGGATACGAAGATGCTAGAGCGAGTGTGGATGGTAGACCTGGGCCTAACGTCCTTTTTCATGCCATCATGCACCCATGTGCCAAATTTTGGTCTATTTCGACGTGTCTTGTTCCTCAGGTACTCATAACAAGCTCTAGTCATCTTGAATGTCGGTGCGGCCTTGGCAGGTGTCGGCACTGGACTCGTGGTAGGTGATAAGGATCACGCCGGTGATCCTATGAGTTTTGTCCTGATCTTTCACTGCGAGTCAAACCATATAGAAATCTTCCAATAACGCGAAGAACGTCACGTGAAGAAGAGGAACGAATCCAGCAAGCAACATGATGAAGATCACCACGCCTCAAACCACAGCTCGATAATCCTTGATGATGCAAGAACCCTCGCAACAATCTTTATTAGATAACATGGCAGCGCCGTTTCCCTGGAGGATGATACACAGTGGAGCACATGATAGTTTTCGACTAAACAACTGAACTCCCTAAACCCTAGACTGCTAGCCTCCTTATATAGATGGCGAGAAAACTATTGGGCTTGGACAGGCCTACACCCAAAACACACATAAACCTAAGTGGACCACAACTTAACCTAGCTACGAAATAACATAAGCATGAATATAAATTGCTGACACAACCTTAGACTAATTATTACATATCGTAGGTCGTCCTGGCGTGCCAATCAGCAACGAGCTTCCCTCATCTTGGTGGAGTCCTGAAATTGGGCTTCACCTCCTCCTTCATGCCCATATCATCCTTCCCCCCTTCAAAAAGCGTTGTCCCCAACGCGTGAGGGTCTGCTCGAAAAGGTGGCGGAATATCAACAATAGCGCCATGCATATTCGCCGTCTTCAAGTCTTGCTTGCCTTCCTCACCACATCCTCCCGCTTGGCCTGCTCGACTTGATACAGCCCTGGGTGGCTGCACCTCTTTTCTTCGCCAGATGAACTTGTACTTAGGCGCCTCCACCTTCTTCTTCTTCTCAACTCTTGATGGAGCTTTGTGCTGCTGAACATGAACCTTCTGTGCACGACCCTGCAAAGTAGTAATGCCTGGGCCACACAACTGACGAACACGTCCATCCTTGCCTTTGTGCACACATACTGCTGCTCCAACAAAACGTTTCCGAGGTGTTCTCACAAAACTGTGGCTGACTACCCGCGGCACCGTATGCACCGGAACACGATCAGCACCACCGTCATCGGTCTGAACACCCATGTCAACACGAACTGGAAGTGGAACACATGGAACACATGCTGACATATCCTTCCCTTCATCAATATGAGGCTTGACTTCAACCGGCTTGTCACTAACAAGAACAACTGGCTTGTCATCTACAGGCTTTGTTGAAACAATATCACCACTGACGCTTTTCGCGTCATGCGCCTCATGCTGCACCTTAGCTAGCCCTGGTTGTGGCTTAGTTTTATGCAACTTCTCCTTGCGAACCACCAACACAACATCGGACTTGATTTGATCATCACGCATAGGCTTCAAAGTCCGCTGTTTGCCATCATGCACAAAAGAATATGTATTTGCTCTCCCAGCATGTATAGCATTGTGATCATACTACCATGGACGTCCAAGTAACAGTCCATACACCTCCAATGGCAACACATCACATTCCACCTCATCAACATAGTCATCAACTGTAAATGGCACACGCACCTTGTGAGTAATCTTCAGCATACCGCAGCTATTAACCCACACAACATGCCTTGGTTCTGGAATATGCCATGTGGATAAACCCAAAGCCTCCACAACCGCCTTGCTAATGCCATTACAATAACTACCACTGTCAATCATCAACTTGCATGCTTTGCCTTTGATTATGCACTGCGCCTGAAATAAATTCCATCGCTGGCCTCTATCCGCTGTCATACAAGTCTCATCCTTGACAACATCAGCCTTGACAACATCAACCGCTGACAATTCAGAATTCGTGGCTGCCACCTTGCTAACTGTCGGCAATGGAACAACTGTCAACTTCTCAAGAGTAGTCACAGCTGTCGCGACCTTTGGTAGAGGAACTATGCTCTTGCCAACATCCTCTATCCCATGCACAACCTTGGTTGGCTGCTTAATTACTTCTACGGTTACCATGGGCTTTCGAGAAGGAACCACGGTGCTAGAAGGTATAAAGCACTCTCGCAGAAATTTCCTGAAATTCGCCCAAGTTGCAGAGGTAATGCTCTTCTCGCACAACGCTTTATGCCACCAACTGTATATCCTGTCATCCACGCGTCGGTCTGCAAGAGCCAAACGTGTAGAATCAGTCATGTCGTGATCATAGGTAGCACACCTGTAGAAACCCTGTAGCATATGACGTTCCCATGACTCAAACTCTTCAGCTGTTGCATCATAGGTCAGTTGCCAATTGATCTCATATGCATCATATGCTAAAACACCATCCAGCAGGTCAAGATAATCATTAAAAATATCGCTAGATTTCTTGCCACTACGACACTTATAGCCGTAATAATCACCCGGAAAAGAATCCATGTTGTTACTATTCTGTCTTAGCCTTCACTGATCCGAAATATCTTATGTTGCTCCTAGTAATCTGTCACACAAAAATCTGCAAAAATCCTGTACAAACAGAAGCAAAACAGTAACTAGGAGACAGACAATAGGTCGCGGCAGAAATCGCGGCAAAGAACACACAAAATCAGGGCACCGCAGTAGAACTTGGAACTGGAAGAGTGTCACTGTGGAGAATGAGGGTTTCAGACTTCACGAACTCCAAGCGGTAGCGGCCAGCAGCGACACTCCACGCACGCGGACGACGCGACCAGCAGGGCCAACGACGCCCGAGGACAGACATCCTCCGTCCTCCAGCGCGCGGGCAGGTGGTCGATCGATCCTGGGCGAGCGAGCCGCTCAGCAGTTGGGCCGGCGTGAGCAGATCCGGACTTTAGCGTTTTTTTTTCTCGAGGACGCAGTGCTGCGATGCAGATGGGCCGGCCCAGCAGCAACCGAGCGACCCTAGCGACAGGGGGCGATCCCAGCGAGGCGCTCGGGACGGGCGCGCGTGGGCGCGCTGGAGGCCAGACCGCCTCCGTCCTTAGGCGCACGGCCGATCACTGGAGGACCTTCTCGATCGGATCTGGAAATATCTGCGAGAGGATCGATCGTTCTGATCGAAAAACAACCAAGAATCGTTGATTTCTGATATGGGGTGGCCCGATCTTCTCAGTAAGCTTGCGGTAGTGATGATGTTGATGATAGATAACCTGGTGTCGCCGATGATCTCTCCTCGCTAGATCCCTGATGCCAATATAACAGCTCTCTACCCTTCGGATATTCACGACTTCACACACTTGCGCAACGTAGCCGTCGACCACGAAACGGTATAATTGCAATTCACTAATTCCCAATGGAACATCAGATCACACTTAACTTGCAGTATGTAATCTCCAGATCGAAACGAATTGGAGACAAGAATTCAAGATGAATGCTTAGAGCAGTCTCAAGAACTAGGGTTTTGTTTTAAACGTGGTCTAGCCTCTTCTATGGCGCATAGGCACTTATTATATGGGGGGTGCGGCTGGCCAAAGGGCAGCCGACCCGACCTGGTCCTCTAACGTGGTTCGACTCAACCTTATGTGATACAAACTGACCCAATGGTTGGGTGCAGCCAACTAGGCGCGCATGCCTTAGGTGTATGGCGCACAAACACTTGGTGGTGCGCCATATGCAGCCTCCTGCGTGATGTCCTCCTCCTCCTCATGCTGGTCGCCGGCCTCCCTCTCCTCCCTCGTGTCCATGGGCATGATCATCACGTCTTGCTCCAGCTGCTTCAACTCCTCGCTCCCTCGTGCTATGCCTTCTTCTCCCATGAACCTGAGTATGCAAACACACAAAGACTTAGGCAGTAAACAATTCTCATTAACAAAATAATCAGATTCTATTAGGAGCAAATTCACCTGTTGTTCTATTAACTTTGCACGAGCTCTTGTGATAGGTCCAATTCTGATTTCATCATTGGACTTCTTCTTTACAGCAACTTGCTTGTCATCAGCACGAAGTGGAGATGGAACAATAGTAGGGATGTCCTCATCATCTCCCCCCCTTCAAAAGGCGTCGACCTCGACGCTCCAAGGTCTTCTCCATCATATGGTGACAAATCAGCAACGTTGAAGCTGTTGCTAATGCCACCAAACTCAGCAATAGGAATATCAATCGAGTAGGCATTGTCATTTATCTTGGCTAGCACCTTGTAAGGACCAGCACCACGCGGCCTCAACTTGGAACATCGCAGCTGTGGGAACCTATCCTTGCGCAGATGCACCCAAACCATATTTCCAGGCTGAAACAAAACTTGCTTTCTTGATTGGTTTCGTGTAGCAGCAATGTTCTTGCCTTTCTTCTCAATGGCCTCTCATGTCTTCTCATGAATTTTCTTCACATAATCTGCTCTTTTTGATGCCTCCATATTAACTCTCTCATGCAATGGAAGAGGCAGCAAATCTAGTGGTGTGATTTGTTTGAAACCATACACCACCTCGAAAGGACAAAGCTGAGTAGTAGTGTGCACCGCTCTGTTATATGCAAACTCAACATGTGGCAAACACTCCTCCCACTCATGCAGATTTTTCTTGATCATGGCTCGCAGCAATTGTGACAATGTTCTATTCACCACCTCCGTTTGACCATCAGTTTGGGGATGACATGTAGTGCTGAACAGTAACTTCGTTCCCAGCTTGCCCCATAGTGTCTTCCAGAAGTAGCTCATAAACTTCACGTCCCTGTCAGAAACAATTGTCTTGGGCACTCCATGCAAGCGGACAATGTCCCTGAAAAACAGATTAGCTATGTGCGACGCATCGTCGCTTTTGTGGCATGCAATAAAGTGTGCCATCTTAGAGAATCTATCCACTACCACAAATATACTATCATGACCTCTTTTAGTGCGTGGCAAACCTAACACAAAATCCATACTTATATCTTCCCATGGTGTGGTAGGCGCAGGTAGTGGCGTATGCAAACCGTGAGGCTTCAGCTTGGACTTGGACGTGTTGCATACAATGCAGCGCCTAACAAATCTGTCCACGTCACGCCTCATCTTGGGCCAATAAAAATGATCAGCGAGCATGAGAAGCGTCTTCTCACGCCCAAAGTGACCCATCAATCCGCCAGCATGTGATTCCTGCAACAATAGCAAACGTACCGACGATTCTGGAACACATAGTTTGTTAGCACGAAACAAAAATCTATCATGTATGTGGTACTTGTCCCATGCATTTCTAAGCATACACAAACGATATGGTTCAGCAAAATCATGATCAGTGGCATACAAATCACACAAGCTCTCTAAACCAGGAATTTTAACATCAAGATGCGTCAATAGCATGTTCTTCCTAGATAGAGCATCAGCAACAACATTTTCTTTCCCTTTCTTATACTTGATTATGTAGGGAAACGACTCAATGAACTCAACCCACTTAGCTAGGCGCCTATGCAAGTTAGATTGAGCTTTCAGATATTTTAAAGCTTCATGATCAGAATGTATGATAAATTCTTTTGGCCACAAATAATGTTGCCAAACCTCAAGAACTCGAACAAGCGCATACAATTCTTTATCATAAATAGGATAATTCAGTCTAGCACCAGAAAGTTTCTCGCTGAAATAATGATATGGGCACGACGGAGGAGGTGAAGCCCAATTTCAGGACTCCACCAAGATGAGGGAAGCTCGTTGCATATTGGCAGGCCTGGACGACCTATGATATGTAATAATTAGTCTAAGGTTGTGTCAGCAATTTATATTCATGCCTATGTTATTTCGTAGCTAGGTCTAGTTGTGGGCCACTTAGATTTATTTGTGTTTTGGGTTTGGGCCTGTCCAAGCCCAACAGTTTTCTGGCCATCTATATAAGGAGGCCAGCAGTCTAGGGTTTAGGGAGTTCAGTTGTTTAGTCTAAAACTATCGTGTGCTCCACCGTGTATCATCCCTCCGGGGAAACGGTGCTGCCGTGTTTATCAAATAAAGTTGCTGTGGAGGTTCTTGTGTTCATCAAGGATTGCCGTGCTTTGGTTTGAGGCGTGGTGTTCATCATCACGTTGCTTGCTGGATTCGTCCTCGTCTTCAGGTGACGTTCTTCGCGTTATTGGAAGATTATTTATCCGGGTAGACTCGCTGTGAAAGATCGGGACAAAACTCCAAGGATCACCGGCGTGATCCTTATCATGTGGTATCAGATTACTGGGTTTATCACTGCGAGTTTCTTCTGCTGATTGATCTGTAGATTGTTCTTCATTGGAGATTTTCATCTCGTTCCAATCCCTGGTGTGATGGGCTGCTGATTCTCGTTGGCCTTCATAACAGCCTCGAATTCGTGGTGCTCGATTGTTCATGTCCAAGCAATCCATGTTTTCCAATATTCAGACCGCTGCAATCAGATTTGAAAGTAGTGGAAGGAAGTAAGGGAGAGAAATCTGTTTTGGTTACAGTTTTGGATGCCACGAGCCCACAACAAGGAAGGTCTTCACGTAAATCAAGGAAAGGATCAGCAATTTGGATTGCTACGATCGCTACGGATCGCTGGAACCGGATCGTATAGTAAAAAAAGGGGCAACACGGGATCGCCGCCTTGATAGGTATCCCAGCGCGATTCCCTGGGCCATCGATACTCCCAAAGTCGAGGCCGATCGGATCTGAGAGGTTAAAAAAAAACAGCGCTCGCTGCCTCGCGCTGGGGGACGGAGACGGTCTGCCCCCTGGCGACCGCTCGCCCCCGCCTGGGATCGATCCCGCGCCTTGGTGCGTTTGCCCCTAGTGGGCCGGCCCAGCTAGGAAAGCCTGGGAATCATCGCCAGCGCTCACTCGCCCTTGCCCTTCGGTCGCTAGACCACAGACATCGTCTGGGGTCGAGCGAGCCTGGATCGATCCCAGTGCCTGAACCCCAGACTGTCTCTGTCCCTGAGCGCCGAACACCATCAGTTCTGAATTGTTTTTCCAAGGAAACCAGTTCAATTTGACCTGGAATTGGCTCTTCTTTTCCGCAAATCTGCACTGTTTCCACTATTTGGTTCACTCGTATTGGTTCTGCAGAGTAACAACATAGCTGCGTTTTGGTTCAGTTTGGAACAACTTTTTGTCTAATTTTTCTGCGTGACGAGCAATATTCAGGTATGAGTTTAACAAGACCTGTCCGTTTGACTGTCAAAGCGGACGATATCTACAGTGACTATTTAGAGATCTTGGCTGGTTTTCGGTATGATGCAACTAAAATCACGTGGAGTTTGAACAGTGTTGCAAAGTTTGCATAGTATGAGTCTTGGGAATCTCACATGGAGCGTGGCTTTGCACAATGTCGTGCCCGTGATAGCAAGTTTGGCGGTTTTACTGAATTTGTACTTGCCCATCGGCGTGTGGATACGCAGGTGGCTGGTTGGTGGCGTGAAGAACGGCGCGCAAAGGGCATCACACTTGAAACATCTCGTTGGGAGGTTTTTAAGCAATTTCTGCGTACTCGATTTTTGGACAAGACCGTGGAATCAGACAAGGCGGTTGTTCCAATGGTACAAGCCAAAGTTGATGGAGATGACACGCCATTGAGAGGTATGAGTATTCAGCTTCACAAATTGGCTACTGGTGATAAGGCGGTAGTATGGAATCAGCGATGGAGCCTGTTTCAGACACAGTGCACCATCAAGGAGAAAGCGTGCAAACTGATCATTGACAGTGGTAGCTACTGTAATGGCATTAGTGGGGCTGTGGTGGCATCATTGGGGTTTTCTACATGGCGTATTCCTGAACCTAAGCATGTTGAGTGGTTGAATAGCTGCGGTGTGCTAAAGGTTACTCATAAGGTACGTGTGCCATTTACAGTTGATGACTATGTTGATGAGGTGGAATGTGATGTGTTGCTATTGGAGGTGTGTGGGCTGTTACTTGGACGTCCATGGCAATATGATCACAATGCTATGCATGCTGGGAGAGCAAATACATATTCTTTTATGCATGATGGCAAACAGCGGACTTTGAAACCTATGCAGGATGATCAAATCAAGTCCGATGTTGTGTTGGTGGTACGCAAGGAGAAGTTGCATAAAGCTAAGCCACAACCAGGGCTAGCTAAGGTGCAGCATGAGGAGCATGATGCGAAGAGCATCAGTGGTGATATTGTTTCAGCCAAGCCTGTAGATGACAAGCCAGTTGTTCTTGTTAGTGACAAGTCGGTTGAAGTCAAGCCTCATATTGTTGAAGGGAAAGATATGTCAGCATGTGTTCCGTGTGTTCCACTTCCAGTTCGTGTTGACATGGGTGTTCAGACCGATGATGGTGGTGCTGATCTTGTTTCGGTGCATATGGTACCGCAGGTAGTCAGCCACAGTTTTGGGAGAACACCTCGGAAACGTTTTGTTGGAGCAGCAGTACGTGTGCACACCGGCAAAGATGGACGTGTTCGTCAGTTGTGTGGCCCAGGCATTACTACTTTGCAGGGTCGTACTAAGAAGGTTCATGTTCAGCCGCACAGAGCTCCATCAAGGGTTGAGAAGAAGAAGGTGGTGACGCCTAAGTACAAGTTTATTTGGCGAAGAAAAGAGGTGCAACCACCTAGGGCTGTATCAAGTCGAGCAGGCCAAGAGGGAGGATGTGGTGAGGAAGGCAAGCAAGACTTGAAGACGGCGGATATGCGTGCTGCTATTGTTGATATTCCGCCACCCTTTCGAGCAGACCCTCACGCGTTGGGGACAACGCTTTTTGAAGGGGGGGAGGATGATATGGGCACGACGGAGGAGGTGAAGCCCAATTTCAGGACTCCACCAAGATGAGGGAAGCTCGTTGCATATTGGCACGCCAGGACGACCTATGATATGTAATAATTAGTCTAAGGTTGTGTCAGCAATTTATATTCATGCCTATGTTATTTCGTAGCTAGGTCTAGTTGTGGGCCACTTAGATTTATTTGTGTTTTGGGTTTGGGCCTGTCCAAGCCCAACAGTTTTCTGGCCATCTATATAAGGAGGCCAGCAGTCTAGGGTTTAGGGAGTTCAGTTGTTTAGTCTAAAACTATCGTGTGCTCCACCGAGTATCATCCCTCCGGGGAAACGGCGCTGCCGTGTTTATCAAATAAAGTTGCTGCGGAGGTTCTTGTGTTCATCAAGGATTGTCGTGCTTTGGTTTGAGGCGTGGTGTTCATCATCACGTTGCTTGCTGGATTCGTCCTCGTCTTCAGGTGACGTTCTTCGCGTTATTGGAAGATTATTTATCCGGGTAGACTCGCTGTGAAAGATCGGGACAAAACTCCAAGGATCACCGGCGTGATCCTTATCAAATAAGCAATAGGTCTACCTTCTTGCATCAACACACCACCAATTCCTATACCACTAGCATCATATTCAACTTCAAATTGCTTAGAAAAATCTGGTAGTGCAAGCAATGGTGCAGAAGTAAGCAAACGTTTCAGCTCATCAAATGCATGATCTTGGGCAGCGCCCCATACAAAAGGCACTCCTTTCTTAGTTAATTCATTCAATGGTGCAGCAATAGTACTAAAGTCTTTCACAAAACGCCGATAGAAACCAGCAAGACCGTGAAAACTTCGTACTTGACTAACATTCATGGGAGTAGGCCAATTTTGAATTGCTTCAATTTTAGATGAATCTACCTCTACCCCATGCATAGATACAACATATCCCAGAAATATCACTTTATCTTTTGCAAATGTGCACTTCGAAAGGTTAGCATACAATTTAGCATCACGCAACACTTGCAAAACTTGTCTAATATGCTCACAATGTTCAGATTCAGTGCGGCTATAAATAAGTATATCATCAAAATATACAACCACGAAACGACCAATAAACTCTCGCAAAACATGATTCGTTAAGCGCATGAATGTGCTAGGTGCATTAGTAAGACCAAAAGGCATAACTTGCCACTCATATAAACCAAATTTAGTTTTGAAAGCAGTTTTCCATTCATCCCCTTCTTTCATCCTAATTTGATGGTATCCACTACGCAAATCAATCTTAGAGAAAATAGCAGCACCACTCAATTCATCTAGCATATCCTCTAAGCGTGGAATAGGATGACGATATCGAATAGTGATGTTATTAATAGCTCAACAATCTACGCACATGCGCCATGTACCATCTTTCTTAGGCACCAAAATAACAGGAATAGCACAAGGGCTAAGAGAAACACGAATATACCCCTTGTCCAGAAGCGCTTGTACTTGTTGCTGTATTTCCTTTGTCTCTTCGGGATTTGTCCTGTACGTCTCATGGTTTGGAAGAGTGGCACCAGGGATCAAATCAATTTGATGCTCAATTCCACGCAATGATGGCAGTCCTGCGGGCACCTCCTCCGGAAACACATCGTCATACTCCTGCAATACATTAGAAACACCAAGAGAAACAGGTTGCATATCATTAGAAACTAACACCTGGCCTTTGTACATAAGCACAAGTGGCATGGCTGTAGGATCCTCTCGAAATTCTACCATGTCTTCTTTGGTGGCTAATATAAGGAAACTAGGCAGTCTCTCACTTTTCGTTATATTTTCACTCACGGCTATTACATTAGTCTCTCGTGTAGGTGGCTGTTCTATCTTCACTTCTGTTTTCTGACGAGACTCATTGACAATTTGCTGTGGTGACATAGGCTGTAGATTAATTTTCTTGCCCTTGAACTCCAAGTGATAGGTATTGGCTCGGCCATTGTGTTGCACATGGCGATCATACAGCCATGGCCGACCCAGTAGTAGGTGACAAACAGTCATAGGAACCACATCAAACTCAATGGAATCCTTGTATGGTCCTATCTCAAAATTCACACGCACCATATGATTTACCTTCATCTCTCCATTATCACTCAACCATTGGATGTAGTAGGGATTTGGATGAGGTAAATATTTCAGATTTAGTTTGGCACAAAGCTCCTTGCTTGCTAGATTGTGGCAGCTACCTCCATCAATGATTACTTTGCAAGCTTTGTTTGGGCCAACTAGTGCTTTTGTTTGGAACAGATTGCAGCGCTGGGAATCAGCATATGGCGTGACACTCAATGCACGCTGCGAGACAACAATGGTAGGCGCTGGAGAAGCAAAGGCATCCATGCCACCCTCACTTGTGTATCCATCATCATTGGAAGCATACGGATCAGCGTCATCTCCAGTCTCATACTCATTATCATCATTAACAAACATCACCTTTCTGTTTGGACACTCTCGCTTGAAGTGCCCCTTGCCACCACATGTATGGCATTGCATATCTCTATTGCGAGCTGTATACATGTTGGAACCAGAGCTAGGCGCAGGAGCTGCTGGTTTCTTTGCAGTAGAAGCATTGGAGACTGGGTTAGAGTGGGAAGAAGAGGGGCCTCTGGTGGCACCCTCCATAGGCGCTGCAGATTGGTGCGGCGCCCTGCTAGAGAACCTCCCAGAAGTAGTATATCATGCCTTGCTTTGAGCCTCTTTAGCTAGCTGCGATTCAGCCTCCCTTGCATGATGCAAAAGCTCGTTCATATTGTTGTAGGAATGATGCCTAACAATACCTTTTATGTTGTACTTCAGCCCATGAAGAAATCGCTGCATTGTCATCTCAATAGACTCTCGAACACGTGCACGCTGCAGCAACATCTCCATCTCCATGTAATAAGCATCAACGGTCATGGTTCCTTGCTTCAATTGTGTCAATTTATCATAAACAGTACGCAGGTAATTAGTGGGAACAAAACGAGCTCGCATGATCTCCTTCATATTGCGCCATGTAAGAATAGGAAGCTCGTTGTCATCTCTTCTTTCCCTCACAATGCTATCCCACCAACGCAAGGCATAACCATCAAATTCTGAAGAAGCAAGCTTGATCTTCCTATCTTCAGTGTAATCATGCAAACGCCATAATTTTTCAATCTTGAGCTCCCAAGTAAGGTACTCCTCCGCATCAGTGGAGCCTTCAAATCTGGGAATCGTGAACTTGGGCTTGCCCAAGCCATCATCCTCCTGAAGTGGCACACGCCGAGCACCAAATGGTGGTGGTGGCCGACCCTGTCCTGGAAAGCCACGCCCGTGGCCATTGTTGCCCATCATGGTTTCATTATCTCCATGGACACTATCAGCCTCGCCATGGTCCTCATGTGGGCGTTGCTCAACAGCTACACGCAGCCCATTGACGGAAGTTGTCAATTGTTGTATGCTTGTCTGGAGAGCAGTGACTTGCGCTTGCATAGCATTGACTGTAGTTTCAGTTGCAGCCACTTTCATTTGCACAGCTTGAATATCAGCGTCAATGTTTTCAGTGCATCTAGTAATAACCCCTTGCAAATGATCACGGAGAGCTTCATATTCCCTCCATGTAACAGTAGCATCATCAGCCTTTTTCTGCATCACATCAACACCACTAGCAGACATGATTAGTAGGTTAGTGAACGAAATCAAAAATCTTTGTGGTGGCACACTCACAACTCACTCAAAACTGACAAGAAAAGGAAATCTTACCGTTCCAAAGTGAATAGCAATTGCGTACCCGTTCGGATAGATGACTAATGCACGGATGTGATGAAGTGAATACCAGGGTATAAGAGCAATCACACGACAAAGTAGGAGTATATGGTGGAGCTGTAGGTATGGTATCCTAACTACACCAAAGACAAGTCCTAGTGCTGATCGTGTGAACAAAACACCCAAGGGAAACACACACGTGGAGATAAACGTGGCAAAGCAACTATAAAACTGGATATGTTGCAATGCACAAGAGAGACACTAGCAATGCTCAATGTAAACAGGCACAAGATTGCTCAATCTACTAGTGCACAAAATTAGATATATGCTTCGGCCTCTAAAAGAAGTGAAACTCCGCTTCTCACTTTTTTGTTTTTGATTCTTCTCTCTTTTCTCTTTTTTTTGACTCTCTTTATAAAACAAATTCACGAAAGAAGTGAAACTCTGCTACAGTACTCCGTGAATTTGTTTTATAAAGAGAGTCAAAAAAAAAGAGAGAAGAATCAAAAACAGAAAAGTGAGAAGCGGAGTTTCACTTCTTTCAGAGGCCGAAGCACATATCTAATTTTGTGCACTAGTAGATTGAGCAATCTTGTGCCTGTTTACATTGAGCATTGCTAGTGTCTCTCTTGTGCATTGCAACATATCCAGTTTTATAGTTGCTTTGCCACGTTTATCTCCACGTGTGTGTTTCCCTTGGGTGTTTTGTTCACACGATCAGCACTAGGACTTGTCTTTGGTGTAGTTAGGATACCATACCTACAGCTCCACCATATACTCCTGCTTTGTCGTGTGATTGCTCTTATACCCTGGTATTCACTTCATCACATCCGTGCATTAGTCATCTATCCGAACGGGTACGCAATTGCTATTCACTTTGGAACGGTAAGATTTCCTTTTCTTGTCAGTTTTGAGTGAGTTGTCAGTGTGCCACCACAAAGATTTTTGATTTCGTGCACTAACCTACTAATCATGTCTGTTAGTGGTGTTGATGTGATGCAGAAAAAGGCTGATGATGCTACTGTTACATGGAGGGAATATGAAGCTCTCCGTGATCATTTGCAAGGGGTTATTACTAGATCCACTGAAAACATTGACGCTGATATTCAAGCTGTGCAAATGAAAGTGGCTGCAACTGAAACTACAGTCAATTCTATGCAAGCGCAAGTCACTGCTCTCTAGACAAGCATACAACAATTGACAACTTCCGCCAATGGGCTGCGTGTAGCTGTTGAGCAACGCCCACATGAGGACCATGGCGAGGCTGATAGTGTCCATGGAGATAATGAAACCATGATGGGCAACAATGGCCGCGAGCGTGGCTTTCCAGGACAGGGTCGGCCACCACCACCATTTGGTGCTCGGCGTGTGCCACTTCAGGAGGATGATGGCTTGGGCAAGCCCAAGTTCATGATTCCTAGATTTGAAGGCTCCACTGATGCGGAGGAGTACCTTACTTGGGAGCTCAAGATTGAAAAATTATGGCGTTTGCATGATTACACTGAAGATAGGAAGATCAAGCTTGCTTCTTCAAAATTTGATGGTTATGCCTTGCATTGGTGGGATAGCATTGTGAGGGAAAGAAGAGATGACAACGAGCTTCCTGTTCTTACATGGCGCAATATGAAGGAGATCATGCGAGCTCGTTTTGTTCCCACTAATTACCTGCGTACTGTTTATGATAAATTGACACAATTGAAGCAAGGAACCATGACCATTGATGCTTATTACATGGAGATGGAGATGTTGCTGCAGCGTGCACGTGTTTGAGAGTCTATTGAGATGACAATGCAGCGATTTCTTCATGGGCTGAAGTACAACATAAAAGGTATTGTTAGGCATCATTCCTACAACAATATGAATGAGCTTTTGCATCATGCAAGGGAGGCTGAATCGTAGCTAGCTAAAGAGGCTCAAAGCAAGGCACGATATACTACTTCTGGGAGGTTCTCTAGCAGGGCGCCGCACCAATCTGCATCGCCTATGGAGGGTGCCACCAGAGGCCCCTCTTCTTCCCACTCTAACCCAGTCTCCAATGCTTCTACTGCAAAGAAACCAGCAGCTCCTGCGCCTAGCTCTGGTTCCAACATGTCTACAGCTCGCAATAGAGATATGCAATGCCATACATGTGGTGGCAAGGGGCACTTCAAGCGAGAGTGTCCAAACAGAAAGGTGATGTTTGTTAATGATGATAATGAGTATGAGACTGGAGATGACGCTGATCCGTATGCTTCCAATGATGATGGATACACAAGTGAGGGCGGCATGGATGCCTTTGCTTCTCCAGCGCCTACCATTGTTGTCTCGCAGCGTGCATTGAGTGTCACGCCACATGCTGATTCCCAGCGCTGCAATCTGTTCCAAACAAAAGCACTAGTTGGCCCAAACAAAGCTTGCAAAGTAATCATTGATGGAGGTAGCTGCCGCAATCTAGCAAGCAAGGAGCTTTGTGCCAAACTAAATCTGAAATATTTACCTCATCCAAATCCCTACTACATCCAATGGTTGAGTGATAATGGAGAGATGAAGGTAAATCATATGGTGCGTGTGAATTTTGAGATAGGACCATACAAGGATTCCATTGAGTTTGATGTGGTTCCTATGACTGTTTGTCACCTACTACGGGGTCGGCCATGGCTGTATGATCGCCCTGTGCAACACAATGGCCGAGCCAATACCTATCACTTGGAGTTCAAGGGCTAGAAAATTAATCTACAGCCTATGTCACCGCAGCAAATTGTCAATGAGTCTCGTCAGAAAATAGAAGTGAAGATAGAACGGCACCTACACGAGAAACTAATGTAATAGCCGTGAGTGAAAATATAACGAAAAGTGAGAGACTGCCTAGTTTGCTTATATTAGCCACCAAAAAAGACATGGTAGAATTTCGAGAGGATCCTACAGCCATGCCACTTGTGCTTATGTACAAAGGCGAGGTGTTAGTTTCTAATGATATGCAACCTGTTTCTCTTGGTGTTTCTAATGTATTGCAGGAGTATGACGATGTGTTTCCAGAGGAGGTGCCCGCAGGACTGCCACCATTGCGTGGAATTGAGCATCAAATTGATTTGATCCCTGGTGCCACTCTTCCAAACCGTGCGCCGTACAGGACCAATCCCGAAGAGACAAAGGAAATACAGCAACAAGTACAAGCGCTTCTGGACAAGGGGTATATTCGTGTTTCTCTTAGCCCTTGTGCTATTCCTGTTATTTTGGTGCCTAAGAAAGATGGTACATGGTGCATGTGCGTAGATTGTAGAGCTATTAATAACATCACTATTCGATATCGTCATCCTATTCCACGGTTAGAGGATATGCTAGATGAATTGAGTGGTGCTGCTATTTTCTCTAAGATTGATTTGCGTAGTGGATACCATCAAATTAGGATGAAAGAAGGGGATGAATGGAAAACTGCTTTCAAAACTAAATTTGGTTTATATGAGTGGCTAGTTATGCCTTTTGGTCTTACTAATGCACCTAGCACATTCATGCGCTTAATGAATCATGTTTTGCGAGAGTTTATTGGTCGTTTCGTGGTTGTATATTTTGATGATATACTTATTTATAGCCGCACTGAATCTGAACATTGTGAGCATATTAGACAAGTTTTGCAAGTGTTGCGTGATGCTAAATTGTATGCTAACCTTGCGAAGTGCACATTTGCAAAAGATAAAGTGATATTTCTGGGATATGTTGTATCTATGCATGGGGTAGAGGTAGATTCATCTAAAATTGAAGCAATTCAAAATTGGTCTACTCCCATGAATGTTAGTCAAGTACGAAGTTTTCACATTCTTGCTGGTTTCTATCGGCGTTTTGTGAAAGACTTTAGTACTATTGCTGCACCATTGAATGAATTAACTAAGAAAGGAGTGCCTTTTGTATGGGGCGCTGCCCAAGATCATGCATTTGATGAGCTGAAACGTTTTCTTACTTCTGCACCATTGCTTGCACTACCAGATTTTTCTAAGAAATTTGAAGTTGAATGTGATGCTAGTGGTATAGGAATTGGTGGTGTGTTGATGCAAGAAGGTAGACCTATTGCTTATTTCAGTGAGAAACTTTCTGGTGCTAGACTGAATTATCCTGTTTATGATAAAGAATTGTATGCGCTTGTTCGAGTTCTTGAGGTTTGGCCACATTATTTGTGGCCAAAAGAATTTATCATACATTCTGATCATGAAGCTTTAAAATATCTGAAAGCTCAATCTAACTTGCATAGGCACCTAGCTAATTGGGTTGAGTTCATTGAGTCGTTTTCCTACATAATCAAGTATAAGAAAGGGAAAGAAAATGTTGTTGCTGATGCTCTATCTAGGAAGAACATGCTATTGACGCATCTTGATGTTAAAATTCCTGGTTTAGAGAGCTTGTGTGATTTGTATGCCACTGATCATGATTTTGCTGAACCATATCGTTTGTGTATGCTTAGAAATGCATGGGACAAGTACCACATACATGATAGATTTTTGTTTCGTGCTAACAAACTATGTGTTCCAGAATCGTCGGTACGTTTGCTATTGTTGCAGGAATCACATGCTGGCGGATTGATGGGTCACTTTGGGCGTGAGAAGACGCTTCTCATGCTCGCTGATCATTTTTGTTGGCCCAAGATGAGGCGTGACGTGGACAGATTTGTTAGGCGCTGCATTGTATGCAACACGTCCAAGTCCAAGCTGAAGCCTCACGGTTTGTATACGCCACTACCTGCGCCTACCACACCATGGGAAGATATAAGTATGGATTTTGTGTTAGGTTTGCCACGCACTAAAAGAGGTCATGATAGTATATTTGTGGTAGTGGATAGATTCTCTAAGATGGCACACTTTATTGCATGCCACAAAAGCGACGATGCGTCGCACATAGCTAATCTGTTTTTCAGGGACATTGTCCGCTTGCATGGAGTGCCCAAGACAATTGTTTCTGACAGGGACGTGAAGTTTATGAGCTACTTCTGGAAGACACTATGGGGCAAGCTGGGAAGGAAGTTACTGTTCAGCACTACATGTCATCCCCAAACTGATGGTCAAACGGAGGTGGTGAATAGAACATTGTCACAATTGCTGCGAGCCATGATCAAGAAAAATCTGCATGAGTGGGAGGAGTGTTTGCCACATGTTGAGTTTGCATATAACAGAGCGGTGCACACTACTACTCAGCTTTGTCCTTTCGAGGTGGTGTATGGTTTCAAACCAATCACACCACTAGATTTGCTGCCTCTTCCATTGCATGAGAGAGTTAATATGGAGGCATCAAAAAGAGCAGATTATGTGAAGAAAATTCATGAGAAGACACGAGAGGCCATTGAGAAGAAAGGCAAGAACATTGCTGCTACACGAAACCAATCAAGAAAGCAAGTTTTGTTTCAGCCTGGAGATATGGTTTGGGTGCATCTGCGCAAGGATAGGTTCCCACAGCTGCGATGTTCCAAGTTGAGGCCGCGTGGTGCTGGTCCTTACAAGGTGCTAGCCAAGATAAATGACAATGCCTACTCGATTGATATTCCTATTGCTGAGTTTGGTGGCATTAGCAACAGCTTCAACGTTGCTGATTTGTCACCATATGATGGAAAAGACCTTGGAGCGTCGAGGTCGACGCCTTTTGAAGGGGGGGGGAGATGATGAGGACATCCCTACTATTTGTTCCATCTCCACTTCGTGCTGATGACAAGCAAGTTGCTGCAAAGAAGAAGTCCAATGATGAAATCAGAATTGGACCTATCACAAGAGCTCGTGCAAAGTTAATAGAACAACAGGTGAATTTGCTCCTAATAGAATCTAATTATTTTGTTAATGAGAATTGTTTACTGCCTAAGTCTTTGTGTGTTTGCATACTCATGTTCATGGGAGAAGAAGGCATAGCACGAGGGAGCGAGGAGCTAAAGCAGCTGGAGCAAGACGTGATGATCATGCCCATGGACGCGAGGGAGGAGAGGGAGGCCGGCGACCAGCATGAGGAGGAGGAGGACATCACGCAGGAGGCTGCATATGGCGCACCACCAAGTGTTTGTGCGCCATACACCTAAGGCCTGCGCGCCTAGTTGGCTGCACCCAACCATTGGGTCAGTTTGTATCACATAAGGTTGAGTCGAACCACGTTAGAGGACTAGGTCGGGTCGGCTGCCCTTTGGCCAGCCGCACCCCCCATATAATAAGTGCCTATGCGCCATAGAAGAGGCTAGACCACGTTTAAAACAAAACCCTAGTTCTTGAGACTGCTCTAAGCATTCATCTTGAATTCTTGTCTCCAATTCGTTTCGATCTGGAGATTACATACTGCAAGTTAAGTGTGATCTGATGTTCCATTGGGACTTAGTGAATTGCAATTATACCGTTTCGTGGTCGACGGCTATGTTGCGCAAGTGTGTGAAGTCGTGAATATCCGAAGGGTAGAGAGCTGTTGCATTGGCATCAGGGATCTAGCGAGGAGAGATCATCGGCGACACCAGGTTATTTATCATCAACATCATCACTACCGCAAGCTTACTGAGAAGATCGGGCCACCCCATATAGCAGAGCACAATCACGATCAAGAAAAATTAGAATTCCCGACTAGATGCCCCGGTTGATCTCAGAGCGGATCTAGTAGGAAACGAGGCGATGGCGGGACTCCAAGCAACACTTCCTACAATCGCCCACCCTTCGCAAACCAATCTGGAACCAATCCGATCTGAAAATCTTCAATGAAGAACAATCTGAAACCAATCTAAGCTGAAAACTGCTTCGGAAAAGAACAATTTGCAGATCGATCAACAGAAGATACTCGCTGTGATCAACCCAGTAATCTGATACCACATGATAAGGATCACGCCGGTGATCCTATGAGTTTTGTCCCGATCTTTCACAGCGAGTCAAACCATATAGAAATCTTCCAATAACGCGAAGAACGTCACCTAAAGAAGAGGAACGAATCCAGCAAGCAACATGATGAAGATCACCACGCCTCAAACCACAGCTCGATAATCCTTGATGATGCAAGAACCCTCGCAGCAATCTTTATTAGATAACACGGCAGCGCCGTTTCCCCGGAGGGATGATACACGGTGGAGCACACGATAGTTTTCGACTAAACAACTGAACTCCCTAAACCCTAGACTGCTGGCTTCCTTATATAGATGGCCAGAAAACTGTTGGGCTTGGATAGGCCCAAACCCAAAACACACATAAACCTAAGTGGACCACAACTTAACCTAGCTACGAAATAACATAAGCATGAATATAAATTGCTGACACAACCTTAGACTAATTATTACATATCGTAGGTCGTCCTGGCATGCCAATCAGCAACGAGCTTCCCTCATCTTGGTGGAGTCCTGAAATTGGGCTTCACCTCCTCCTTCATGCCCATATCAGTAGGAGTGCCGGTCTTGGCCGGGGCAGGAGCGAAGGTCTGAGGTGCTGGTGTTTTCTCTGAAGCTGAAGTCTGGGGCGCTGTTTTCTCTGGAGCGGCCGGCGTAGCTTGTCCCGGAGCAGTCTGTGCCGTCTCAGCCCAGATCTCCGACACTTCAGGAACTTTCCCTTTGTCAATGTCGGTGCTCTTGCTGCTTGCGCCGGCATTATCAGCAGTTCCGGCGCTGTTGGCGTCGACGCCAGTATCAGGAGCATCCTGTTGAGCCCCCGTGTCCATGTAGACATCGGGGGCAGAAGTGTCTTGTTCCAGCGGAGGGATGTCCTCCGCCGGGGAGGAAGTCTTCTTCGGCGCAGGCGAAGATGCCAGCGCAGGAGAGGAAACCAGGCTCATTGCCGGTATATCTCAGCACATAGGTGAGGCCGGCAGTGAGCCTCCATCTTCACCATGCGCCACAGGCAGTCATGTTGGAATGTAGTCTCGAGATCCTATCAACTTACTCCTTCTCAGAAAAACCTGCACATTTGAATATGCAGCCCCACAAATGGTGGTCAGTACAATGATGTACTAGCAAATGACACATATTTGGTGGCTGTAGTGAAAGAGCTATCTACATGATATTTGGCTGGTGGAGTTTTGGGCTAATTTGCACAAAGCAAATTTTATCCTATATTTTCCAAATCAAAACATTTTTTTCTCTATAAACTTTAAGGGTCAAGATAACCCCTAGGTGAAAACCACCACACAAATCCTGGGTTGATAGCCAGGTGTGCAGCCCTGAGTAGTTACTCAACAAAACCAGAATAACCCTCAGGTGAAAACCACCACACAAGTCCAGGGTTGATAGCCAGGTGTGTAGCCCTGAGTAGTTACTCAACAAAACCAGGATAACCCTCAGGTGAAAACCACCACACAAGTCCTGGGTTGATAGCCAGGTGTGTAGCCCTGAGTAGTCCCTATCCTGAGTGTTTCTAAATAATTTTATTTTATTTAGAAATGGTGATGAGACTCTTCCGTACATCCATGTCTAGGAACTCAAGTTGTTCATAATCGGGGACACGGCTAATCGATTAGTTTGACACCCTGTAGGGGTTGTGCACTTTCACCTTAAGACCCATTCTACCCAAAGAGAAGAATGAGACAAGACCTTTCAGAAGGAGCATTCAACCATCCGGATCTGACCGTGCCCAAAATACCACCCTCTGTCAGTACCCATGGATGAACCCTCACAACTTACTCAATCAAGACAGAGCCCATATTGTCATAAGGCTGCACTGGACGCTCACTAAAGCAAGGAAGACATGGTAGTCTCTTTGTTCCTGGGTGGCCATCCACAAGTGTACCCCCAGGCGACGATAACCACACAAATCCTGGGTTGATAGCCAGGTGTGTAGCCCTGGGTAGCCACTCAACATAAACCAAGCAATGCCATTTCCACCCAGGTGTTTCATTGGGGTTGTATTTTAATTTTCATAACAATTTGAAAACAAGGCATGGCATCATTTTCCATAGTAAGTTTGCAATCCTAGCAAGTGGGGTTTAAGGGATAGCTACCACTACTAGGAGCTAAGCATTTCATAACCACTTTGAAAATTTCATATCATGCACAGTATTGAAACCACTAATGCATATAATAAAAGATAGGTGGAAGTATGTGTGTCACTTGCCTTTTGGGAGTTCAAACCCTTTCACCTCTCTCAACAAGACACGTTCTCTCCTTTAATCTATAGCAATAGAAGTACATAACATAAACACACTGGTCCAAGACAAACAAGATTAAGCAATGCATACAATTGAAATGGGTTGGTTCAACATTTTAAATTTCTTATGATTTTTGTGATGAGAGAGATATGTCATGAACCTTGGCTTACAAGATAGGGATTGAGAATTTGGATGAGAGGGTCAAATTGATGAGGATCTATCCATGGAATATGATGATTCTACTTGTTTGAGCTGGAAGGAAATACTGAGCCTAACTAATAATAATGATAAGGTGAATTCTTTCCTAATTGAAGAGAATGTTTTGACATCTTCGAATTATATACTACCTAAGGCAAAGTACTGTGTTGTATTTAGGTATGTCATCTGTCAAGATATCGCCAGCGGGAGGAGAGGGAGGACGGCGATCAAGAGACAAGTGGAGATCAAGCCTGCATGAGCACGAGCATGTGATGGCGCACTAGGACTGCTCACGACATGATGTCTACACGTCTAAGGCGCGCCACACACATGGCCTGCGTGCCAGAAATAGGCCAAACCCATATATGGGTCGGTATGTACTCGTTTGAGTCGAACCGAGTCAGTTTGGGCCCAAACCAGGTTGGTTTTGGGCCAGGTCCATGATGAGGACGCCCCAGCCTCCCTTAAGTTGCCAGGGGCGCCTCCTCAAGTCCATCAGACCACGTTTAAACAAAATCCTAGTTTCTAGACAGAACCAAGTGTTCCTCTGAAATTGTTCGCACCAATTCGTATCGATCTGGTGTTTGTTCTTCTGAAAGTCTGAGTGTAATCTGCTGTTCCATTGGGAATTAGTATATTGCATCACCGCTTCGTGGTCGGCGGCTACGTGCGCAAGCGTGTGACATTGCGAATATCCAAAGGGTTGAGAGCTGTTGCGCTGGCAGCAGGGATTAGCCGGAGAGTTTACAGCGAGACTCGAGTTATCTTCATCACCATTATCGCCATCTATATCGCGCTCGCTGAGAAGATCAGGACACCTCTTCATCATCTTGGTATCAGAGCTCTAAGTTGATCACGGTGCAGAGTTGTATTCGACAGGCGGATCGTTTGATCCATTAGTCGGCTCGTTTTGTTGGAGGCTGAAAATTATGTAGAACTTTTAGTTCATGTTATCACCGTCCCTCTGGGATCGGCGTGTGTGACGGCGTCTCGGACGTTCGTCTAGTTATCTATCAATAAAGACAAGAGAGTTCTTGAATTGTCAAGAGTAATCCTATGTGCGCGAAGGTCCTTGAATCTGTCAAGGGTTGTCAAGCTTTGGCGTGTTGATTCAGCATGAGGTTCATCGTCGAGTTGCTCGCAGGATTGGCATTTCCCAATCTTCAGGTCGCGTGTTCCGCTCACATGATTGGGAGATCTATCAGATCTATCAGATCAGGAGGTGCATCGTGAAAGAACGGGCCAAACAGTCTTCATCACAAATGATTGGAAAGGATTGATCCTCCAAGATTACAATGTAATGATAAAATCTTTTGCTAGGCTTAAACATGGATAGGGTTTAGGAATGACTCGTGTGAATAGATTCACAAAAGTATAGAATAGTGCAACTAGAATACTACTGAATAAAGTGTGACAACACTTAATCATCATAGTATAGGTTACACATAGGCTTGGGTATATATTGGTGGTACTTTGAATTACTCAATTAACTTTTCTGTAAATTGAATAGTTCAATATAAACCAATATGGTCAAGTTGGCATGGGGTTAAACAAGTATGAAAGGTATTTAGAAAGATGGTGGCTTGGACCAAGGATGATATTGGATTAGAATGGTTTTGGATAGATGTGATATGAGTTAGAGTGTGTCATACACTAGTATCAAAGGAAACCCTAATTGGAGTAATCACCAATTACCCAAATTACTCAAGTGTAGTTTGAATATTATGAACTAGGCCCACAAGAATAAGATGGCTTGATATTGGGTGATGATCAAGAGTAAGAATGGTAGTGATAGATGGGTATGATCATACGATTCACTTTTGTAGAAGGGGTCATATTGAAAGGAAATATAGAATTAATTCTATAGTGAAAATACTCAAATCCTCATATTTGAATTTGAATATTTGCAAAGTGTTTCAATAATTTTGGATAGTGATGCTAATGAATTGGAGACAGTAACACAAAGCTACTACAAGTGGTTTCACTCCAAAATCATTTTCAGAAATCAAATGATGATCAAAATAGTGATTTGGATAGATTTGAATGCACCAAGTTTGTGCACGTATCAATTTTGGTGTTTCTTGATTCTAAAGTGTTCTACATGTTCTGAGGATTCCATAGACTACAAATTTATTATTTTTATATATCCAGAACAAAAGATATGAATTATTTTGTATTAAAGTACTATTTAAACCATTTGAATTACACTTCAAAAATTTGTACAGTAACCATGTGATATTACGGCACATTTGGATTCTACAAATTTGTAGGATTACAATGATATATTATTTGTTAAATTTGGGTTAACATAGCTAAAGATATGGAATTTCAAAGTTTTTAACAATTTCTGTTTATTTTCTAATTCAATTTTCTTTTTCAACAGAAAGCTGGCTACGTGGCGGCTTTCCACTGGAGGATACCGGTTCGGTAATAGGACGTATGGAGGCCGTTGGATCTTCATAACACGAACGGTTCAGATCTAGTTGACCAGAGACTCACCGGCGGTGACCGTTAGGTCGTCGGACCTTGTTGACCGCGGTGGTCACGGCCTGGACTTCGACGGCGAGGGCGCTCCCATTGTCGACGGTGACGAGGAGGGTGCCGGCATCGTGCAGAAGGGAACGGCGGAGTCGAGGGTGTGGCCTGTGTGTCCGTGCGCTTCCCGTGGCGGCGTGGAGTGGCGACCGGAGCGGAGATGACCTTCGGGTGGCGACAGGCGACGTAGTTTGGCTGCGATTTTCAGACCAAGGAAGGCACCAGTGTGAGCTCCAGGGACAGGGAAGCAATCCAGTGAAGAAGAGGGGGCGCGGGGTGGTCTGAACTCACCAGATTTCGACGTTCTTTCCCGCGGAAATGGCGAACCCCGGCGAGTAATTCACTGTCTCCAGGCGACGGTTCTCGAGTGGGAAGAAAGGGCGAAGAGAGAGGGGAAGTTGGGAAACAGAGGGAGTGCTGCAGCATCATTCGGGAGGCGCCAAGGGAGTGGGGAAGAAGGGAGATCGTGCACGGAGATCTCAGGGCCGGGGCGGTTACAAGGTGGGGGATGATTCCGACATGTGGGGTCGGGGTGTCAAACGGGTGAAGGGGAAAAAAAAGAAAATAACGGTTCGGGAAAGAGAGATGGGCCATGCCGGTTAATTCGGTACTGGGCCGGACTGGGCTGCTCGGTCCAAAATCCTTTCTTCTTCTTTTTTTTTCTCTTTCTTTTTTTATTCTTTTCTGAAATCTCAATTCTTTTGTAACTTTTGCATAAAAGCTTCAAATCTGGACAAACCAATTTCTAAAATCTTGTAAAATTCAACACTACTATTTAAAACAGTAGAGAGACATTTTTTAGAATAAAACAAGTGTTCCTCAAAACTTTATATATTTTGGTCAAAATACTTTATTACAAAAATGCAAAGTTGGGTTAGGGTTTTTAAAATAATTTCTTTTAATTTCAGAGAATAAACTCTAATAAAATAACTTTTGAAGTTTATTTTAAAACACACTTTTGGAAATAAACAACTTTAGTGGTAATATACCTTTTATAAATAATTCCTTTGCATAAAAGCTTGCATTGGATTTGAATAAATGCAAAAGAATATTTTGAAATTTTATTTTCTCAGAATAATTCCTCAAGTAACAAAGGAAAGTTTGAAATAGTTTTTGTAATAATTCTTTTATATAAACTCAAAAGTTTTAAATCCCAGTGAAAATTTCAATCCATACAAACAAAAATAATTTTTTTATATTCCAGAATTTGATAAAAACTTGGGATGTTACAATACTCCCTGTTTCGGGAAGGAGCTTGTAGCGTACCTGTGCTTTTAATTGTGCTAGTCCCGGATTGACTGCTAGCACACACAGTTACAAGATGAAGTACCAAGAATACAAAGGTCTTTATTACAATGTTTGATCCACAAATAACATAGTCTTTTACAACTCAGTAAGGCACAAAGCCACAAACCTATTACAACTCTAGAAAATGACTAAGTAAACGAACTAAAGTCTTCTTTTCTTCAAAGCTCCGTAGGCAGACATGTTGGACGAAGACTCGTGACCGTAGCGCAGCATCCTTCAATCTTCTTAGTAGCCACCTGCAACATGATACGTTGCAACCATGGAGGGTCAATACTTTGAATGTATTGGCAAATGTCACTTTTGTGGACTCAATGGCACCTACACGTATATGCTTTTTGGCCAGGTGGAGTTTAACTTAGCAAAAAGCAAGCTTTTCCCTATCTTTGTAAAACTCAAGTTTTTCCTGCGCAAAATTTTGATAGAAAGCACCTTTCTCTACCCAAGTTTACCCATCAAGTTTTAACTGAGAGAAATTGGGGTGAGGAGATTCTTGAACAGCTTCAACATCACGTCACTCAAAATTGTCCATAACCGGGGACATGGCTAAGTACTTAGTTCTAAACACTCTACAGAGGTGGTGCACTTTTCCCACAAGACTTAGTTAACCTGTTTTGCCATGAGACTCATTTTGCCTCAAATGGCCAAGTGAAAACTAAGACAAGGCCGTTCAGAAGCATTCCCTCAGACCAAATGGACGCGCTCCATCCTACCAACATCTACCACCCTCTGTCTGCCTGGCTTGAGTTCTTGCAGCTTAGTTGACCAAGACAGAGCCCATATGTCTTGTGGTTGCACTGGAAGCTTCATGACTTGAACGTCTCCAATCTCTTTGCTCCTAGGTGGCCGTCCACAAGTGAGATACACCTGGTGGTTCAGAGGTTCGATGACATGACCCCAGGGAACCACTCAACATAAACCAATCAAAGCCACATCCACCCAGGTGATTCATTAACTTAGTTGTTTTCTTAGTTTTTGCAAAACATGGTTTTCAACACTTGGCCAAAACTAGCCAAAAATATATGTTAACCCTTCCCACAACAAGTGTAAAGGCAAAGTCCTATGGCAGTAGCAATTCTACTAGGAGATGCAAAGTTAGGCAAAGCTAGACAAAAACTTAGCATAAAATCTTGCAAGCTAAGACAAGAATTCATAAAAACACCTACACATGCATCTTCTACTTAGAAAAGCTACAAGTGACAAAACTTTCAGTGGGACAAGGGAACATGGTGACACTTGCCTTGGTGAGAAGAGGAGCTGGTGCACTCGTCACAAAGGCAGTCGTTGCACTCAACACAATCTACACATAAAATATTGCACCATAAGCACATATCAATCATAAACACTCATGAAAGGAAAATATGCATGCAATATGTGAGTTAAAACACCACAAAGACACTTAACATGTTCTCTGGTTGTTAACTATATGAATGATGTCATGATCAAAATTTTAGAGTTATTTATAAAGCTCAAACTATTTTCAACACACAAGTAGAACAATTAAACAAACTAAAACTACAAAGGTAATATAGAAGATACTAAAAATATTTTGGCCGTGGTACAGTACTGGGAGGTTCCAAATAGTCCAAAAGCAAAAGAGTATACTGAAAAATAAGTTTTACAACTAATTTTAATAGCAAAAATACTTAAATAAGCTTGCAGTAATTCAATAAATAAAACAGATACTATAGGAGATTCTGATGCTGGAAATAGAATCTACACAATTTTATGAAACCATGGGCGCAAAGTTTACTAAATTTGGACGTATAGAACTTAAGATATGAATTTTACAAGTTTTGAACAAATTCTGGAAGTTTTAAAACGAAACCGATCGGGTTTTAATTAGGAAGTGACACTTGGTGCGTCCCTATTGGACGGTACCTGTTCGGGTGGATCTGGCTCAACTACCGTTAGATCTAAAGGAAAACGAGCGGATCTAATCGATCGATACCTCTTCGTTAAATGGATCTATCCGAGCCGCACGATTAAGATCTGACGAGCGAGATCTAATCGGAGAGGAGCTCACCTGGTAGCTAGGGTTTCGGCGAGCGATCTCCGGCGAGGGCGCACTGGTGGTGAACTCCGACGAGCTTCTGGCCACTTCTGGACAACAGAGTGACCACGACAGGATGCAGGGCAACAAGACAGGCTCGGGAGTTGTCAGGACCTGATTGATGAAATGCAATCCTGACCGTTGATTGTCTCGCGGACGCACAGTATGCAAGCTAGGCTAAAGGCGCACTCGACGACAAGATGACCATCCATGCGTTTACCTTTATCGCTTTCTTCCTCTATTTAGCTGAGTAGCCCTGGATGAGAACCTTATCTCCATTATTGTAAAGGGTAGAACCCTAGCCACCTCTGGAAGAGGATAGGCATCTCTGTAATCGACTCTAGTCTCTCGAATCCTTCCTCTGAAAGTTGCTTAATTCGATGAGTAATTCGTGAGAATGGTTTGTGTTGTGTTCTTTCTCTGAATCTTAAACAGCCATACATAGTCTAGGCCTGTCAATTGGTATCAGAATCCAGTGACTTCCTCGGTGGCGATCGGATCTTGCACAGGGCGAGGTTGGGTTCTCTCGTAAAATCCATTTCCTTTGTCTTGATCCCAACGGCGGTGACATCCGGACGGTGGTGCCTTGGCGGCGGCGGCACTGCTCGGGTACAGATCGGCGGCTGGCAAGTGGTTACTAAAGAACAATTCTTCAGTGGTAAAATCCCACCTCCCACCCTGATCCGTGTACCAGTGGAGGCGACGGCGGCGTTGGAGGCAGCGTGGCGGTGGTAGAAATCACGGGCAAGTCTGCACCTTTCGTCCCCACGATGACGAACACTGACAAGCCTGAAGAATCTTCTGACACCGAGCTGTTGGAGCTCATATCTCTGCACTTGGATTTGCAAGCGTTGTGCCAAGAAAGGGACGACGACAAGTAGGAGTTTGTTGAATTTTCCACCAGCGTGCAAGAGAATTTCATAAGTATTCAGACCAACTTCCGCAGTATTCAAGCAAATTTCGACAAATTATTCCAATCAGTGAAGTTGGCGGGCGACACAGCAATGGTTCCAGTACTTCCAACATCTCCTGCAGATGGCCAGGGCAGCAATAACCTGAACGCACCCCGACCTCACCCCTCCAGACCTTGCACTGCACCTGCAGCAATGGCAGTGGGTACCGCGGCGCTGCGTGATGCTCAAGGTCATGATCTGAACCTGGATGGCACACCGAAATTTCCATACCGCCATCCTAATCATCCGGAGCAACGCCAGGAAATGGTTGTGGGAACCGGCGTCGCGCCTCAACGGCAACTAAACCCCCCAAACCCTGACGACGAGCAATATGAATGTGGCAACGCACGGTGCACAAACAAAAACATGCAGCCTGGTGTCCCTGACAACAGACGCCTTCAACCTCTGGTCAAGCCGGCCAAAATGAACATTCCTGAATTCGAGGGACCAGACCCTGACTCTTGGATACAGACGATCGAATAGTACTTCGATGCAGCTCGAACTCCACTCGACCAGCGCACTGAAATTGCTGTCACCTACCTAAAGGGGTCCTGCGGTGCAATGGTGGCGTGGTACTGGCATACCTGCTAGCACCCTTCCTTGGCACCGTTTTTGCCACTACCTAGGAGATCAGTTTTCCCAAAATTTATTCTGTGACAATGTCAGGAACTTCCACGCTCTGGTTCAGACTTCAACTTTGTCAGCATACATCGAACAATTTGAAGAAGCAATGAACCTGATGTGCCGTGACAATCCCACCTTACCTGACGACTACTTTGTCAACAGCTTCATTTCTGGGCTGTCTGCACATATCCAGCATCACTTACAATGTCACAAGCCAACTAATATGCGTGAAGCAATGTGGTATGCAAGGCGTATTGAACAAGCCAATCCTATGAAGCACGCTCCTCCTGCACCGCCCCCTCCTATCAGAAGACAAGTACTTTTTGAGCCTGCTAGAAATAACACATTCCAACCTAACACTGCCATTCAACAGGCAAAGCAAAAGAATATGTGCTACAAATGTAAAGAGCCCTGGTTCCCTGGTCATCGTCAAGTCTGCAAACTGTCACAACAAGCCCAGATCAAGGCATTATAGGAACAACCTGCTGAGCTCACCCAAATCGTCTACATCAATGAGGCAGATGATGAAGACTTGGAGCCCCAAGGTGACCAACTTGATCCCTCATTGCAAATATCCATGCATGCCATCTTGGGCATGAAGACAGGGAAATACACATTTTCAGTTACTGTTCTTATTGGACATACCTTGGCAACTGCCCTAGTGGATAGCGGTAGCACTGCAACATTCATGACGCCCCACATAGCTCAATCAGCTAAATGTCAACTGACTGCAACCAACAAGATGAAAGTTATCGTGGCTGATGGAGGACATTTGTGGACTGAATTCATGTGTGTCGACTGTCCTTACAGTATTCAGGGGGAATCTTTCAAGTCCAATTTCTGAATTCTCCAACTAAAAGGGTATGACCTCATACTAGGAGCTGATTGGATCCACCAACACAGCCCTGTGGAACTTGACTATAAGAAAATGACCTTGAAGGCCACACTTACCTCGGGGAAGCTAGCCATCTTCTATGATGAGAGCCTGCCTAACAGTACTTCTCTCACTCCCTCAATCAAATTGCATAAAGCCATGAAAAATGCAATTTGTGGAGCAATCTTGCTGATCAAACCTGTGACTGAACCTGTTCCTCCGAGCACCTACCCTCCTGAAATTCAGTATCTATTAAAGGAATTTACTGACATTTTCTCTGAACCTACTGGTTTACCACCTCAGAGAGACTGTGACCATGCAATTCCTTTTCAACCTGATGCAAAAATCATCAACCAAAGGTCGTACCGATTACCACATCATCAGAAAAATGCAGTGGAGGAAATAATCTAGTCTCTGCTTAAGTCAAGCGTTATTCGACTCAGTGTCAGTCCATACTCTTCCCCAGCCATCGTGGTGAAAAAGAAAGACAACAGTTGGCGATTGTGCAACGATTACCGCAAGCTTAATGCACAGACTGTTAAAAACAAATACCCAATACCTGTCATTGAGGACCTCCTGGATGAGCTCAATGGAGCAAATTTTTTCCCTAAAATAGATCTCAAAAGTGGGTATCACCAAATTCGAATGAAGGAACAAGATATTGACAAAACAACCTTCAGCACCCATGTGGGACACTTTGAGTATTTGGTCATGCCCTTTGGCTTGACAAATGCACCAGCCACCTTCCAATTGTTGATGAATACAATTCTGGCCCCTTACCTAAGGAAATTTGATCTAGTGTTCTTCGATGACATCCTCATATACAGTCATTCTCTGGTACAGCACACAGAACACCTCAGGCTTGTGTTCATAGCCCTTAGAGATAACAAATTATTTGCAAATCTAAAGAAATGCACATTTGCTCAAAAGTCAGTAGAGTACTTGGGTCACATTATCAGCGAACAGGGAGTAGCAACTGACCAAGCTAAAATAGCTGCTGTACAAAACTGGCCAGAACCATCCAATGTAACACAGCTTCGAAGTTTCCTTGGATTGACTGGCTACTATAGGCGATTTATAAAGGACTATGGCAGTACCTATAGGCCTTTGTTTAATTGTTTGAAGAAGGACGGATTTCTATGGGGTGATGAACAGCTCTCTGCCTTCAACAAACTCAAACAGCTACTGACACAAGCACCAGTTCTTAAACTTCCTGACTTCTCTGCTCCCTTTGTGCTAGAGACTGATGCTTCAGGGTATGGCCTCGAAGCAGTACTTATGCAATCTGGGCGACCAATTTCATTCTTTATTAAAGCAATTGGTCCAAAAGCAGCAGCTATGTCTACTTATGACAAGGAAGCCTTGGCCATCATTGAGGCTTTAAAGAAATGGAAACATTACTTTGCTGCATCCTCCCTGATCATTCGCACTAATCAGCAAAGTCTAAAATACATTCAAGATCAGAAGCTCACTGAAGGCTTTCAACATAAACTGCTTTGCAAGCTGCTGGGGTACAATTACATAGTGGAGTACAAAAAGGGGAAATCTAATACAGTTGCTGATGCTCTGTCTGGAGTGAAACATCAAATTTCTGCCCTAGTTTCTAGTGCTGCTGTGCCAGTTTGGATAACTAAAGTCAAAACTAGCTATGACAATGACACTAAATGCCAGGAACTCATAACCAAGCTGGCTATCACTGGAATAGCTGATACTCACTATACTTTTCACCATGGCTTGCTCAGATATGACAACAGAATCGTCATTGGTAACAACACTGACCTGCGCAACAAACTCATAACAGCACTCCATGCCTCTGAACTGGGTGGCCACTCAGGCAGCCGAGCCACTTATCATAGGATGAAAATGTTATTCTATTGGCCTGCTATGAAGCAGCACATCATCACACTCATCCAGCAATGCGCGGTGTGTCAGCTCAATAAACCTGAACACTCCCCTTATCCTGGACTGTTACAACCTCTCCCTGTACCAGAATTTGCCTGGACACATGTGAGCATGGATTTCATAGAAGGTTTGCCTCTCTCTGACAACAAGGATGTGATTCTGGTTGTGGTGGATGGGTTCACAAAGTATGCACATTTTCTCCCATTGAAACATCCATTTACTGTTAAGACAGTGGCCAAGGTGTTCACTGATAACATTTACAAGTTGCATGGGCTCCCTTTGGTAATTATAACTGATAGAGACAGGATTTTCACTAGCAACCTGTGGCAAGACTTCTTCAAATATATGAATGTGAAGTTGCACTTCAGCACTTCGTACCATCCAGAAACAAATGGTCAAACTGAGCGAGTAAACCAGTGCCTGGAAACCTATCTGCGATGCATGGCTTTCCAACAACCGAAGAAATGGTGTCATTGGCTTTCATTGGCAGAATGGTGGTATAATACATCTTTCCACACCTCCTTATAGATGACTCCATTCCATGCTCTCTACGGCAGGCCCCCTCCACAAATTGCTGAAATGTTGCTTCCTGCTGATGATGGACCTGACGCATTGCTGCCCACCCCAGCTACTGAAGCAATTGCTGTTCAGATCAAGCAAAACCTCCTCAAAGCACAGGAAAGAATGAAACACTTCGCTGACAAGAATAGAGTGGGGAGACAGCTAGAAGTTGGCGACATGGTGTATCTTAAGATACAGCCATATAGGCACACTTCCCTGAGCCTACACCACAACCTCAAGCTACACTCTCGCTTCTATGGCCCGTTCCGTGTTCTCCAGAAGGTTGGGCAAGTGTCTTACAAGATTCTACTGCCAGAAGGCTATAAGCTGCATCATACCTTCCATGTGAGCCAATTGAAGAAGCACCTCGGTCCTAATGCTGTTCCCTCTCCTACTCTGCCTCTACTGAACCCTGATGGCACCATACTAGTCAGCCCGGAGAAGATACTGGAACACAAGCTAGTTCCTCGAGTCCAAGGCAGCATAAGCATTCCTGTGTTTCGTTGGTTAATCAAATGGACCAACTTACCAGAATCTGCTACTACCTGGGAGGATGCAGATTTCATTCAGAAGGTGTTTCCTAACCTACAGCCATGAGGGCATGTCTGATCTCAACGCCCGGGAATTGTCAGGACCTGATTGATGAAATGCAATCCTGACCATTGATCATCTCACGGATGCACAGTATGCAAGCTAGGCTAAAGGCGCGCTCGATGACAAGACGACCATCCATGCTTTTACCTTTATCGCTTTCCTCTATTTAGCTGAGTAGCCCTAGATGAGAACCTTATCTCCATTATTGTAAAGGGTAGAACCCTAGCCACCTCTGGAAGAGGATAGGCGTCTCTGTAATCGACTCTACTCTCTCAAATCCTTCCTCTGAAAGTAGCTTAATTCAATGAGTAATTCATGAGAATGGTTTGTGTTGTGTTCTTTCTCTGAATCTTAGACAGCCATACATAGTCTAGGCCTGTTAGGAGTTTGGTCGGCGTAGAAGATTGCTTCCAGGCGAGGGAGGTAGACGCGACTGCAGTCGTCGTGTGCAGGTGGAGCTTCGGGTGCTCGACGGGGAGCTCGATCTGTTGCAGAGCAGGGTGAACCAAGGGGATCAGGAGGGGTGCCAGAGAAAATCAGAGAGGATAGGAGGAGAGGGAGAGGTTGTTGCTCACCGACGGATCGACCGACGACGCCCGCAGATGAGCGGAGGTTCGGCGAGAGATTTCTCGGTGGCTAGTCGAGGATTTCGAGAAGCAAAGGGAGAAGAGGGAGGCATCCGTGGGCTTTTTATAGCCGGTCTTGGCGTGGAAGAGGGGCTAGGGTTTGCACGGAATCGAGATCGGACGGCGGGGCGGTGTCGGGCTCGGGTGGGACTGCGTCTAGAGGGGGAAGAAGGCGCTGACATGTGGGGTCGGGCTGTCAGCGGCTGGAGGAAGAAGAACGTACCCCTTCAGGGTCTGCGTGATACTGGGCTGGGGCCGAAAGGGGATCTGGGCCGGAATGGCTCCCCCTGGCCTTTTATTCATTTTTCCTATTTCTTTCACTTTTCTTTTCTATTTTCTTTTGATTTTTGTTTGAAAACTTTTGCAAAAACCTCTGATTTGATTCAAGCCAATTTTTGAAAATTGTAAAACTTCCTCTGTGTTATTAAACATATAGGGAAGGTTTGATTCAAAAGAACATAGCAACTATAACTTGAAAATGTGCAATGCAAAGATGAAAGAATGCATGAAATGATGGCATGATTTCGTGTGCAAGATTTTTAAACTTTTTCCCCAAAATTGGGATGTTACAGAGCTGCGAACGCGGTAGGAAAGGAGCCCATCAAATCTCTAATCAACCTGTGAAGGCTGACGGACATAGTTATTATGAATAAAAGCAACTTCTTGAAGCAATGTTTACAAAAAATTGCATTGCCAAATGACTCTTGGGTCTAAGGTTGTAGATAGTGCATAAAACACCTTATTCCTTATATGAACTTGCTGGGTAACACTTGTTACTCACCCCACTCCCTCTTAACCCTTGCTTAGAATGGAGGCAACTCAAGGAGGCAACCTTGAGATACTGAAGACAAATATGAAGCCTTCTACCAATGTTAGAACCATCAATGGAGTCAACAACTATACCAAGCTTGGAGGAAAACTATAATAGGAATAGAACGGACCCAATTCCCTAATCCTAGAACCTAAGTAGCTAGGATAATTTTGTAGGTTGAGTAGTAAGCCAACTGCATTAGTTGTAGCTCTAGTTATTCTTCAGCTTATTCTTTCTTGCTTGTAGTCGCTAGGACTAAACCTCTACCTGTTGAGGAGGTTCTGAAGCTCTTCTATATGATGAAATTGAAATCCTATAGATATACCTTGGACCTGCGATGTTTCTGTTGTACCACTCTGATCGATGTAATACTAGTGAGATGGTGTTTCTGTTGTAGCTCTAGTTATGATATGGGGTGGCCCGATCTTCTCGTGAGCGATGCGGTGGTGATGATGGCAACGGATGATTGTCGGGGATAACTTGGTGTCACCGATGAACTCTCCTCGCTTGAACCCTGATGCCAATGCAACAGCTCTCAAACCTGTAGGATATTCACGACTCCACACACTTGCGCACGTAGCCGTCGACCACGAAACGGTAGTTTGCAATCTACTAATTCCCAGTGGAACAACAGATTACACTAAACTTGCAGTTGTATAATTCTCCCAATCGATGAATTGTCGAGAGGAATTCAAGATGAATGCTTGCAGCAGTTCAACAAGAGTATTTTGTCTAAAACGTGGTCTAACCCTAATTGAGGGGGCGCCCAGGGCTAGTTATAGGTGGCTGGGCGACCTTAGCAAAGACCTGGCCCAAAACATGTCCGGTTTGGGCCCAAACTGACTCGGTTCGACTCAAACGGGTACATACCGACCCATATATGGGTTCGGCCTAATTTTAGCACGCAGGCCATGTGTGTAGCGCGCCTTAAACATGTAGACATCGTGTCGTAGGCAGTCCTAGTGCGCCATCACGTGCTCGTGCTCATCCAGACTTGATCTTCTTCACGTGGTGATGTTCTCCATGCTTGTGGCGCCGGCCTCCCTCTCCCCCCTCGCGCTCTCTCGCTTGATCACCACGTCATGCTCCATGTGTTGCATCTCCTCGCTCCCTCGAACCCCTTCTTCTCCAATGAACCTGATCATACATATGAACAAAGACTTAGGCAGTATAAAATTCTCGTTACAATAAATATCAGATTCAGCGAGTGAGTTCACCTGCTGTTGTAACAACTTAGCACGGGCTCGAGTAATTGGTCCAATCCGAATCTCATCATTGGACTTATCTTGATCAGCAACAATAGGATCATCAACAGTAGGTGGAGATGGCTGTGTAGTAGGGATGTCCTCATCATCTCCCCCCCCTTCAAAAGGCGTCGACCTCGACGCTCCAAGGTCATCTCCATCATATGGTGATAAATCAGCAACATTGAAACTGTTGCTAACACCACCAAACTCAGCAATAGGAATATCAATCGAGTAGGCATTATCATTGATCTTGGCAAGCACTCTATAGGGACCAGCACCTCGGGGCCTCAACTTGGAACGCCTAAGCAAAGGAAATCTGTCCTTGCGCAGGTGCACCCATACCATATCACCGGGCTGAAAAAGAACCTGCTTTCTTGACTTGTTGCGAGCAGCAGCAGTATTCTTCCCTTTCTTCTCAATAGCCTCTCGAGTCTTCTCATGAATTTTCTTCACAAAATCAGCTCTCTTGGATGCCTCCATATTAACTCTCTCATGCAATGGAAGAGGCAACAAATCTAGTGGTGTAACAGGTTTGAAGCCATACACCACCTCAAACGGACAAAGCTGAGTAGTAGAATGTACCACCCTGTTGTATGCAAACTCCACATGCGGCAAGCAATCTTCCCACTCCCGCAGATTTTTCTTGATCATTGTCCTCAGCAACTGTGACAAAGTTTGATTCACCACCTCGGTCTGGCCGTCAGTTTGGGGATGACATCTAGTGCTGAACAGCAGCTTCGTTCCTAGCTTTCCCCATAAGGTCTTCCAGAAGTAGCTCATGAACTTGACGTCCCTGTCAGAAACAATAGTCTTGGGCACTCCATGCAAGCGTACAATATCCCTGAAAAACAGGTTAGCCACATGCGACGCATCGTCGCTCTTATGACAGGCAATAAAGTGTGCCATTTTAGAGAATCTATCCACTACCACAAATATAGAATCATGACCATGTTTAGTTTTTGGCAATCCTAGCACAAAATCCATACTAATATCTTCCCATGGTGTAATAGGTGCAGGTAGTGGTGTATACAAACCATGAGGCTTCAACTTGGACTTGGATGTGTTGCACACAATGCAGCGCCGCACATACCTGTCCACATCACGCCTCATCCTAGGCCAAAAGAAGTGATCAGCTAGCATGAGTAATGTCTTCTCACGCCCAAAGTGACCCATCAAACCTCCAGCATGTGATTCCTGCAGTAAGAGCAAACGCAAAGACGACTCCGGCACACATAGTTTGTTAGCTCGAAATAGAAACCCATCATGTAGGTGATATTTTTCCCAGGCGTTTTTCAAAGCACACAAACGGTATGGTTCAGCAAAATCATGATCAGTGGCATAAAGCTCACAGATACTCTCTAAACTAGGAATATTAATATCAAGTTGTGTCAATAACATATTCTTCCTAGATAGAGCATCAGCAGCCACATTATCTTTTCCCTTCTTATGTTTAATGATGTACGGAAAAGATTCAATAAACTCAACCCACTTAGCGAGACGCCTATGCAGGTTGGATTGTGCTTTCAAATATTTCAAAGCTTCATGATCAGAATGTATGATAAATTCTTTTGGCCACAAATAATGTTGCCAAACCTCAAGAACTCTAACAAGTGCATACAATTCTTTATCATAAACAGGATAATTCAGTCTAGCACCAGATAATTTCTCAGAAAAATAAGCTATAGGACGACCCTCTTGCATCAAAACGCCACCTATGCCTATACCACTAGCATCACATTCAACTTCAAATTGCTTTGAAAAATCAGGCAATGCAAGTAAAGGTGCAGAAGTAAGCAAACGTTTCAATTCATCAAATGCATGATCTTGGGCTGCGCCCCACACAAAAGGAACACCTTTCTTCGTTAACTCATTTAATGGTGCAGCAATAGTACTAAAGTCTTTCACAAAACGGCGATAAAAACCAGCAAGACCGTGAAAACTTCGTACTTGACTAACATTCATGGGAGTAGGCCAATCTTGAATAGCAGCAATTTTAGATTGATCTACCTCTACTCCATGCTTAGAAACAACATAACCCAGAAATATGACCTTATCTTTTGCAAATGAGCACTTCTCAAGATTAGCATACAATTTATTAGCACGCAGCACTTGCAAAACTTGTCTAATATGAGCACAGTGTTCAGTTTCATTGCGGCTGTAAATAAGTATGTCATCAAAATAGACAACCACAAAACGACCAATGAACTCTCTCAAAAGATGATTCATTAAGCGCATGAATGTACTAGGTGCATTAGTAAGACCAAAAGGCATGACTAGCCACTCATATAAACCAAATTTAGTTTTGAAAGCAGTTTTCCATTCATCTCCTTCTTTCATGCGAATTTGATGGTAACCACTACGCAAATCAATTTTAGAGAAAACAGCAGCACCACTCAATTCATCTAACATATCCTCGAGACGGGGAATAGGATGACGATATCGAATAGTAATGTTGTTTATAGCTCTACAATCTACGCACATGCGCCATGTACCATCTTTCTTAGGCACCAAAATCACAGGAACAGCACAAGGACTAAGAGAGACACGAATGTACCCTTTATCCAGAAGAGCTTGCACTTGTGCTTGTATCTCCTTTGTTTCGTCGGGGTTGGTCCTGTAGGGGGCGCGGTTGGGCAAGGAGGTGCCAGGGATCAAGTCGATCTGGTGCTCGATGCCTCGTAATGGTGGCAGCCCAGCAGGTACCTCCGCCGGAAAAACATCATCAAAGTCCTGCAAAACAGTTGAGACACCAAGAGAAACAGGTTGCATATCGTTAGAAACTAAGACCTCGCCCTTGTACATGAGCACAAGAGGCATGGTTGTAGGATCCTCACTAAATTCTCTCATGTCTTCTTTGGTGGCTAAAACTAACAAGTTGGGCACTCCCTCACTTTTCGTTATATCACTCATGGCTGTTACATTATCTCGTGGAGGTGGCTGTTCAAGTTTCACTTCAGTCTTCTGACGAGATTCATTAACAATTTGCTGCGGTGACATAGGCAGTAGGTTGATTTTCTTGCCCTTGAACTCCAAGTGATAAGTATTGGCTCGACCATTGTGTTGCACATGTCGATCATAGAGCCAGGGCCAACCCAACAAGAGATGACAAACCGTCATAGGAACCACATCAAAATCTATAGAATCCTTGTATGGCCCTATCTCAAAGTTCACATGTACCATGTAGTTTACCTTCATCTCACCATTGTCACTTAACCACTGAATATAATATGGGTTAGGATGAGATAAATATTTCAAACCCAGCTTGGCACATAACTCCTTACTTGCGAGATTGCGACAGCTTCCACCATCAATGATCACCTTGCAAGCTTTATTGGGACCAACTAGTGCCTTGGTTTGAAACAGGTTGCAGCGTTGAGAATCAATATTGGGCTGCACACTCAACGTACGGGGAGAGACAACAATAATAGGAGAAGAGTCAGCATAAGCATCTTCACCTTCATCATCAGAACCAAACGGATCAGCATCTTCTCCGGTCTCATATCCGTTCTCAGTAACCACTATCACTTTGTTGTTGGGACAATCTCTTTTAAAATGTCCCTTGCCTCCACATGTATGACATAGTTTCTCAGTAGCACGAGTCACGGAGGCACTCGAACCAGAACTAGCAGCTGGTGTGGTAGCGGGACGTCTGGACTGAGCTCCAGAGGTCGCTGGCCTAGTGGACGAGGAGGGGCGAGTAGGAGTCCCCTCAAGTGGCGCTAGGGCAGGGCTAGAAGGCGCCCTGGCAGTGTATCGACTGGCAGGTGAAAAGCGAGATTTTTGTTGCGCCTCTTCAGTAAGCTGTGCCTCAGCCTCCATAGCATGGTGAAGCAACTGATTCATATCATTGTAAGCATGATGCCGGACGATGTTCTTGATAGGAAGTCTGAGTCTGTGCAAAAACCATTGCATAGTCATCTGACTAGACTCTTGAACTCGCGATCGCTGCATCAACAGTTCCATCTCCTTGTAATAAGCATCAACTGTCAAAAATCCTTGCTTCAGCTGTGTCAATCTATCAAAAACTGAACGCAAATAATTGGTGGGTACAAAACGAGCCTGCATGATTTCCTTCATCTCTGTCCATCGGAAAACAGGAAGCTCCTGAGCTGCTCGTCATTGTGTCAGAATATTATCCCACCAACGCAGGGCATAACCATCAAATTCTGAGGATGCAAGTTTGATCTTCTTATCGTCAGTGTAAGCATGCAAACGCCACAGGTTGTCGATCTTGAGCTCCCAAGTGAGGTAATCCTCCACATCACCTTCACCATCAAATCTGGGTATCGAGAACTTTGGCTTCCCTAGAAAATCATCCTCAGCAGGTATTACACGTCGGGCACCGAGGCCATGTGGTGGCCGACCATGTTGTCCAAGACCACGCCCACGAGCATTGGGGCCTAGTAGATTGGCATTGTCATGGACACTGTCATCATCAGCAAAGTCAGCAGCAGGCTACATAGGCGGTGGTACCATGGGCCGACGCAGCTCCGCTAGGGATTGGTTCAACTGATCAATGCTGTGCTGGAAAGTAGTGAACTGAGCTTGCATAGCTTGAACAGTATCTGCGGTGCCTTGCACTTTGAACTGGAGTTGCTGATGTGCAGTCACAGCGTCGGCAGTAGAGCGATCCAACACCCCCTCCAGATGAGTGCGCAGTCCAACAAAGTCTATCCAAACCACCGGAGTATCCCCATCTTTTTCCTGCATCACATCATAACCACTAGTAGACATGATTAGTAGATTAGTGCACGAAATCAAAAACGTGTGGTGCCGCTCACAACTCACTCAAAAACTGACAAGAAAAGGTAATCTTACCGTTCCAAAGTGAATAGTAGTGCGTACCAGAACGAAGTATCAAGCTCGTGCACGGATGTGATGAAGTGAATACCGAGGGTATAAGAGCGATCACACGACAAACCAGGAATATATGGTGGAGCTGTAGGTATGGTATCCTAAGTACACCGCAAACAAGTCCTAGTGCTGATCGTATGACAAGACCCACGAAACACACACGGTGGAGATAGGCGAGGCAAAGCAACTCTGAAAAAGAGCTCAAAATATATAAGTGACAACGCACAATAGCTCGTGTTGCAATGCACAAGAGAGACGCTAGCACTGGCTCGATGAACAGGCACAAGATTGCGCACACGGCAGCAGCCTGATGAGCACGAAGTAGCTAGTCTCGTATGGGTAAGCTCCTAACACGATGCTCTAGACAGGCTGTAGCTAAAGCGATCAAAATCGTGTAGAAAGGACGCTATGTGGACATAGTAGTAACACGCTGTCGCGGCAGAGAAACCGACGAAAAATATGTCAACGGCAGAGATGTACGACGCCGGAAACGCACGGCAGCGCGACAGCGACGCGAAACGGACAAAGTAGTTTGTCTTTTTTTTAATATAGGTGCGGCATGTGTGCAGTACACGTCCCCTTTTTTCTATTTTTTTTTACTAAAACGGGCTAAACAGGCTGGAAACAATTTGCGCTGGAGGGCAGACAGCCTCCACGCCTCAGCGAGCCGCGTGAAACAGGGCGGGGCCACGCACGCGCACGAGCGCGGAGATGGTCTGGGGTGCAGCGAACCCGGGCGAGCTGCGGGCGAGTCTGCCTATTTTTTTTTTGGGTGAAGTAGCGACCGGATCTGCAGCCCCACGTCACCACGTGATCTCACTTCAAAACAAACAAAAAAATTTCTTAGCTCCGATCGGATCTGGCTTGTGGCAGCGCTGCTTGTTTTCTCTTTTTTGGTTTTTTGACTTTTTGCGATCAGCAAACAAGATCGCACAGGACGCACGGGAAACGATCCAAAATGCAGATTAAACAATCAAACAATCCAGGGAACGTAGGCGGCCCAGACTAGTTGCTTTTTTGTTTTGGGTTTTCCAGCGATCGATCTGCTGTGGGAGGTACCGATCTCAGTAGCCGCCGCCTGTAGAAACACAGCTGAGACTAGGCGGAGGATGAAGATCAAAGAGACACAAAACAAGATCCAAACACGAAACTGAGATGCAGAAAAGATCGGTGGACCTAGACTCCTACAAATTGGAAGAAAAGATACGCGAAAAGACGATCAGCGACTAAAACTTAAGAACGGTGCAATCTAGGCTATGGCAGAAAACTAAGAACCCTATTTTTTTTGGCTTTTTCTAGATAGGACTATAAACAAAAACGAATTGCAGAGATGAATTTGTGGATGCTCATCGAGTAAACCGTGGAAATCTGATACCAAGATGATATGGGGTGGCCCGATCTTCTCGTGAGCGATGCGGTGGTGATGATGGCAGCGGATGATTGTCGGGGATAACTTGGTGTCACCGATGAACTCTCCTCGCTTGAACCCTGATGCCAATGCAACAGCTCTCAAACCTGTAGGATATTCATGACTCCACACACTTGCGCACGTAGCCGTCGACCACGAAACGGTAGTTTGCAATCTATTAATTCCCAGTGGAACAACAGATTACACTAAACTTGCAGTTGTATAATTCTCCCAATCGATGAATTGGCGAGAGGAATTCAAGATGAATGCTTGCAGCAGTTCAACAAGAGTATTTTGTCTAAAACGTGGTCTAACCCTAATTGAGGGGGCGCCCAGGGCTACTTATAGGTGGCCAGGCGACCTCAGCAAAGACCTGGCCCAAAACATGTCCGGTTTGGGCCCAAACTGACTCAGTTCGACTCAAACGGGTACATACCGACCCATATATGGGTTCGGCCTAATTTTAGCATGCATGCCATGTGTGTAGCGCGCCTTAGACGTGTAGACATCGTGTCGTAGGCAGTCCTAGTGCGCCATCACGTGCTCGTGCTCATCCAGACTTGATCTTCTTCACGTGGTGATGTTCTCCATGCTTGTGGCGCCGGCCTCCCTCCCCTCCCTCGCGCTCTCTTGCTTGATCACCACGTCGTGCTCCATGTGTTGCATCTCCTCGCTCCCTCGAACCCCTTCTTCTCCAATGAACCTGATCATACATATGAACAAAGACTTAGGCAGTATAAAATTCTCATTACAATAAATATCAGATTCAGCAAGGAGTGAGTTCACCTGCTATTGTAACAACTTAACACGGGCTCGAGTAATTGGTCCAATCCGAATCTCATCATTGGACTTATCTTGATCAGCAACAATAGGATCATCAACAGTAGGTGGAGATGGCTGTGTAGTAGGGATGTCCTCATCAAGTTATGTCAACGACTTGCATACTACACATGCAGTGGTATGCTGGGTCACCGCAGTTGGTATCAGAGCAAACACTTTGATGAGGGGTGACCTCTTGGGTGTGGCCCAATCTTCACGGATTCACGAGATTTATGGTGGGGAAGATGATGAACATGAAGAACACGACGAACACGATGAACATGACACACAAATCAAAGGCAAACTCACACACACAAGATACACACCGGTTGTACTCGTTAGCCCGATTCACCAACTCAATAGAATCACAAGGAAGAGACTCCAAGAGTACAATTCCTTGTGAGAGATTGACTTGCAAGGGATAGAATTCCAAGTGGGGAAGAGACCAATCAATTGGATAGAATTACACAATCTTGTATGCAAGAGATCCAAATCAAGGTAGAATTCCCCAAATAGAAGAGATCCCAAACAAAGAGGGTGATTTCTAGATGTAGATCTAGTTGGGTTCCCACAAGGGAGAAGGCATCATGCCAATTCTTATCTTAATTCATCTCTATCTTATCTCTAGGGGAGGGGGAGCCATATATATAGGCAGCCACGAGCTAGGGGTAGTTTGGTCACTAGGGAGATAGATAACATAGGTGGCTTCAAGGCCAAGACATAGCTGACTCGGGTAGACCGGCTATAGCCGGTGGGGCCGGCTTTAGCCGGTGTGGGACCGGCTTTAGCCAGTCCAGCTTCAGCTGCCGCCTCTTCTTACGGCGCTTCCAAGCTTCTTTCCGGTGGTTCTTCTTCTTCCTTCTCTTCCACGCCTCGATGATGTCGGACTTGATTGTTGACGCACATGATGTGGTGGAGTCCGAAAGCCACCCCGCATCATGTCCCCCCGCTTCAAAGAACGTCGTCCTCGATGTTGACTCAACATCATCATGTAGGGGAGGTAGATGTAGGCGATTGTACTTGGAGTGCGCCATGTGGTCGTACTTGCGAAGATCGGTTTGGCAACTCTTCCATGTTCCTTCACCTTCCATGAGGCCTACAAAGGTCACAAGCAAAGCAAAACAACACTCAAAGAGTAGCCAATTCTTGGAGTTTGTGGCATGAGTTTGTGGGTAGAAGGAGTTCTCCTTACAAATTTGTTGATGTGCTCTCGTTGGAGAAGTTGTCGACTGAAACCACTCGCGGGAGCGCATCCACCAATAGAATCCATGTGTACCTATGCACAACAAAGACCAAGCAAAGTATGTGTGTGCGTGATAGGGGACCATATCATCAAGGATATGTCCATTCTTGCTCGCAACACCATTAGCACAACACAAGTATAATAAAGGGAATGCATATGCAAGGTCTATGTGTAAGCAAATTGTTTAAACATCTTCCAAATGTGGAAACACAAAAACTCCATCAAAATTTGAGAAGACCATGGTGTCCATCTCATGTTGAAAGATATGCATATTATTGCACTCAAGGCTTTGGAAAGAGCAAGTAGTCAACATCCTTGAAGCAATAAGAGGAGAGTTTGGCAAAAACACATACGGCAAGATGTCAAAATCATCATCAACATGTGTGCAAACAAACCATAAGAAAGAACAAGTTTTCATCATATTTGTTTCAACACAAATCATATTCATCCACAAGCAGAAGAAGATATCGTTATCACAAGTGGTTATGCATCCCAACCAAAAGAAAGAGCAATTTGTCAACTTGTTGGATGCAACACCAATGAACTCAAAGTGAGAACACATGTGACAAGTCATGACCAATATAGCAATGTGGTTGCACACAAAACAAAAGGAAGCGAAATCGGTCCACATGTAAGTTGCAACACATAAAGCATCAATGTTCAATATCATGGGAGCCTGAATGTCACAAGTGTCACAAAAATCATCAACATGCTTGCAAATAAACCATATGGAAGAACAAGTTCTCAACATGTTTGATGCATAGCATGTGAAGGGTATGCGAGCGGAGTTTGAGTTTGAACTCACAAGTATTATGCTCTCAAGAGCTCTTTTCGCCAACTCGTTGCTCAATCGAGGTTGACGTTGTTATCCGCATACCTACACACACAAAAGATAGCCCAAACAATGTGTGTGCATGGTAGATGAATACATCATCCATCATGATGCATCTCTTTATTTGCACATCACCATTAGCATCAAGCAAGATATCATAATATTCATGGTGATTATGCAATGTATATTTGGGAACATGCTTATCATGTGCAAATGCAAAATCTTCATTAGTTGAGAGAGCTATGGGGGCCTTCTCATTGTCAAACATAATAACATTATTGCAAACCAAGCATTTGAAATAGCAAGTGTTCAACATTTTGGTTGCATTAATGGAAGAATATTGCAAGCATTGGGCACAAAACATTTTCAAATATTTATCCTTATTGTCGACAAACCTAGGAAAAGAGCAATTGTTCGACAAGGTTGTCACAACCAAAGTATCATTGTCATCATTGCAAGCAATATATGGGAAAGAGCAATTGTTCAACAAATTGCATGCAATAGGAGATAACTTGAAGCACTCATAGCTTAGCATCTTCATGGAATCATGGCATCACCAACACCTATGTTGTTACCTTTGTAGTCGCACTCCTTTGGGGTAGGTGTTGTTGAAGTAGGTAGCGCCATGTGGCCGACATGCTCATCATCTTCTAAGCATGGTGTATTATCGTCATGTGTATGCACCATGTACATCTTTTGCAAGGTTGGCTACCACTCGGTCCACTACCACTCTTGTCTCACTCGGTGTATCACTCATGCCCTCGAATTGGAAGCATTCACTCTCACATATAGTGGATTCACTCATCTCACATATAGTGGATTCACTTATCTCACATATAGTGGTTCCCTCATTTCCATGGAATGGACGTCATCATCATCCGAGCAACCTAGCAAAGAAGAAAACAACACAAGAGGAGTAGAGGTTAAGTTGTTAGAAAGCAAAATGTCCTCACTCAACTCATGTGGTGTATCACTCTTGCTCTCAATGTGTATGTGGCTCTCATCCTTGCGTGGGGTAGGTTTCTTCCTCTCACATAGGCTATCAATATGTGGTTGTTGGTTTGCACGATGCTCTTGAGGGTGAGGTTGTCGATGGCGCTCATGGTCATCAAGTTGTTGGTTTGCATGGTGCCGATCTTGATTCACCATAGGTGGGGCACCATGTTGTGGTTGGCCTTGAGGTTGATGTTCCGCTTGTCGCGGTTGTTCTTGAACTTCTTGAGCATGTTCATGATGTCTTTGATGGTGACGATCATGAGCCTTGGAATGCTTCTCGTGGCGATTAGACCGTCTTGTAGGAGCCATTGTGGTGGTGGCATGTGGTATGGGAGACACCATTGGAGAAAGCGTCACATCATGGTAGGACATCTCATAGCTTGGCAATCTTGAAGCTCTTGTGGTGGTCCTCCTCGAGGAGTTGTCGTGGATGTTCTCGTAAATGGGCTCTTCATGGCATGGACACCAAGTAGGTTGTTGGTGGTTTGCACCATGCTCTTGAGGTTGGCGATGACGCTCATGGTCACCCACATGATTGGAGCGTGAAGAAGATCTTGATGAGCTCAACCTTGGGCATTGAGCTGATGTCCACCAAGATATATCTTGAGGTTTGGACTCTTCATGATGCTCTTGGTTGAGACGTTCACGAGCCTCGGCATGCTTCCTTTCACGTATGCGTTGGCGACAGAGTTGTTCTTGGTGCTCACGTTGTCTGAAAGCTTGTTGGTTGGTGGTGTCGGTGGATGTGACGATGAGCCGTAGATGAGGGGAGTCAGGACAATATTGTCGATGCCGTCTTGAAGGTTGTCGAGGAAGATCATGTTGGCGTTGTGCTTGGTGAACTATGTGATGGTCTCGAGTATCTTGATGTGCCCATGGATGCTTGTCATAGTGTTCCTTGGACACCTTGATCATGTAGTCGAAGTTGTCGTTGATGTAGTGTTTCTTGTCCACCTTGCTCATGTAGTCGAAGTTGTCATCGATGTAGTGTTTCTTGTCCACCTTGCTCATGTCAGTCAAAGTTGTCGTCGATGTAGTGTTTCTTGTCCACCTTGCTCATGTAGTTGAAGTTGTCGTCGATGTAGTGTTTCTTGTCCACCTTGCTCATGTAGTCGAAGTTGTCGCCCATGCCCTCCATGCGTGAGTAGTAGTCGATGTTGTAGTCGGTGTAGTCCACCGTGAACTCTCCATGATAGCTTCCGTCGCCCCTAGACATTGCTCACACAAGGCAAGATATATGTATGTAGAAGTAGTGGGGGGTTAGAAAACTACAATTAGATCACTTCTCGTAGAAACTATTGAAAGGATGAAACACCGAAGGACAACCGTGGTGCACAAGTTAGAACACACGCAAAAAGGCTATATAGTGGATGGGTAGGAAATGTGGAAATGCCAAACGAAATGATCAAAAGAAAAGTCTATTGTCAAATTTGGGTAAAATCCAAAGGCAAATGTCAAGAACGATGATCTACAGTCAAGGAAACACGGAAACACACATAAAAAGATATAATGGGGTTAGCGTGACCAAGGAAGTGAGCAAGAAACAAAATGGTCCTAACGAAGACTATTAGCTCGGTGTCACGCCAACGCAAGAGAGACCGTAGCTTGGTTGCATAAGAAAGAAGCAACAAGATTTGCACAAGATGCCACTCTTCTCTTTTCTCTCCTTTTGCTTACAAGCTTTGAACTCCTTTGTATCGGTGGAACACACCCTTTTTGGATTTTTGGTGTTTCTATGCTTAAAAGCTTATTTGCTATCTATGTATGTCACTCAAATGGCTATTTCTTTTGTGTATCTTTCTCACCGAGCTTGCTTTGGAGCTTTGCTCAACTTACGCACACACACAAACCCTCTCATGGTCGTGAACACTTGTGCAATGCTTCGCAACACTCGAAAAGCCACTCTCAATAGGATAGGTACACAAAGGAACAAAAGAGGTTACAAAGGTGGTGCAAGTTATACCTATGCAAAGGTTAGGCGGTGTCAAAACACACGACTTGCGATGATGTCGATGGAGGTGGACTCAAAAGACTAGTCAGAGTTCCGGTGGGCCGATACCGTCGTCGCGATGTTGATGTAGGCGCGGTATTACTTGGCACGAACAAGGCACTCAAAAACCGAAATCCGAACACACTCGTCAATTCCCAAAAATTTGGGGCAAAAAAGGACTCACAAAAGTTGTCAAAATTTGTATCAAGATAACGCTGGATTTTGTGTCAAAGTGTCAAATGGATGTCAAAAGGGGTATTATGGTGTTAAAACAGAGTCACGTTGGATGTACGCCGGCTTTAGCCGAACTGGGTCTGGCTTTAGCCGGTCTCTTCAATTTGCGCGCAGTGCTATAGGATGGTCGGCGGCGCTTGGTGCAGAGCTGGTGCAGGCATTGTGGAGCGGCGGGCTAGAGGCTAGCAGGTGCGAGCGAGACAAGGGCAAGCACGGCGAGACGGTCGATGGCTAGTGCGCGTGGAGGCAGGAGTGAGAGAGAGAGGCGGGTAGCTGGTAGGAGGCAGCGCGGTGGTTGGCGAGCGGCGGCTCTGGTGCTGCGCGTGGGGTCTAGGCGGGGGCGAGCTGCGCGTGGCCAGGCGAGGGGCGGGAGGGCGAGCTGAGGTGGCCGGCGGCAGGTGCGTGCGCGCGGGAGCATGGGCGGGTGTGTGGCTTGGCGGAAGGGAGCTGGGGCGGACCAAGCGGACGATGCGGGCAGAACCAGAGCAAGGCGGGCATGCGGGGCAGCGGCTTGGAGCAACAAACGGAGCCAGGGGCGGTCGGGCGGGGGTGTGGAACGAGCTGGGAGATCGAGAGGAGTTGACCTGCGAAGGATGGGCCGGCTTTAGCCGGATTTGGGCCGGCTTTAGCCGGTATGCCCACTTTAGCCGATATGAGTGCTGGCTTTAGCCGGTTCGGTCTTTTTCGAGAAATTCTGCACGAGCTGTTCGTCGATTTGGGCAGAAATTTGAGAGGAAAAATCATCGATTCTGAACGAAATAAGAGGAATTGGGGCTAGAAAATTTGTGGCAATGTAGATCAACACCCAAGACATCAAATCTATGGATCAAAACCACAAAAAACTCAACAAATCTAGAGATCAAAATTCGAGGCAATTTGGGGCTATTTTTTGTATTTTCGAAATTTATGGTGGAAATCACAAACAAGAGTAAATCCATGGCAACCAAAAGCTGCTGATACCATATGATGAGGGGTGACCTCTTGGGTGTGGCCCGATCTTCACGGATTCACGAGATTTATGGCGGGGAAGAGGATGAGCACGAAGAACACGATGAACACGATGAACATGACACACAAATCGAAGGCAAACTCACACACACAAGATACACACCGGTTGTCCTCGTTGGCCCGATTCACCAAATCAATAGAATCACAAGGAAGAGACTCCAAGAGTAGAATTCCTTGTGAGAGATTGACTTGCAAGGGTTAGAATTCCAAGTGGGGAAGAGGCCAATCAATTGGATAGAATTACACACTCTTGTATGCAAGAGATCCAAATCAAGGTAGAATTCCCCAAATAGAAGAGATCCCAAACAAAGAGGGTGATTTCTACATGTAGATCTAGTTGGGTTCCCACAAGGGAGAAGGCATCATGCCAATTCTTATCTTAATTCATCTCTATCTTATCTCTAGGGGAGGGGGAGCCATATATATATAGGTAGCCACGAGCTAGGGGTAGTTTGGTCACTAGGGAGATAGATAACATAGGTGGCTTCAAGGCCAAGATAGAGCTGACTCGTTTAGACCGGCTATAGCCGGTGTTCAGTCCAGCTTTAGCCGGTGGGGCCGGCTTTAGCCGGTGTGGGACCGGCTTTAGCCGGTCCAGCTTCAGCTTCCACCTCTTCTTGCGGCGCTTCCAAGCTTCTTTCTGGTGGTTCTTCTTTATTCCTTCTCTTCCACGCCTCGATGATGTCAGACTTGATTGTTGACGCACATGATGTGGTAAAGTCCGAAAGCCACCCCGCATCACGCTTTGACCCTAGGATTAAAACTCTTTAATAGGAGAACTGTAGGTTTGGTTGTGACTATAGGAAGCCATCTTATCTAAACCAATTCTTCTTATGACTTGAGATGGATATTCAATAAGAGGATACTCCTAACACACTCGAGTCAAATGTTCTTACCTGTTTTCTTAAGTGAAGTTAGATATCTAGTTCCATACCAAGTAGGATTACAACAACAAAGCCTTACACAATGGATGGAAGTAGAGTACAATTGATATACAATACATGGTAGTCCAAAGAGAGGATACAACTGAAATGGGAACTATCCTATTGGAAGAAGTATACCAAGGGCATTATGCCAAACTTGAGTCATCTGAAACTATAGTAGGATGATGTTAAGTGATGAAGTGAAGCTATATGAGATAGTAGGACCTCAGGTTAAGTCGTGTATGTGGATACTCAAGAATTCCATATACAAGTAAGATGTACCGACGGTACACATATTTAATCATCTTAGATTCACTTGAGAATCTTTACATGATGGAGTAGAACTCTGTAGTAAACCAGCAATCTTAGGCTGAGGAGGAAGATACTCAAGGAAAATGTTGAATGAAGTGTGCCAAGCCATAGCAAGACAAGTACCACTGGACAATAGTCCTTAATCGGAGAAGATTTATCAAAGCACAATGGAGAACCCCATAGAATTCTTGGAGTTGTATGAACCATGATTAGTAAAGTGGGTGCTTAGGGCAGCTGACAAGGGTATAGATAATAGAGCCCGACAATTGAGTACCCCTGAGGCCCGTTAAGCTAGGCCCAGTTGTAATATTAGTCGAAATACAAGTTCATGTCGTATGTCGATATTGTAATCTGTATCGGATCCCTCCCGATCCTTGAGACCTGGCCACCTATATATAGGGGCTAGGAGAGGACGGTGAGGGGCAGATTGAAAGCAAGCTAGGTTTACACCCACATTTACTTTTGATACACACCTTGTTTGACTGATTTTACCTTCGAGTTCATCTAACGCCCTATCTCCCCAGTCCTAATTCCTTCATCTAGGACATTTGTCGAGTTAACCCTCGTCAATTGGCGCCGACCGTGGGGACTCTGGGCGTTGGAATCATGAATTCGACGGCTTTTTTGCTTTTAGCCAACAGCAATCCGGAAGTCGATGAAATCCAGATACCCTTCGGAACCGTCGATTTTCAACCTCACCAGTCAAGTTTCACGCAAGTATTCGAGAGCATGGATCAAGATATGGATTTGACGATCGGAAGTCTAAACTTTCACGTCGGATCACTAGGTTTGATTCGCCTTTCAGATTCGGCAAAACCGGGTCCGTCGGCAAGTGAACCCAAGATAGTAGCAATGTCGGAGTCATCAGAAGGCTCTTCCAGCGAGGTAAACTCGCCGGTCAGCTTCGAAGAAACAGAAAAAGGAAAAATCGCAGGAGGCGACGAAACCATGGAGAATTTCGACTTGGAAGTCCAACTTGAAGATCTCATGATCTGTCGCGACGACACTTTAGACAAATCAACAGATACCTGGAAGATAGGATTAGAGCTTCATGAAGATGACAGTTCGATCTTCTCAAGCTTCAACAGCAAACTCAACAATCGATACCAAGTACTCGCCATTATAGGAGACAACTCAGAAGAACTCAATGAAAACAACAATCCAGTGCTCAACCCAGCAAAGGTAAATAGAGGAGCAAATTATTTAGCAGAAGGAGAAACTGCAGATTCCCTTGCAACTAGGGAGAAAGTTCGACTATTAGTCAACGAGTGGAGAACAATCAAGACAGCCGTGGAGCACGGCACGCCAATACCAACAAACGCCAGCAAGAACATGCTTTTAGGGTATCACTACGCCTTAAGACAGCAGTCGAAGCAATTAGCAAAGAAAAGGATTGAAATACAGAAGAGAAAAGACTCAGCCATTGCAGCAAGCGACGCTGCTCGCAGAGCACGTAGCGACGCGTCATACACAAATGGCAAAAGACATCGTCGGCACGGATCAAGGTTTGAAAACCTCGAGTATTCAGAAAGGCAAAGCCTCTCCAAAAACCTCGACTCGTCCCCCCTATCGGTCGACGAGCAAGGAAACATTATACCAAAGACTCCTGAAGCAGCACTAGTGGCAGCTCAAGCATACCTACATACAACGCGACCAAATCTTGGAGACCCAAGGGAACATATGCACCAGGCAACACTAAATGGATTGAAGATGGTAGGCAACAAATTATCAGCAAAAGAAGAGGAGGCATATCGCAACAAAGGAACCCATAAGCCAAGATCACCACGCCGTCACAATAGTCCTCGGCATAGAAGCAGCAGTCGACGATCTAGAACACCATCACCAAGGCGACACAAAAGCCCGAAGTACGGAGGAACCCGAAGATCCAGGTCTCCAAACAAGACATACGATTACGAAGATGATGAAAAGGAGATGGGGGCATCATGCTTTACCCACAGGGTTCGCACCACGCCAGTACCCAAAGGTTTCAAACTACCCCATGACCAGCAATAGTACGATGGATCCCAGGAGCCACAGTCATGGCTCTCGGATTATCTGCAAGCAGTAAAAATATTGGGAGGAACCAAGGAAACAGCTATTCAAAGTTTGCAATTACACCTCACTGGCATGGCAAGGTCATGGTTGAGCAAATTAGAAAAAGAAACAATTGGAAGCTGGGAAGAGCTCACAAAGCAATTCACGAGTAACTTCAAGTCGACATATAAGCAGCTAGCATCCATAGAAGAAGTCAAAGCCTGCGTACAGCAACGCGGTGAGACATTAAGGGCGTATATCCAAAGATGGAGCATCATCAAAAATTTGGCAGTCGAAGTTTTAGACGAAACAGCAATAGAAGCATTCATAGTTGGGTTAAGGCGAGGAGACCTAGTCAAAGAGATAGGCAGAATCAAGACGAAAATAGTATCATATTTAATGGATATAGCAAACAGATTTGCAGATGGAGAAGATGCGTGCAACAACAAACGGACACGATCGCCAAAGGATGATAGAGGAAACAGATATGGAGGCCAAAGGAGGAGATCCCGCAATTACGATAACTATGGCTCTCACAGCCAAGTAGCCGCAGGGTACAAGGATAATAGCTACCAAGGGAACGACCGTAAAAGCTCGGGATATCGTAGCTACGAAAAAGAAGACTACAAAAAGTTTCAGACAAGAGAATCCAGAGAGTACAACCCATCACCAGAAGATATGCTAAACGGACCATGTCATATACACTCTGCGTTTGTTGATGGGAAACGAGTATCCAGACATGCGATGAAAGAATGCACAACGTTCCTGAAACTGCAGGAAGTAGCACTAAACAAGCAAGCCGAAGCAAAACGGCAGGGATATGAAGGAACCACAAGAAACACACCTGCAAATCAACAAGGAAACAATGGAGTTCCTCAAGGTCAAGATCAGCCGAACCAGGGACACGACGACGATGGAGGATATGTTCCATCCAAAGGGCACATCACAGCAATGATACAGCCTGTGCCAAAGTCAAACAAAGAGGAAAAAAGCATAACTGGCCAAGTTAACCTAGCAGTAACCTCGCCTCTAGCAACAACGGAATATCTACACTGGTCAGAGCAACCCATAGAATTCAGCAGAGATGATCACCCAATAACAGTACCTCGGCCAAGAAACGCGCCTTTGGTACTCAAAGCCCAAATTGGGACATACGATGTCGACAGAGTATTCATGGATGCAGGAACTAGCATAAATCTGATATATGCAAAGACCCTACGAGTAATGCACATCTCATTGGAGTTCCTGAAACTGATAGGGCAAAGGTGTACGATCTTTCAATGAGATCTTGATATGTCGATTTGGTGGGTGGAGTTCGTGCTTGACGATCCGACTACACGTGCGAAGCTCGTGCGCTAATGCAATCGCTAGGACAATCACTGGGAGTTACTGATCTTGCGGATGCACGATCAGCCTGACCAGCGAGGGTCTTAATTCCTACCTGAAATCGAGAACAAGTAAGAACTAATACTGCAATCAAGGTATTGCGGATGAAAGATGTATGCTTTATTCAAAAGGTGGGATTCTGAATAGGCAGTCTTCTTCTGGGCGATTGGCCTCAAAAGTCGAGCTCGTAGTTGCAGCAATGGCTAACTTTAGTCTAAACAAAATCTGAGTTCTAATGACGGCTACGGGGGGTATTTGAGGAGGAAAAGGTAGGGGTGCGACCAGCCATGGGTTTGGTGGTCGAATGGAACCCTAATAGGCCTTTTCTCCTCAAATTCGGACTCCTAAAAGTGGCTGTCTTATTTGCTGCGAAAATTACATGGGCCTGGCCCAAAAATAAAAGTGACGCAGCACCATATTTATCTATGGACGAATTTATGAAGTAGCTCTTTGTATATTTCATCCAAGTCTTCATCCTTCATTATGGTGGCTTCAAAGTTCTGAAATCTCCACTCGTGGCATCTTCTTCCATTCTCAAACGCTTGCTGCCATCTCCATGCACGATCATGTTCCAATGCTTGTCCCTCTCATCCAAGCTAGGTCCATCATTCCTAAGAGTAACAAACATATCTGATTTAGGCAGCATCATAATCTCATGTATGTGTGAAAGAGTTCCAAGAATCGAAAGTACCTGATAGTTAAGTTGCTTGGCACGAGCTTGAGTGATAGGTCCTTGTATGTGTTCCGCTGTAGGTGCAGCGGGTGTATCAATAGATGGGATGTCCTCATCAGAAACCAACTAATTGTTCCTTTCACGGAATAGTCCTAGGGAGCGCTAACTATCCACTTGGTCGAATAACACTCAACGTTCGCTTCGGAAATCGGCAAAACTACAGAAGAGAGAAACTTGACTTCGAAGTCATGGACTGGCCATCACAATATCACGCGATCCTCGGGCGACCCACGTTTTCGTGATTCATGGCAGTACCTCACTATACGTACCTGGTACTCAAAATGCCAGGGCCCCAAGGAATCATCACAGTTAAAGGAAGCTTCGAACTCTCAGATCTATGCGATAAGGAATTCCACAAGATGGCTCAAAACTACGGAGAACCCAAAGACAACGCAAAAAGCTCAACTATAGGAGCCGCACAAAAACTCGAAGGGCACCCAGCAGAGCCGGAGGTGAAAAAACCGCGGGTACAGCGATCAGAACAAGACAAACCTATAGGAGAAGAAGAGAAGACCTCGGAGACATAGGCGACAAAGTATGTCAAAAAATAGAGTAGAAAAACAAGGCTGTAAAAGCCACGAGCTGTTCCAGGGCAATGCCCTCTACATCCAGAACACAGGTCATTGGCCGAATCTCTTGGGTCACCCTATGTATCTTACATTATAAGCATAAATAAAGACAAAATTCCTCTTATTCGAGTTTACGCGTCTTTAAGCAAAAATTGCGGCAAACGCACCAAAATCCACAAAGGTAAACGCTCTGAAAATAAAAATTTCTGACAAAGGAAGTTAGAAAACAAAAACTCTCGCATCCTATACACAAAGTACACACACAACATGAGCATCACAACATTGGGTTATCAGAATCGTCTACCCCCAGGGGGTCTAAGTAATGATGCTCGCGGAAAAACGTGGCATCCTCTCGAAGCAATCTAGCTATATTCCTTCTTGCGGGTTGAAAGGTGGCCTCTAGATGAACTCGCAAACTAGCCCCACCGGGAGGATAACTCAGTGACATGGAACTATAATTGAGCCTTGGATGCCACTTACATGTCCACCCAAGAGCAAAATTGGTGCCATCCACCAGGTTGAGCTCTATCAGCCGATGAATTCGCTGACTAGATCTAAAAGTATCGAGTAGCTGCGGAAAGCTCCCAGGCAAAGGATTGTGAGGGAGCATGACAGAGTACATGGTCGTCAAAGATCTTTGACAACCATCAACTGCTTCTCCAATATGCTGAGCATGATCTTGAAGAAGCACAACGGCACGACGGCGTCGGGGATTAGACCACAAACTGTCGATTCCCTCTGATGCTTTCTCCAGAGCCGTAATTCGCTTAGAAACCCAACGTGCCTCACCATCAAAGTCTAGACAAGTACCTGAAATAACAAAAAGGTATTAGCCAACAATAGTGGAATGAAAGGAAAAAAAAAAAGGATGCAAGGAACCTTACATCGCAACATCTCACAGACGGGCTTGACAATACCAATAAGAAAGGAGTCACATTCTTCGAGATGCATGATTTTGGCCATCAGACCTGACACCTTATCCTCAAGTACAGATATCTGTTTCATAAAGCCGCAAGATTTGCTGGCCTTGTCCAAAGCAAGCTTCGCCTGGCGTTTCATCAAGGATAAACGACCTTCAAGGTCCACAATCCTTAACAAATATTCCTTGCATCAATAAGAAGGGCGAGGATGCGAAGCAGTTCTGGAGTCGAACATATTAACAGGAGATGAAGCCCGATCACGACCCGATGATCCACCAGCATGCACAGGCTGGAAGCCAAGCAGAAAGAAGAAAACAACATCTCAGAAACCCCATTCAAGCCAGACATTTCATAAAAGAAATGTATTTACGATGAGTACAAGCCCCCTAACTGGTTCTCAGGCAAAATGTAACTAGAAGTTTACTACAACAAAAGAAATGAAGATTACAAAGGAAGACTAAGTCTACGCCACCTCAGCATCATGCTCCGTGGCAGAAGTAGGCATGGCAGAGGTAGCACCAGTGTTGGGAGGAGGCATGGATCCACTTGTCGCCGGAGTCAAAGAAACCGGCATGAGGCAGAGGTCAAAGAAGCCGCCGAAGGAGAAATTATTGATACGATGCCTGGCGCGTACTTCTTCGCCTTCTCGAAGAAAACCCGCAGCTCCGAAAGAGGTCGACCGTGGGAAGAGCTCACCTTCTCCCAGTTGACCTCCTCGCCATGTGCGTAAGTAAGCACAATGGCCCCCTCTGCATATCGCTTCACGGAGCGGCCCTTCATCAGAAGGATAGGATCTTCGGGGGTGTCAAACGCCTTGGCAAGTTTCTTCAAATCAGTATCTGGCATGTCCGCTTTCTGCTTGGGCCACAACCTGACAAAAATCTGCGTGAGCACGCGGCTAGCCAACTCGAAGATCTCCTGGATAGAAATCCAGTTCGACTCCAGCAAGTTAACTGCGGCCATGAGAGAATCATCGTCTGGCTGCAAAGATGCCGAAGACACCCCAGTATGTTCTAAACAACCAAGGAAACAAAGACAGAGGAAAAAACACACATCAGCAAGCATAAGAGTGGGCAACTCAACAAAGAAGGGAAAAGCATGGTATTTACCTCTAGCAAGAGCCGACATTTTATTAAGCCGTTCAGTTACGGCCTGCTCCCCCTGGATGCGCTCCTTATTAGCATCAGAAAGGGTTTTCTCCGCTTTCTTTGCCCTAGCCAATGCTGATTTAGTGGACTTCTTAGCAGTGGTTTTGGCAGCAGTGGTGGCATCCCAAGCTTTTCTGGAAGCTTCGAGTTCAGCTTCCAGAGACGAAATGCGAGCATTAGCTGCCGCCAAAGCATCTGCAGCACAAAGAAGGGAAAAGAAAGTCGAATAAAGAAACAAAGAAAGGCACTTGAGACAAGCAAAGCACAGGAAAGAAGATTACCCTGAGAAGCTCTAGTAGCTTTCAAATATTCGACACATTCAGTGCCCAAAGTGACAAACTCCTTCATCAAAATCTGTCCAGAAAAACATGTGAGTATGAAGATCACGCAAGGAACAAAAGCAAAAATACCAAGATCAACACGCACATTGTCGGAGGAGCTCGTGGACCGATGGGTGTCGAGGGAAGCACCGGCGTCTGTCGACTTCTTCAAACGCTTGGAACCATGAGTAGAGACGACCTTCTTAACAAGAGATTTTGGAGACTTAGCCACCGGAGCAGCTTCTTGCAAAGAAGGTTCATCGGCGGCCGTAGCCTCAACAGAAGGAGTAGTGGCAGCATCTTTCTTCGGGTTCTCGTTGTCACTGTGAAGGAAACAAAAGGCAGAGACTTCACGTAAGTCAAAAGAAAGGAAGCAAGTAAAAATAAAAATTTGATTTAGCAAAAAACTCACGAGTCCAAGGCGTCAAAAAGTTCTTCCTCATCCTCTAGATCAGAGGCCTCCCTGACCACATTCTTATGAGTGGAGGCACTCGAAGAAGCGAGCTCCTCGTCACATTTCCTCTTTTTGTCAAGGCTAAGATCTTCGGAAAGTGCAGGAGGAGGCGACATAGTCGAACTGGTCCCTTCCAGTGAATCTTCGCCTTCATCTCCGTCTTGGCTGTCCTCAGCCTCGGGGGCTTCAGAGGCAGCGGAAACAGGCACATCCTGAATGGTTCCTCCCTCTAGAAGAGGAGGGCGAGAAACAAGAGACTGGTGATCCTGGAAGGAAAGCAAGCCGACAGTTATGAGAAAAATAGTGATAAGATAAAAGAAGACGAATAAATAAAGACAGCAAACATACTACATGCAAGAGATGTTTGGAGTCGAAGTAACTAGCGGCCAAATCTACAATTTCATGATCTTTAGTGAGAGTAGTAAGAGCTCTCACTCACTTGTCGAGATCCTTCTTCTCCATAAGATCGTCAGATACTCGAGAAGAATCTACCAAGCCAGAAAATGACCACAGTTTGGAAAGGCGATGCTGAAGAGGTTGAACTCAACGTTGTAGGAAAAACGCCATAAGTTGAGTACCCGAAAGCGCACCTCCTCTACCACTCTTCAGAGCTTGGATGCGGGCTAGAAGTGGTTTAATCTCCTCCATCTCAGCTTCCGTGGGAGGCGAATCCCACGAGGCCAATTTCTTCACTTCTTTAGAGGCATCAAAAGGGGCAATGCCGTACTGGTCAGAGGAAGAGACTTTTCGGTCTTTGATACCACTTCTTCCTCCAACCTTGTACTGAGGCAGCCATGGAAAACTCTAGGTACTAAGATTCAGCACGGATAGAAACAACAGCCCCGCCCAGCTCAGGTTCTTGTGATAAAGAGACACTGGGGCGGAGCCGAAAGAGAAATTTCCAAAGAAGAAAATGGGATTCGATCCCCTGGAAAGACTCACAAAGGGTAATAAAACAGGCAATGTGAAGAATTGAGTTCGGTGTGAGCTGGTGAAGCTGCACACCGTACATGAAGAGAAGCCCACGAAGGAACTCGTGGGCAGGGAAGGAGAGACCGCATAAGAGAAAGGCAAGAAACATCACCCGGAATCCACTCGTGGGCTTGGGGATGCGCTCAGTGCTAGGAAAGGTGACCTGATCGTCGTCGGAGATGAGACCATCAGCCTGGGCCTTCTCCAGATCCTTCTGCTTGAAATCAGAAGGCACCCAGCTTGTCGTTGAATTGGCAGTGTTGCTCTTGCCCATCTTGTTCTTATGCGCAAGAGTCTTGATGCGCATCTACAAGCTGCACACGGGGGCTGTGCAGGAGCTCAGAGGGGCGCAAAGTTTGCAGCAATGGTGGCGGCGGTAGAAGCGAGGAACTGGTAAACAGTAAATTCCCCAATCTCCCCCTTATATAGCTTCCTGATGAAGGAACGTGGGCTGAGACGTGGCACAACGAGCGGAAACGGCAGCCCACTAATGGGCAGGAAAATTGTGAAATGACTGCGCTGCCCACGGATAACGGTCAACGTCAAGTCAAAATTACATACAGAGTAATTATATTAATGACGTCACGAGAATTTGAGTAATGGGAAATAAGACTATGACAGTGGTGGACACTAGTAAGGAAAACATTCAGGAAAAAGTCTGGTGTGACATATCTCCGTATTGATGATGACCAAGGAAGTCGACGAAAAATTGACGTAAAAGGTACATAAGGATGAAAGAAGAAAAACTCATTCTTTGAGTCTATACCCGAAAATATTCGGCTATAGCCTCAGGGGCTACTACCACTGGGAGCGCTGAGCGCACACCCGACGATATTAAAATACAGCTACGATCTGATGAGTCAAAGTAGGCACAATGTACTTGAGCCTATACTTGAAAAAAGTTTTTCGACTATAGCCTCGGGGGCTACACCCATCGGGAGCGCTGGGCACGCACCCGATGATGTTTTTTATAAATAATGGAGCAAAAAAGATGAAAGAAGATTTGGGAAGCATCATTACTACCATCGGGAGGGAGTTTTTATCAATCAAGGTTGAATAACCCGAATATTTTGTACATTGAAACAGTCAAACAAGGCTGCGACATATGATTCTCGAGTTGTGTCATCGCGACAAAACTTGAATATCGTGGTTGAAATATATCACGAAGGTAAGACCCCGGGATCCGTCCTGTGTGGCCTGTTATACGCACATGGATGCGCTCTGCTGGTACTTATCTGTGTCTACGACGCGAAGAAAATCCTGGTGGATGCACTGGGTACCCTAAGAACCACTGGGATTCATTCTTTGTAAGTCCTAAATGCGGCAAAAGAATGGGTTTGACCGGTTTCCCGAATTCAAATCCAAGGGGATTGAATTTGAAGTAGGTGACAAGTATCTGTTCCGGCAGTTAACTGGCCTCTTGATCCGTCAGAGTTGTCAGGCTTGTTCATCAAAACCCCTTGCGAGATATTATAATAAAAAGATAAGTCAAAAGGCCAAGTCAAAGATTTGAAGATATGAAGAAGTCAAGTATTGATCAAGTCAAAGTTTTGAAGATCTGAGATTCAACTCGAATCTGCAATTCTGGTACAATCTCGGGGGCTACTGACAAGGGTATAGATAATAGAGCCCGACAGTTGAGTACCCCTGAGGCCCGTTAAGCTAGGCCCAGTTGTAATATTAGTCAAAATATGAGTTCATGTCGTATGTCAATATTGTAATCTGTATCGGATCCCTCCCGATCCTTGAGACCTGGCCACCTATATATAGGGGGCAGGAGAGGACGGTGAGGGGCAGATTGAAAGCAAGCCAGGTTTACACCCATGTTTACTTTCGATACACACCTTGTTTGACTGATTTTACCTTCGAGTTCATCCGACGCCCTATCTCCCCAATCCTAAGTCCTTCATCTAAGACATTTGTCGAGTTAACCCTCGTCAGCAGCTATGCTAGAAGTTCTAAGAGAACATGTGAGATTTGTCTTTAATAGAAAGGAAGGTAAGTTATAGAATGATAGAAATGCACGTATTGGTCAGCCATAAAGACTCCCAAACCCCTTTGCTCAAGTTTATTCGATTGCAATTGAGCAATTGGAGTAAATATTGAGATAAAGAGTAGTAGTCCACCACTACGTGCAATATAGCACGATATAAACCTATACTACTTGGTGCTATAAAGTACACATCTAAGCCCAAAATCTAGAGATGTTTTATTCAATAGGCTTATGATGATGTATGTTGCCAGCACACATTTCGATTTTCTTGGATTTTGTAACATCCTAGGATTTTGTTCCAACTAAGGATATAAAAATTTATTTGCATTGAGTGAAAATTCACAAGGAATTAAAACTTATCGAGTTTATTCAAACTATTTCAAACTCTCATATATTCCTTGAAGGAAATCCTCTGAGGAAATAGAAATTCAATTACTATTTTGTACTTCCTCAAACCTATGCAAGCTACTTTACAAGGGAAATATATATATATTTTACATAGTGACTTATAATAAATAAGGTTTGCATTATCAAATCTATATTTGAAAATAAATCCCAAATATTAGTTTGTTTCACTGATTGCAAAGGAATAATAGAAAAACCCTATTTCAAATTTTCATTATGCAAGCAAACCCCATTTTTACAATTAGAAAGTCCTTTATGAAAATTTATTTTCTATTAAGAAAACTTGCCATTTACTGTGCAGATTGTTCTAGTGGATTTTAGAAAAATTTAGGAATTGGTTTGATTTGAATTTGAGCTATTTTGAAAATTCTATAAAACAAATACAAAACAGAAAATAGAAAAGGAGAAACAAAGGAAAAATATAAAAAGGACCTGGGGGACCCATTAGGTCTAGCTCTAGAAACAGCCTAAGGCCCATTAAACTTGAATCCCGAACCGTTACCCTCTCTCCCCTTTCCTTCTCGTTGATAGGTGGGCCAAGTGGCAGAGCCACGTCGTCGTCTTCTTCCGCGCGCTAAAATCACGCCCATGCCCCGCGCGCAGTGATTTCCTCCGGCGATTAATTCCCGATGATTTCGGCCATTATAGCTTGCCATGTCTACATCTATAAGAAGCCCTCGAACCCCTCTCCATTCTCCACTAGATCCCGAGTGAAAAGTGCCGCCAGGCTGCCACGAAATCGCTCATCGGAGTCCGCATTTCTGCTGCCTAATTTTCGTCGACTCCGGCGACACCAGGTAACGCCAGCACCCCTTCTTGGTCTCCAGTTACTCCCCTCGACCGCGCCCATCTACTGAAGCCCTCAGGGTACTTTTCTGCGCAGCAAATCGTCGAGTTTGTCCTTGTTCGCATGTCGCCGACGTCGTCTCCGTCTCCAGTCGTGCCCAACAGCCACTCCAGGAACCTCACGAGCACGCCTCCATCACCACCGTCCTCCCCATGTCATACTGCACGGTATCATCCACTCCATCATCACTAGAGCCCCTCAAAACATTGCCAGCATCCACCTCTGGGCCACAACCTTGCCGCTGACGACTGGAACCCTAGCTCGGTGAGCATCTCCCCCTCTCCTTGCTTTCTGTCCATCAGATCTAGATTGCGCGACTCAGATAGATCCTCCGACCAAACCGGTATAGGTTGATATGGTGCGTCGAATCCACTTAAGATCCAACGATCCAGAAACCTGATCCGCCTGAATCGGTACAGACCAATAGGAGGGCGCCGCGTGTCAAGCTTCTGGCCAGCCCGAATTCAAATTAGATTCAAATTGTTTAAAATTACTGCAAACTTGCAAAAATGATATCTTTCAAACCATAGATCCAAAAATCAAAAACTTTATATCTCTGGAAAGCTAGGAATGTGTAGAATCCAGTGGTACAATAAAATCCCATAGTTTCAGTAATCAAATTGAATCCATTTTTAAATTTATTAAAATCTATCTTTTACACCATTTAATTCATATCTTTTGTTCTACACATTCAAAAATCACAAATTGGTAGTCTCTGGAATTCTCTTATCATGTAGGACAGAATAAGATCAAGAAACTTCAAAGTTGATATGTGCACACACTTTGTACATTCAAATTTATCCGAACAACTATTCTGATCATAATTTGAATTTTAAAAATGTTTTAATAATAAATCCAATTGCTGTAGATTTGTTCTACAGTACCCTATCTAGTAGCACAATTTCACAAAATACTAGAACCACTGCCAAAGATATTTTGAAACTATTTTAAAATCATACAAATTCAAACTTGTGAATTTGAGTATTTTTCAACCTAATTCAAATTCTATAAACCCAATTCATTTATTTCCTTTTGTATATGGAAAATACAGAAAGCCTATATCCATCATCACCACTGCCCCAAAATAATTGAACCTCTTTGAAAGTATTCAAATTCAAATATGAGAATTTGAGTATTTTCTTTTTAAAATTAATTCCCTATTTCTTTTAATATGATCCCTTCAACAAAAGGAAATCATATGATCATACCTAAAAGTCCGAACCAATTTGATTTTTTAGCATGACCCAATATCATTTCATTTTATTCTTATTGACCAAGTGCTCATTGTTCAAATTCAACCCTGAGCTATTTGAGTAAGAGGTGTTGCATCTCAATCTTAGGTTATGTTCCTACTATGGTGGTATTGATTCACTCCACACCATAGCACAATTAACACTCCATGTATCCAATGAAATCTTGAATCATATTCACATTTGTCCTCCAGTCATATTCAACACCATATCCCCTTAATCCTATTGACTTACATTGAACTATTCAATTTATAAAAGAGTTAATTGAGTGATTCAATGTTTCACAAATCCATACCCAAGCCTATGTGTAATTCACGCTATTTTTGAGTATTTGAGGTCACATTTATTCAATAGTATGGTTATTGCACTAAAATGATACTATTGTGATTCAACTCACCTGAGCCATCTCAAATCCTATTCATGCTTTTGTGAAGCATAAAGATTATTCAATCATATCTAGGTTAGTTCACTCCTCTCAAAGCATTCTGACTTTGCCATACCAGGCAAGCCACCATCCCTTTTATCATATCTCTCTTATCTCGAGGAATCTAAAATGCTAATCCAACACCTTTCCTTTCTTTGTCTTGTTTGGTTGGTTGGATTGTGTGGTGTCTTTATATGGTGCTATTTTACTATTATAGATTTGTACGGAGAGCTGTGTGCTTAGCTGAGAGAAGTGAAAAGGCGAGTTCTTCAAAAAGCAAGTGACACACATCTTTTCTACCTACTTTTACTATTGCACTAGAGTTTTCTAGTAGTATGCATGATAGGTGGAATTATCAACTATTTACAAAGTGCTTAGATCCTAGTAGTGAATAGCCACCCTCAAAACCCCACTAGTTAGGATGCTAAATACTTTGAAAAATATAGATGTCATGCTATGATCACTTTGTTAAAGCTATTTTGTGAACAAATTAAGAACTTCAACTAAAATGAATCGCCTGGGTGGATTGGTTTGATAGAGGAGGTGGAGTTGAGGGTCTCCCAGGGCCTCACGCCTCGTAGAGGGTGGGGTGAACCTTGGGAGTGCACTTGTGATTTGCCACCCAGGATTAGAAGATTACCATGTCTTCCATGCTTTAGATTACTTCCAGTGCAACCTTATGACATTATGAGTTTTGTCTGGACCAATTAAGATCTGAGAGTTCAACTTGTAAGTAAGACATGAGGTGGTAGCAAAATTGTAGGCGGGAACAGGTCTTGTTGGTATGGTTGTTCTCTCCTTTTGAAAGGTCTTGTCTCATTCTATATGAGTATAATGAGTCTTAAGGTGAAAGTGCACAGCCCCTGTAGGGTGTCAAACTAATCGATTAGTTGTGTCCCCGGTCATGGACAATTTGAGTCTCTAAGACATGGAATGTACGGAAGAGTCTCATCACCATTTTTGAATGTTTAAAATTTGCCTACAAACCCCTAGATTAGGGGCTCAGAGCCATGCACTCCAAGGGGTGGTGGTTTTCTGTTGCTCCGGCCTTGTTGAATTTCTCCCAGAACTACATGCCCAGTCTGTATGTAGTGTATGGGAGATTATTCGACCTTTAAGAAATAAAACTTTGTAATAAATGTTTTGAGAAGAGAAATATAGGATAAAAAATTGGCTTTATGCCAATTAGCCTATGATATCCGCCATCCCAGTATCATGTAGTATAGTTCTTTCACTACAGCCACCAAATATGTGTCAATTGCCAGTATGTTGTTGTACTGACCCCTATTACTGGGGCTGCATATTCAAAAGTGCAGGTTACTCGGATGAGGTATGATTATTAGGATCTCGAGTCTACATTCCAACATGTCTGCCTGTGGCACGTGAAGACGATGGAGGCTCATTTCCACTCTATTATCCTGCTGTGCAATTGTAAGGTTTAAATCATTTGTAACTGGATCTGCGTTGTAGTAATTGATACTATTGCAATGGTTACTACATTTTGTACTGTGGTGCTATCAGTGATCTAGGGAATAGCACTTAACACAGGAGTCTTACCTTTTTCAAAAGGTAGGGCGCTACATAATGGTATCAGAGCATAGTGTTGCTTGTAGGATCGATACCCTAGGTTTGGAATAGACTAGGAAACCCCCCAGAATGGTATCAAAATGGTATCATTACATTTAGGATGTTTTCTTACAATTTATTATTTTATAAATTCAGTTTGTTTCATTCCCTCGTAAGGCTTATCACATTCATTTACTTACACTGTTTCTTTCAAAAAAAAAAGATGGCGTTCACCAAGATGAGGACTCCCTATGATGATGACACCGAGTACTTCGGCGACCAGCTTTCCCGCCTCTCCCGGATGCTGGACTTGGCCCCTCCCACTTTCCGTGGTAGGGTGATACCATGTGAGGTTCCTGAGATTATCCGCTAGGAGATCGAGATGAAGATCGAAGGGCGTACCATTGAGCCGCCCATGGAGATAGTGGTTTCCTCAAGGATGTACCCAGGTTGGGATACTGGAATCATGATGGCCATGGAGGAGGCTCTAGCTTGCATCTGGGATATGTACGCCAAGGAGATATCCAAGATGGACAATTCCTTTCACCAGTTTGGGAGGCAAAACTCTGAGGGTTGGGCATTGAGGACTCCAGGGCTCCGTGAGGGTCTACCTTGGACTAAGATCCAATAGGAGGATATGGAGAGCTATGCTTTCAATTTAGAGCATATGCTCCGCATTGAGATGGACGCCACAGATGATGCTAAGTATCAACTCTAGGAAAGAGATGAGAAGATTGAACAGCTGGAGGACACCATACAGAAGCTGAAGGAAAAGAAGAAATCGCTTGAGGCGGCCAATGATAAGCTGCCAGGCAAGGTTGAGGATCAGGAGGCACAAATTGTAGGATTTCGAGGACAATGCATTTATCTTAGCCAGCACCTGATGAAGTTTAAGCCATGGCCGACCAAGGAAGAGTAACCAATCGCTATCAAGGGTAAGGAGTCAACCTCGGAGAAGGCTGGAGCGGACCCCAAGGAGCGAGAGGCGCGCCAGCCTACTGTAGAGGAAGGTCCTACTGAGAAGGGCCATGAGGCGCCCCCGAGCTCTGAAGTGAAGTGCCGCAAGACCGGGAACATCAAGGAGTATCTTGCGAGGTTCAAGTAGTTGACCACCAAACTATGTAATAAATAGACTGTCGTGTAATAGTATTGTCATACCAATTGGTGGTATGACTATACTAGTCTACGGTTTTCGAAACTTGTGGTATTACTCGATTGTGTGCTTGAAAATCGTTATTTGGTGTGTTTATTTATGTGTTGAAATGCTTGTTGCATGGTAGTAAGGAATGAAAGGAAATGCTCGTAAGATGAATTGTCTTGATCTGCTGCATTCGGGTAGGGTTTTCTTTTTAGATTCCCTTCTATCTATTCCCATCTATGCCAAGACCCAAACCGCCCTAAACCCAAACTGAAACACCCTCCACATCCGAACAATCATGACCACCTTCGGAAGGAGATACCCAAGCAACAGATGAGTGAAATATATACAAGATTGATGCAGGTAATGATCCACGACATGGTCAACTGCAATAACAAGAAGTTATCCCCAGTATTGCAACAGTACTAGATTATAAATCCTGAGCATCTCCAGTGATGTCCTACATCACGACTAATGCTAATAAGGATCTATCACTTTCATGTATTTACCCCGTGTTTCTCCTGAATTTTAGATGGCCAGTATTCCCGAAGCCATCAAGAAAGGTCCTGTGATGACCATGACCCTAAACAGTGAGACAAAATTTCCAAAAGAACTGAAGAACCTCATGTTGAGCATGGGAATGTGATACATCTCAAACGTATCTATAATTTTTTATGCTCCATGCTTGTTTATACACCAGTTGCTTTGTGTTTTGTTTACACTTCGTGGCGTTTTTATGCATTTTCTGGAACTAACCTATTAACGAGATGACACAATGCTAGTTCCCTGTTTTCTGCTATTTTTGTGTTTCAGAAAAGTTACACAGGAAATATTCTCAGAATTGGATGAAACAAAAGGTGAAGTCCCTAATTACCTGACACAAAGATGGAGTCCAAAGGAGAGCAGGAGACGGACGAGAGGCCGACTGCACCTACTTGTGGCGTGGGCCCCCCTTGGCCGCGCCACCAGGGGGTGTGACCGCCTGGTCCACCCCCTGACATCGCCCTTCCGCCTATTTAATGCCTCCATCGAGAAAACCCTAAGGGCCCAAACTCTTTTCCAGAAAACATACTACAAGCCGCCGCCTTCATCGACGCAAGATCGGGAGGGTCCAGAAGCTCTTCCCGGCACCCTGCCTGAGAGGGGGATCACCACCGAGGCCTTCTTCATCACCATGCCTACCTCCGGAGTGATGTTTGAGTAGTCTACCTTGGACTATGGGTCCATAGCAGTAGCTAGATGGATGTCTTCTCCTCCATGTGCTTCAAGTTTAGATCTTGTGAGCTGCCTATCATGATCAAGATCATCATTATGTAATTCTACATGTTGTGTTTGTTGGGATCCGATAAATATTGAGTACTATGTCAAGTTGATTTATTGATTTATCATCTCTATGTTGTTTATGATCTTGCATGCTCTCTGTTGCTAGTAGATATCTTGGCCAAGTAGATGCTAGTGACTCCAAGAGGGAGTATTTATGCTCGATAGTGGGTTCATGCCTCTGGTAACCTGGGGGAGTGACAACAACCTCTAAGGTTGTAGATGTGCTGTTGCTACTAGGGAGAAAACAACAATTTTGTGTTCAAGGACATTTGATGAGGGGTGACCTCTTAGGTGTGGCCCGATCTTCACAGATTCACGAGATTTGTGGCGGGGAACGAGGAAGAACACGAAGAACACGATGAACACGACACACAAATCGAAGGCAAACACACACACACAAGATACACACCGGTTGTCCTCGTTGGCCTGATTCACCAACTCAATAGAATCACAAGGAAGAGACTCTAAGAGTAAAATTCCTTGTGAGAGATTGATTTGCTAGGAGTAGAATTCCACTTGGGGAAGAGACCAAATCAATGGATAGAATTACACACAAAAGTATGCAAGAGATCCACTACAAGGTAGAATTCCCCAAATAGAAGAGACCCCAAACAAAGAGGGATGATGGTTTACTCTAGATTTGAGATCTAGTAGCAAGTTCCCTAAGGGAAAGGGCATGAATCCATGTCTTATCTTAATTCTTATCTAAGCTACAAAGGGGAAAAGAGAGACATATAAATAGGCAGGCACGTCCTGGGGGCAACTTGGTAATTTAGGGAAGATTACAAGGGTGTCTTCAAGGCCAAAGACGCGTTGACTCGGCCAGGCTGGCTTTAGCCGGTGTTAAGTCCGGCTTTAGCCGGTCTGGCCGGCTATAGCTGGTGTTGGGGCTGGCTATAGCCGGTGTTAGGGCCGGCTTTAGCCGGTCTGTCGCTTGCTCCGACTTCTTCTTCCGGTGTTTCCATGCTTCCTCTTTGTGTTCCTCATCCTTGGTCACCTCTCCATGTGGTTCGTAACAGACTGCACAAATGATGTTGCCATGAGGTAGCGAACCATTCACCATATGTTCAAGATCAAGTGTGTTTAGGAGCAAATTCACCTTATCATGGAGGGCTTTAGCTCGAGCTCTTGTCATTGGCCCTTGTGGGTGACTTGGCGGTCTTGAGGCGGAGGTGTCCGAAGGCCACCCCACATCATCTCCCCCCCTTGGGAAAGAGTCGACCTCGACTCTTCATCGACCATCTCACCATGAAAGGGGGATAGGTCCTTGATGTTAAAGGTGTCGCTTACGAGGTACTTGGAAGTTGGAATGTCAATGACGTAAGCGTTGTCGTTGATGCGCTTGAGAACCTTGAAGGGGCCATCACTTCGTGGCTTGAGTTTTGAATTGCGTTCATGTGGAAACTGATCCTTGCTCAAATGAATCCAAACAAGGTCGCCCTTCTCGAAGATGCGTGGAGTCTTGTTCTTATTGATCATGGTGGTATGGCGATTGACATGGTCTTCAATTGTCTTTTGTGTGTTCTCGTGCAAGTTCTTCATGATGTCGGCACGCTTGGTGATGTCCATGTTGACGCGCTCATGAAGCGGGAGTGGAAGAAGGTCAAGTGCCGTTGGTGGGTTGAACCCATAGATGATCTCAAAGGGGCTTCGCTTGGTGATTCTATGTTCGGCGCGGTTGTAGGCGAACTCCACATGAGGAATGCATTCCTCCCATGACTTGGGGTTCTTCTTGATCAACACATGGAGGAGGTTCCCAAGACTCCGGTTCACCACTTCGGTTTGCCCATCCATTTGTGGATGTGATGATGAAGAAAAGAGGAGCTTGATCCCTAGCTTGGCCATTAGGGTCTTCCATAAGTAGCTCATGAACTTGACGTCGCGATCCAATACGATGCTTGTTGGAAACCCATGAAGTCGAATGATATGCCTGAAAAAAAAATTAGCAATATGTGAAGCATCGTCGGTCTTGTGACAAGGAATGAAATGTGCCATTTTGGAAAAATGGTCAACTACCACAAATATTGAATCATGTCCATTGCGTGTACGTGGCAAACCCAAAACAAAATCCATGCTAATGTCCGACCAAGGTGCATGTGGAATAGGTAAAGGCATATAGAGACCAAAGGAATTAGTTTTGGACTTAGCTTGTATGCATGTAGTGCATCGTTGGACGTGCCTCTCGACGTCGCGGTACATTCTTGGCCAAAAGTAGTGTGTTGAAAGCATTGCATAAGTCTTCTCACGTCCGAAATGTCCCATGAGTCCTCCACCATGTGCCTCTTGCAATAACAACATACGAAGAAAGGACTTGGGAATGCATAATTTGTTAGCCTTAAAAAGGAAACCGTCATGCAAATAGAAATCATCGACCCTTCGGGAGGTCAAGCATTGTTCATATATGGTTCCAAAGAAAGAATCGGAAGGATACAAATTCGGTAGCTCATCCAAACCCAAAATATGTGTGTCAATGTGAGTGAGAAGGTTGGTATTTTTGTGAGATAGAGCATTCGCGACCACATTTTCTTTGCCCTTTTTGTACTTGATGACATAAGGGAAAGATTCAATGAATTCAACCCACTTCGCATGATGCTTGTTCAAATTTGCTTGGCTTTTCAAAAACTTCAAGGATTCATGGTCCGAATGGATGAAAAATTCTTTTGGCCAAAGATAATGTTGCCAAACTTCTAAAACACGAACAAGAGCAAAGAGTTCTTTGTAATAAATTGAATAGTTGAGGCGTGCACCATCCAACTTTTCACTATGATAAGCAACGGGGCGTCCATTTTGCATGAGAACACCACCTATTCCAATTCCACTAGCATCACATTCAATTTCAAAGGTTTGTTGGAAATCGGGTAAAACAAGCAATGGTGCCTCCGTAAGGCATTTCTTTAGTTCATCGAAAGCATGTTGTTGAGCTTTGCCCCAAACGAAAGGTACATTTTTCTTCGTAAGCTCGTTTAGAGGGGAAGCAATGGTGCTAAAATCTTTAACAAAGCGACGGTAAAATCTGGCTAGGCCATGAAAACTTCTCACTTGGCCAACCGTTGTTGGTGTTGGCCAATTCTGTATGGCCTCAATTTTGGAAGTGTCTACTTCAATGCCATTGTGAGAGATAACGAATCCAAGAAAAACCAACTTGTTTTGAGCAAAGTTACACTTTGGAAGGTTTGCATAAAGCTTTTCTTTGCGAAGAACATGCAAAACTTGCTCAACATGGGAAACATGGTTTGAAAATGACTTGCTATAAATGAGGATGTCGTCAAAATAAACCATAACAAATTTGCCAATGAAAGATCGCAAAACGTGGTTCATAAGACGCATAAAAGTCAATGGTGCATTAGACAAACCAAAAGGCATGACAAGCCATTCATAGAGACCAAGTTTGGTCTTGAATGCCGTCTTCCATTCATCACCAATGGCCATGCATATTTGATGGTATCCACTACGAAGATCAATTTTAGAAAATATAGTGGAACCCGCAAGCTCATCAAGCATGTCGTCTAAGCGAGGAATAGGATGGCGATAACGAACGGTAATGGCATTGATGGAACGACAATCCATACACATTTGAAGTGTGTCATCACTCTTGGGGACAAGAATTACCGAGACGGCACAAGGAGATAGGCTTTCACGAACATACCCTTTTTTGTAGAAGGTCATGAATTTGATGTTCGATCTCCTTTGTCTCTTCCGGATTTGTGCGGTACGTGGCGCGGTTTGGAAGGGGGGCACCCGGAATGAGGTCAATCCGATGTTCGATGCCGCGCAGAGGTGGTAGTCCATGAGGAAGTTCATCTGGGAAAACATCTTGAAATTCCTTCAAAAGAGACAACAAAGGAGAAGGAATCGTGGAATGATCATTAGTAGTTAGAATGGTGCCCTTGCAAATGAGCACAGAGTGCAAGGTGGATGGGTTGTGGTGTAAATCCCTTATCTCACTTTTGGTGGCAATCAAGGCATGGGTGTTTCTATCGCTCATGTATGGCTTGTGGCGCTCACTTTCTTTGTTGTGGCTAAGTCGCTCATCACTCAACTCACTTGGAATGGCAACTTGTTGGACCCTCGCTAAAGCCTTTGCATTGTCCGCAATGATTTGGCTAGGAGTCATCGGGCGAAGCGTGAAGGTCTTGTTGTCTTCCTTGAAGGTGTAAGCATTTGTATATCCATTGTGTATAGCCTTCTTGTGAAATTGCCAAGGGCGGCCAAGAAGTACGTGACACACTGTCATGGGAACAACATCACACTCCACCGTGTCTTCATAAGCTCCAATCTTGAATGTGACGGAGACGGTGTGTTCAATCTTGACATTGCCGTTGTCGCTTAACCATTGCACATGGTATGGGTGAGCATGCTTGCGTAGTTGGAGATTGAGCTTGGAACATAACTCGGTGCTTTCAAGGTTGTGGCAACTTCCTCCATCAATGATCACCTTGATTGACTTTCCATGAATGCCGGCTTTTGTTTGGAAGATGTTGCATCGTTGGTCTTCTAAGTCTTGGGATTGAGTAGTCAACACCTTTGTGACGACAAGTGATGGGCTAGTGTCATGAGTGCATAGCACATGTTCCTCTTCATCACCCATGTCATCCGCTTCCATGGCAACGGCCGCTTGGACAAAGGCTTCATACTCATCTTCATCATAGTAGTCAATGGTTCCATTGTCTTTGGTGATCATCACCCTAGTGTTCTTGCACTCAAATGACGTGTGTCCTTGAATGCCAAACTTGAAACAAGTTACTTTGGGTGGTGCCGATGATGCTTTGGAGGAGGTTGTTGTAGAAGGTGCGGGAACTTGAGTTGTTGGTTGTGGTGGTTTGGAGAAAGGCTTGGACGAATATGCAAATGATGGCTTGAGTGTTGGTGGAGTGCTTGCCGAAGAGTTGCGGGAGGCGAAGAAACCTTTGGTGCGCTCATACTTGGCATATTCTTGGAGTTGGCGCTCGGCTCGAGTTGCTTTGTGTACAAGATCACACACGGTGGTGTAAGGTAGGAACTCCACAATGCGCTTGATGGGATGGTTCAATCCATCGAAGAAGCGTGCCAATGTTTGTTCTTCTTTCTCCTCCAACTTGAGGCGCATCATAGTCAATTGCATTTCCTTGTAGTATTCTTCCACGGACTTGGTGCCTTGAGTTAACTTTTGAAGCTTGTTGAAAAGGTCACGGTTGTAATGATCCGGTACGAAGCGGGTTTGCATTTCAAGCTTCATGTCTTCCCAAGTGTCAATTGGTTCCATGAGGTCTTCTTCTTGTTTGGCCACCACTTGTTCCCACCAAATATTGGCGTAGCCTTCAAACTCAAGGGAAGCCATGGTGACTTTCTTCTCTTCGGAGTAAGTGTGCATTCGGAAGATCTTGTCAACCTTGATGGCCCATGAGAAGTAAGCATCGGCACCGTCGTCGCCCAGCGGTGAGGTGGCCCATGAGCGTCATGTTGGGGATGCGTGTGAGGTGGAGGACGAGGTTGTTGGAGACACACATGGTCATCCACATGGTTGGAGCGGGAAGAAGATCTTGACGAGCACGACCTTGAGCGGTGACGTTGCGCGCCGAGTTGTCAAAAGATGAAATGAATTGCTCCAACCTTGCTTCGAGCCTTGCATGCGAGTCCTTCATCTCCGCGCCCAAGTTCTCTACGCTTGCGCGCGAGTCCTTCATCTACGCGCCCAAGTTCTCTACGCTTGCGCGCGAGTCCTCAATCCTTTCGTTGAGCGTGGCGTGCGAGTCCATCATTCTTGCTTTGAGCCTTGCGTGTGAGTCCTCCATTCTTGCTTCGAGCCTTGCGTGCGAGTCCTCCATTCTTGCTTGCGATTTCTCAAGTTCGTCGAACCTTTTGTTGATGTCGCGCTTGAAGGTGGCAAGGTCCTTGTCGGTGGCCTGTTGATGTCCTTGTGTAGTGAATAAATGATTGTCGGTGGCGAGCATGTTGGCCTCAAGTCGTTGGAGTGAGGTATTGATGTTCCCGAATGTTGAAGCATTGGTAGCTTGGAGGGCGTCGAGGCGCTCGGCCAAGGACTCCTCACCGTGTTCCGATGTGTCTCCCCTAGGCATGGTCACAAAAGAGAAAGAAATTGGTGGAAAGGTGAGTTGGTTAGAGGAAAATACACTTGAAACACGTCCCGTAAAAACTATTCAATTGATGAAAACACCCAAGGACAACCGTTGTGCACAAGTTAGAACACATGCAAAGAGGCTATCTAGTGGATGGGAAGGAAAAATGGCAATGCCAAATGAAAATGATCAAAAGAGAAGTGTATTGTCGAATGTGGAGGTGATGCAAAAATTTCAAATGTCAAAAAGGCGATCAAAAAGAACACACACGTGGAGATGGATGGGGTTAGTGCGACGGACAAAACGAGCACAACAAAAATGGTCCTAACGACGACTACGCTCAATGTCGCACTAACACTCGAGAGACCGTGGCTTGGTTGCAAAAAGGAGAAGCAACGAGATTCGCACACTTGCCTCTCTTCTCACTCTCTCTTTTGGTTACAAGCTTGTGGACTCTTTTGTATTTGTCAACTATGGCACACACGCACTATTTGTGTCTTCTCTTTGTTTCTCTATGTGTTTGGAATTGGGAGTATTTCTTTTCTCTTGCTCTTGGTCCACTACAAAATTTTGAAGAGCTTGGTATAAACACACACTCTCAAAATGCGGGGTCAAGTGTATGATGCTTCGCAACTCAAGAAAAGGCACTCTCAAAGGACAAGGTCACCAAAAGAAAAGAGGCTTGCAAAGAAGGGAAAATTCTGCGAGTGCCAGTCTAGGCTGGCTTTAGCCGGTGTGTAGGCCGGCTTTAGCCAGTGCCCAGGCCGGCTTTAGCCGGTTCGGTCTTTTTCGAGAAAACTGGACAGGCCGGCTATTTGTTGCGCAGGCCGGCTTTAGCCGGATCGGACATTTTTGCGCGAGCAGGTCGTCTTTGGTGGCGGAAATTGGGCACAAAAATCCTCAAATCTAGAAGAATTAGGAAGAATTAGGCTAAGGGAATGCAAACAAAGGTAGATCAGCACTTGAGACACGAAATCCTTGGATCAAAACCATAAAAAACTCAACAAATCTTGAGATCAAAATTCGAGGCAATTTTGGGGATATTTTTTGGATTTTCGAAATTTATGGTGGAAATCACAAACAAGAGTAAATCTGTGGCAACCAAAAGTTGCTGATACCATATGATGAGGGGTGACCTCTTAGGTGTGGCCCGATCTTCACGGATTCACCAGATTTGTGGCAGGGAACGAGGATGAACACGAAGAACACGATGAACACGACACACAAATCGAAGGCAAACACACACACAAGATACACACCGGTTGTCCTCGTTGGCCCGATTCACCAACTCAATAGAATCACAAGGAAGAGACTCCAAGAGTAGAATTCCATGTGAGAGATTGATTTGCTAGGAGTAGAATTCCACTTGGGGAAGAGACCAAATCAATGGATAGAATTACACACAAAAGTATGCAAGAGATCCACTACAAGGTAGAATTCCCCAAATAGAAGAGATCCCAAACAAAGAGGGATGATGGCTTACTCTAGATTTGAGATCTAGTAGCAAGTTCCCTAAGGGAAAGGGCATGAAGCCATGTCTTATCTTAATTCTTATCTAAGCTAGAAAGGGGAAGAGAGAGCCATATAAATAGGCAGCCACGTCCTGGGGGCAACTTGGTAATTTAGGGAAGATTACAAGGGTGGATTCAAGGCCAAAGACGCGTTGACTTGGCTAGGCCGGCTTTAGCCGGTGTTAAGTCCGGCTTTAGCCGGTCTGGCCGGCTTTAGCCGGTGTTGGGGCCGGCTAAAGCCAGTGGCCGGCTATAGCCGGTGTTGGGGCCGGCTAAAGCCGGCGGCCGGCTATAGCCGGTTACAAGGTTGGCTTTAGCCGGTCCGTCGCTTGCTCCGACTTCTTCTTCCGGCGTTTCCATGCTTTCTCTTCGTGTTCCTTGTCCTTGGTAGCCTCTCCATGAGGTTCGTAACAGACTGCACAAATGATGTTGCCACGAGGTAGCGAACCATTCACCGTATGTTCAAGATCAAGTGTGTTTAGGAGCAAATTCACCTTATCATGGAGGGCTTTAGCTCGAGCTCTTGTCATTGGCCCTTGTGGGGGACTTGGCGGTCTTGAGGCGGAGGTGTCCGAAGGCCACCCCACATCAACATTTGTATTGTTTACATTACACGCTTTGCTTAAGGCGATAATCTGTTGCTTGCAACTTAATACCCAATGGTTGTTCGGATGATATCTAGCGGGTGGATTATTAGTCATAGACGTAGTTGGATTACGGTCTATGTATTATGTTGTAATGCCCAAGTGAATCTCATAGTGATCCTCATGACATGTACATGCCTTGCTTGCATTCTTTATTCTATCAATTGCCCAACTGTAATTTGTTTACCCAACATTTTATTTATCTTTATGGAGAGACACCTCTAGTGAACTGTGGACCCCGGTCCATTCTTTTTCATTCATATTACCGTTTACTTTCTACAAGCATTATTTACTTTCTTGCAAACAAATATCTTTTACCACATGATACGTTTAATCCTTTATTACAGCAAACCGGTGAGATTGACAACCTCACTGCTAGTTGAGGCAAAGTTCATTGGTTGTGTTGTGTGTAGGTTCCACGTTGCTGCTGGCGCAGAGCTACACCCAGATAGGCGCCATAAAGAAATTGTCTAGAGCATCGCCAAGTCAGCTAGCATCAACCTTCGGAAGTGGTTTCTTTCTCCTACTGGTTCGATTAAACCTTGGTTTCATACTGAGGGAAACTTGCCGTTATGCTCATCATACCTTCCTCTTGGGGTTCCCAACCGGGTGGCTAGCACCGCCTATCAGAATGCAAGGAGAAGCTGTTTACAAATGATTTCCTATGATTGATGAAGGTCGAGAATATTGGTGGGTATAACTCCACCTATACAAGAACAAAGAAGACGACCACAAGAAGATGGGACTCTGGATGTTCACCAACTCCGAGATGCATATGTCGTTCTTTGACTCTGCAAGATGTGCTGCATGGGCAGCCATAAAGGAACTTGGAGAGAGGCTCAAGTGGAGACTTCATAATACCCAGAAGGACCTCAAGGAAGAAAAGGAGGAGACTACTGCGTTAAGGGAAACCATAAGTCAACTCCAAAGTGACATGGTGCAGTTGGCATTTGAGCTTAGTATCCAAGGAGACCTCCTCACAGCTAAGGATGATCAGATCGCAGATCTAAAGAAATAGATAGACCAAAACAATGGATCTACCTGAAAGGGAGCCAAGAAGCTTTAGTTGGACCTCTATTCAAGACTTTTAATAAGAAACGATGTCATAATAAATATCGAAAAGACCTGTAAGAGCATTTGGGGACTTTATTAAGTGGATTTTAATTCTCTCATGAAATGGCAAACCTACGGAAATGTAACGTAACAGTTAATACCTTATGTCGGATTGTACGCAAGCCTTATCTAAGGAACGATAGAATTGTTTTCAAAGGATTGGAACATTGATTCTAAATCCAAGAAAATTTTGGTCAAAACCAGTGAGGTTGACCTAGAGTTAGAACACGCGGTTTAACAAACCATGTATGGAGTAATGATTTGGGTGCAGGATCGATTGATCACCATTCCTACTACTCGTATTATTCGCTATCATAATGTTGGCTTGCGAACCTAGAGGGACATACCCACAAGAGAGACGACGCTGTTAAGCCTTAACCTTAGGAGGATATTATAATATACCTTTATAGCAGTCTAGTGTGGCCACATCGTAGGAATACTGTGAGGATGAACCCCAAGCTTACCGTTGGGGAAGACTCACAATGGAAGGCGCCTTACCAATTCGGATAACCTCTACGTAACCCCAAAAGTACTCACCAAGGGAGTAACCTTAAGAAGAAGGACCACCGAGGATGTCGATTAAGAGGATGAAATGGAGATAGGAGATCCCCTTAACTTGGTCTTCTGATTGACCCAAAGAGTGACCCCTCAGTGTCCAAAGTAGTTCAACAACTACCTTATTGGATAGAATCCCTACAGCGGAGCAAGGCTGTACTCGTTTCACCCTTGAGGGTGGTTTGATGCCCAAGTTTGTGAATAGACACCCACCTATTGGAAATGAAGATAGAATCCAACTATGGATTCAAAAGATGACCTAGTGCTGAGTCAAAAGATGACACAGTATCGAGTCAAAAGATCACCCAGTGCCAAGACAAACCCAAGAAATGCCCGTCTGAACTCAAAGACCCAGCCTACCTACAAAAAATTTCTTTTAACGGTGGTAGCCCACCTAGGTAACCTGAACCTATCCTTCCTCCTAGCTTCTTCAAATCTCGGGGACGAGATTTCTTTTAAGGGTGGTAGTCTATAACATCCCAGGATTTTGTTCCAACTAAGGATATAAAAATTTATTTGCATTGAGTGAAAATTCACAAGGAATTAAACATTTTGAGTTCATTCAAAACTATTTCAAAATCTCATATATTCCTTGAAGGAACTCCTCTGAGGAAATATAAATTCAATTACTATTTTGTACTTGCTCAAACCTATGCAAGCTACTTTGCAAGGGAAATATATATATATTTTACAAAGTGAGTTATAATATATAAGGTTTGCATTATCAAATCTATATTTGAAAATTAATCCCAAATATTAGTTTGTTTCTCTGATTGCAAAGGAATAATAGAAAAACCCACTTTCAAATTTTCATTATGCAAGCAAACCCCATGATATGGGGTGGCCCGATCTTCTCAGTAAGCTTGCGGTAATGATGATGATGGTGATAGATAACTTGGTGTCGCCGATGATCTCTCCTCGCTAGATCCCTGATGCCAATGCAACAGCTCTCTACCCTTCGGATATTCACGACTTCACACACTTGCGCAACGCAGCCGTCGACCACGAAACGGTATAATTGCAATTCACTAATTCCCAATGGAACAGCAGATCACACTTAACTTGCAGTATATAATCTCCAGATCGAAACGAATTGGAGACAAGAATTCCAGATGAATGCTTACAGCAGTCTCAAGAACTAGGGTTTTGTCTAAAACGTGGTCTGACCTCTCTATGGCGCATAGGCACTTGTTATATGGGGGGTGCGGCTGGCCCAAGGGCAGCCGACCTGACCTGGTCCTCTAACATGGTTCGACTCAACCTGACGTGATACAAAACTGACCCAAAGGTTGGGTGCAGCCAACTAGGCGCGCAGGCCTTATGTGTATGGCGCACATACACTTGGTGGTGCGCCATATGCAACCTCCTGCGTGATGTCCTCCTCCTCCTCATGCTGGTCGCCGGCCTCCCTCTCCTCCCTCGCGTCCATGTGCATGATCATCACGTCTTGCTCCAGCTCCTCGCTCCCTCGTGCTATGTCTTCTTCTCCCATGAACCCGAGTATGCAAACACACAAAGACTTAGGCAGTAAACAATTCTCATTAACAAAATAATCAGATTCTATTAGGAGCAAATTCACCTGTTGTTCTATTAACTTTGCACGAGCTCTTGTGATAGGTCCAATTCTGATTTCATCATTGGACTTCTTCTTTGCAGCAACTTGCTTGTCATCATTACGAAGTGGAGATGGAACAATAGTAGGGATGTCCTCATCACCCCATTTTGACAATTAGAAAGTCCTTTATGAAAATTTATTTTCTATTAACAAAACTTGCCATTTACTGTGCAAATTGTTCTAGTGGATTTTAGAAAATTTTAGGAATTGGTTTGATTTGAGCTTTTTTTAAAATTCTATAAAAGAAATACAAAACAGAAAATAGAAAAGGAGAAACAAAGGAAAAATATAAAAAGGGCCTCGGGGACCCATTAGGCCCAGCTCTAGAAAGAGCCCAAGGCCCATTAAATTTGAATCCCGAGCCATTACCCTCTCTCCCTTTTCCTTCTCGTTGACAGGTGGGCCCAAGTGGCAGAGCCACGTCATTATCTTCTTCCCCGCGCTGAAATCACGCCCGTGCCCTGCGCACAGTGATTTCCTCTGGCAATTAATTCCCGCCAATTTTGGCCATTATAGCTTGCCATGTCTACATCTATAAGAAGCCCTCAAACCCCTCTCCAAACTCCCCCAGATCTCGAGTGAAAGCGCCGCCAGGCTGCCACAAAATCGCTCGTTGGAGTCCGCATTTCTGCCGCCAGATTTTTATCGACTCCGGTGACACCAGGTAACGCCAGCACCCCTTCTTGGTCTCCAGTTACTCCCCTCGACCACGCCATCTACTGAAGCTCTCAGGGTACTTTTCCGCTCAGCAAATCGTCGAGTTTGTCCTCATCCGTGTCTCACCGACATCGTCTTCGTCTCCAGTCGTGCCCACCAGCCACTCCAGGAAGCTCACGAGCATGCCTCCATCACCGCCGTCCTCCCCAAGTCACACTGCACGCCGCCGTCCACTCCATCATCACCGAAGCCCCTCAGAATGTCGCCAGCATCCACCTCTAGGCCACGACCTCGCCGCTGACGACCGGAACCCTAGCTCGGTGACCACCTCGCCGCTGACGTCTGTCAGATCCGGATCGCGCGACTCAGATAGATCCTCCGGCCGAACCGGTATAGGTTGATCTGGTGCATCGAATCCACTTAAGATCCAATGATCTAGAAACCTGATCCGCCCGAATCAGTATAGTCCAATAGGAGGGCGCCACGTGTCAAGCTCTTGGCCAACCAAAATTCAAATTAGATTCAAATTTTTTAAAATTAATGCAAACTTGCAAAAATCATATCTTTCAAACCATAGATCCAAAAATCACAAACTTTATGTATCTGGAAAGCTAGGAATGTGTAGAATCCATTAGTACAATCAAATACCATAGTTTCAGTAATCAAAGTGAATCCATTTCTAAATTGATTCAAATCTATCTGTTGCACCATTCAATTCATATCTTTTGTTCTACGCATTCAAAAATCAAAAATTGGTAGTCTTTGGAATTCTCTTATCATGTAGAACAAAATAAGATCAAGAAACTTCAAAGTTCATATGTGCACACACTTTGTACATTCAAATTTATCCAAACCACTATTATAATCATAATTTGAATTTTAAAAATGTTTTAATAATAAATCCAATTGATGTAACTTTGTTCTACAGTACCCTATCCAGTAGCACCATTTCACAAAATACTAGAACCACTATGTCGATGGATTTCGTGTCGCAAGAACATGGGGTACCACGCGACGGACCCAAAGATTCGAACGCAGGGGGCTGAAGGTGTGAGATCTAGGATTGCAACGAAGCACGGTGACGGAAGCCTCGAGCTGTCGAACGCACTACACACTGCAGAGAGGGACGCCGAGCTTTACCCAGGTTCAGGGCCCTCGTGGTAAGGTAACACCCCTACTTCCTGCCTTCCTGTATTGCAACGCGACACCTCGCGAGGAGTACAAGCACTAGTGGGGACAGAGCCTACAGTCCCAGCCCGTAAGGGGCTTTAGTCCCGGTTCCCCAACCAGGACCAAACAGGCGGGACTAAAGGCCTAACCTTTAGTCCCGGCCCTGTTACGAGCCGGGACCAAAGGAGCTCCACGTGGGCGCCTGGGAGAGCCATCACGGGCAGGACCTTTAGTCCCGGGTCATAAAACAGACCGGGACTAAACAGTTTCTACAGATTTTGTTTATTTTAGCGTTTTAGGGTTTTAGGGTTTAGGTGTTCGGGGGATTAACGTGATGCCTCGTTTGGTGCCTTGTTTGGTGTTCGAGAATTAGTTTTCGTATAATTGTAAATATACATGTTTATGCATATATATAAGATTAACTTATCTTACAAGCGAGCATATATATACAATTACATGGAGATCAGAATTATCGGGACTAGAGCCCGTCTATTCGATTACATGGACCAACATCAGTAATGGCCCATAGCTACACTAAATCGTCCTTTGTCGTCTATAGCTTCTATCCTCAGAAAGGTCGCTAGCTCCTCTGCAACAGCAATCGCGCGTTGCTCTGGTAGGTACTTCTCCCGCATGGCCGTGTACTATATAAGAAGGGGAGATGAATATGAATATCAATCATGATAACAAAGAATGACGGGTAAAAATAGAGGTGTTAATGTTTATTGCTTACATTGTATCTGTAATCCTTGTGCTCGGAGGTAAACGTGCGAATGGTCTCGCAAACATAGTATCCACAAAGATGCGTCCCCCGTGGCTGCTGGTCGCACTTTACGAGAATAGAATATATATAATCAAAATAATAATCTAGCATCACAAAATGTATTGAAAATAGAACTATATCATACTACTACTTACCTGAGCCGCTCTAAAGGTCAGCTTCTCATGCTGGATACCGGCAGTCACACACTTGAACCGCTTCCAAACCCTGCCCGACAAGAAAAATGATTTGCTAAGTTTTTCATTAATTGATATATCAGAAAACCATCGAAAGAGACCGATAGAGCGCAAGAATGATTGAAATTACCCTTGGAGCATGTCCTGCAGGCTTTGGAACTGTTCCAAGGGTCTCGATAATGGGTCGAAGGCATCAACTCTTCCCTTATCAATTTGAATGTCCAACAGAATCCAGTGGTAGCTGCACATGTATATATATATGTGTCAGTAACTTAACAATTACACTCATAAGTGAATGGACACAACAGAGTAAGACCCTCACTTGAAGTTGTATGGAAACAGTATGTGGTCACAGAAATTTTGATCTGTTAGAAACCTTAGAAGGTTTTCCTCTGTCTCCTTGGGGTTATCAGTTAGCGTCTTTATATGTATTTTATCTGGGTCAATAAACCCAGTATTTAGGATGTTCCTACTTTTACATTCCAGAATCTTCATTCTGCATAATAGAGTACAAGTCAGAACGGAACAAGTTATATGTAGACAATGAATTGAAATAACTGATCAAGTTATATGTAGACAACGAATTGAAAAACTTACAGACAATAGCAACTCATAAGCGATTTGTCGAGGGCGTCGGCATTGTACATCTGGAAGAGTTCATCAAAGTCGATATGGATGTCTTCGGGATGGCCGTAGTACTCCCGTGGGACACGCGCCACGATCATCGTTCTCCCATTCTTTGATTCACTTAAGTACCATGTATGCAAGTAACGCATATTTGTTGGGAGATCATCAAACTTATCTTTGCTGACCAAAGGCGCTCCCATGACAAACTGTGGCTTAGGGGCTACCACAGCCTTGGGTACCCTGTCGTCTTGGGAAGCCAGAATGTCTTCAACCGGGATACCCCATTCATCCGCCCACTTCTTTGCTAATCCCAAATCTTGCCCCTGCACCAGAGAGGGAACATTCTTGGGTAACACCCTGAGGGGTGGGATCGACTGTTTGGCCTGTTGTCCAAGCTGAGGAACATCTGATCTTTTTTTGCTTGTAGTTGAACTTGATTTGCTCCCACTTGCACTTGCACGTGACTTGCTCTTTTTCCCTTCCTTCTGCAATGTGCGTGTATAGTCGTCAGGCTTATGGTGTAAGTCATACTGTGATGGAAGGGTCAAGAAGTATTTTGCATATGCTATTTGCTTCTCGGTGTATTCCGGGCGGGGCTCGGGTTCCTTCTTTTTCATCTGCGCATCATAATGTTCCTTTGCTATCCTGGCGTTTTCCTCGTCGGTACGATCATAAGGTCTGATAGGAAGATTAGCATGAGGTACCTTTGGGAGGGGCGACAGTTTGCGCTTTGGGGAGCTCCGTCGCTTAGAACTCATCGACGGAGCGTTCTTGCTGGCACGCTTCCGCTTAGTATCCTTAGCGGGCGGCGGCGGAGACGGCCGACCCAAGTCCGGCGGCGGTGATCGATCTGGACTCGTGTTGTGGTGGCCGTCGTCATGTGGAGGGCTTGGAGGTGATGGAGGTGTAGGTGACCTGCGACGACTCGGAGGCGGTGTTGTCCTTGGGGCCGAGCCTGGAAGCTTGATGTAGTTCTTGTCCCATAGGATGACTCCACCCAGTACTTCTCCGAGTGTCCTCTCATCTTCGGGTCCAGCCATGTCGAGCTCCATATCATGAAACCCCGCCATGATTTCATCCACCCCTACTTTAGCAAAGCCAGCTGGAATCTCACGGCCATGCCAGCGTGCATCAGGGCCAGAAGGTAAAGCTTGTCCGACGGCCACCTTCATGGATATGTTCTTGAATTTCTGATGGAGTTCACATGATGTTGACTCCGTGATTCCATCCACGGGGTAGCCGGGACCGCCCTCTATCATTCTTCGTGCATCGTCGGGCGGGGCCTCAGATTCAGCCACGCTGCTTTTCCGCTTAGATGGGGCGCCGGTAATATCGAGTGCAGGATCTTCCTGGCGCGCTACTCCTCTAAGCTCATCAATCTGCTTCTGTTGCTCGTTAAGCCTGGCAAGCAACTGGTTGAACTTGTCATTCTCCTCATCCTGCTGTCGCTTCTTTGCTCTCGCTCGGCTTCTGTAAGTGTCTTGGTCTCTGGCAAACCCAAGCCACCACGGGTAAGAAGGACCGAAGCCTCGCGTTCGTCCTCCATGTTCGTCATTGCCGAGGACCAGTGTGAGCAAATCTTTCTCTCTATCTGCAGTGAACTGTCTTTTTCCCTCTTTAATTTCTTTCACTATCTTTTTCCAATTCTCCCTGGGTATCCTAAGACCGTCACTGCAGATGGGGTCCCCTGTTTCTTCATCGTACGAACCACCATGCGCAAGGAACCAATTCCTTGCTCTCAATTCCCACTCATCACGGATGGGTTCAGGTACAATGCCTTTAGCTAGCAGATCTTGCTCTTTCTTATCCCACTTTGGGATGGCAGTCTCATAGCCCCCTGGCCCCAGCGTGTGGTGATATTTCTTCTTATCGGCATTTTTCTTGTTCTTTTCTGATAATGCCTTGGCATCTTCTGACTCCTTGTACTCGTGAAATGCCTTCCAGTGATTCGCCTGCTTGGCTAGGTACCCCTCGAATAGTGGCACTTTCTTTGTTTTCCGATATTCTTTCCATAGCTTCTTCTTCCAGCTACGGAACAGTTCGGCCATCTTCTTTAGAGTCCACTGTTTGACTTTGGCCCTCAGTTTTTTTGCGGCGTCTTCATTCTCACATTCTGGCAGGTTGAAATGTGACATGATATCATTCCAAAGATTATCTTTGTACCTTTCGGCGACATAGTCACTATCGGCTGCCCCTTTGCGCTTGTTCCACTCCCGAACGCTGATCGGGACGTGATCCCTAACGAGAACTCCGCATTGCTTCTTGAATGTGTCAGCAGCATTCTTAGGAAGCTTTGGTTCGCCCGTAGGCAATATCACCTCAAAGGTGTAATGCGTCCGTGCGTCCAACTTTTTAGTCGGGCCTCGTTTCGTAGCTTTGCTCGATGTGGAGGCCTAAGAGGGAGAAACATTCGTCAAATGAATGTATATGTATACAATATAGAGCTATCTCCAATATTTTTCACATATTACAAGTGATTGTCGAACTTCATATGTATACCTCGCTGGACTTTATTATTTCTCCACCGGCTTCTCCACCGGCTTCTCCATCAGTGGAGCTATCACCTTCTCCGTCATTGGAGCTATCTCCGGCCCCATCGGCTTCATCTTCGTGTCGATCAACCTCCATTCCATCTCCGGAGGGGTTTAGATATGACAACGGAGATTCAGCAGGTTCAACGTCGGGGGCGTCTTTGATTATATCTTCGATAAGTTCTTCCTCTTCGAGGTTCCTGCTATGTGGATCCATAGTTCTGCAAAAAACGAACATTTGATTAACTAATAAACTAACAAACTATATACGATGCAAAATAATTCTATTTCTATTTGCAAAATAATTCTAACTAAATAATTCTAACTAAATAATTCTAACTAAATAATTCTATTTCTAAATAATTCTATTTCTATTTGCAAATAAATTCTAACTAAATAATTCTAACTAAATAATTCTATTTCTAAATAATTCTATTTCTATTTGCAAATAAATTCTAACTAAATAATTCTATCTCTAAGATAATTCTATCTCTAAAATATTTCTATCTCTAAAATATTTCTATCTCTAAAATATTTCTATCTCTAAAATATTTCTATCTCTAAAATATTTCTATCTCTAAAATATATCTATATCTATCTCTAAAATAATCCTATCTCTAAAATATTTCTATCTCTAAAATATTTCTATCTCTAAAATATTTCTATATCTAACTATAAGATAATTCTATCTCTAAAATAATTTCTACCTAACAAATTTTAACCTAACAAATAACAAAATTTAAAAAAAAGGAAAAAAAGGGGCGGCCTCGGCCTACCGAGAGGCGAGAGGAAGCGGGAGGCCGGCGCAGTGGCGTTGGCGGGAGGCCGGCGGGGCGCGGTCGCGGGAGAGGCCGGCGCGGTGGCGGCGCGGGTTCGGTGGCGGCGCGGTCGCGGGAGAGGCGGGCGCGGTGGCGGCGCGGGCTCGGTGGCGGGCGCGGTGGCGGCGCGGGTGCGGTGGCGGCGCTGGCGGCGGCGCGGCGGCGGCGGGGCCCGAGAATTCCGGCAACCGCAACGTTGATCCTCGGAACTCCTCGCGCGCGTCGAAATGCCCAAGTGTGGAAGAATAAGAAGAAGCGGGGGGCGGGCTGGCTTATATACCCCCACCCCCTTTAGTCCCGGCTGGGGGCTTAAACCGGGACTAAAGGGGGCCTTTAGTCCCGGTTTAAGCCCCCAGCCGGGACTAAAGGGTTGTGGGCGGTAACCGCCCGAGCCCCCCCCCCCCTTTAGTCCCGGTTGGTGGAACCAACCGGGACTAAAGGCGCAATAAATGCGCGCCAATGCTGAAATTTTTTCAGTTTTTCATTTTAAATATGAATTTGTAATTTTGAATTGAATAACTTCTGTATATTTTAGAATCTGATAAAACTTTCAAAATGAAAAGTGTTTGAAATTTAATAACTATTTCAAAACCATTTTCTATTTTCAAAATTAATTATTTGAACTATCCAAACTATTAACTATTTTACCATTTTCAATTAAAACTATATTGATTAATTTTTTCTGTATATTTTAGAATCTGATAAAACTTTCAAAATGAAAAGTGTTTGAAATTTAATAACTATTTCAAAAAAAATTTCTATTTTCAAAATTAATTATTTGAACTATCCAAACTATTAACTATTTTACCATTTTCAATTAAAACTATATTGATTAATATTCTTTTTGTATATTTTAGAATCTGATAAAACTTTCAAAATGAAAAGTGTTTGAAATTTAATAACTATTTCAAAACCATTTTCTATTTTCAAAATTAATTATTTTAACTATCCAAACTATTAACTATTTTACCATTTTCAATTAAAACTATATTGATTAATATTCTTTTTGTATATTTTAGAATCTGATAAAACTTTCAAAATGAAAAGTGTTTGAAATTTAATAACTATTTCAAAACCATTTTCTATTTTCAAAATTAATTATTTGAACTATCCAAACTATTAACTATTTTACCATTTTCAATTAAAACTATATTGATTAATTTTTTCTGTATATTTTAGAATCTGATAAAACTTTCAAAATGAAAAGTGTTTGAAATTTAATAACTATTTCAAAACCATTTTCTATTTTCAAAATTAATTATTTGAACTATCCAAACTATTAACTATTTTACCATTTTCAATTAAAACTATATTGATTAATTTTTTCTGTATATTTTAGAATCTGATAAAACTTTCAAAATGAAAAGTGTTTGAAATTTAATAACTATTTCAAAACCATTTTCTATTTTCAAAATTAATTATTTGAACTATCCAAACTATTAACTATTTTACCATTTTCAATTAAAACTATATTGATTAATATTCTTTTTGTATATTTTAGAATCTGATAAAACTTTCAAAATGAAAAGTGTTTGAAATTTAATAACTATTTCAAAACCATTTTCTATTTTCAAAATTAATTATTTGAACTATCCAAACTATTAACTATTTTACCATTTTCAATTAAAACTATATTGATTAATTTTCTTTTTGTATATTTTAGAATCTGATAAAACTTTCAAAATGAAAAGTGTTTGAAATTTAATAACTATTTCAAAACCATTTTCTATTTTCAAAATTAATTATTTTAACTATCCTATAGCGGCGGCAGGGTTAGGGGGGAGGCGCTTTAGGAAGACGCAGCACGGTGTGTATAAAGAGCAGGACGGGAAAAGAACTAGTGAGCCGGCTTTTTTTCTAAAGAGCGGTGATGACCGATCCATACAAGGGATTTGTTGTTGCGCAGGACGAGATTCAACAAGGGATACGCCTTCATAAACATGACGACGCCGACGGCGGCGCGGCGGCTCCACGCGTTCCTCCACGGCCACAGCTGGGCCGCCATCGGCTCCGGCAAGGTCTGCCAAGTCATGCACGCCGACATCCAGGTACCAACAGACGCGCGCAGCGCAGCTCCCCAGACCGGCGCCTTAACTCCATGCATGAACACCTGCGCTAATAAATTTTGTGGCTGCTTGGGACTCGCAGGGTGTGGACGCGTTCGCGAAGCACTTCTCCGGCTCCAAGTTCCCCTGCGGCGACGGCAGGGAGGAGTTTCTGCCGGTGCGCTTCGGCCCGCCGCGGGACGGCTACCGGCCTACGGCGGAGCGCGTCATCGGCTGTGCAGTTTCTAATTTTGGTGGATGGCATAGTTGCACCAAAATTCAATCTTTGTTGTTTCGTCTAGTATTCTGAAAAGCCCGTTTGAATGCGTTTAGACCAATCAAACTTCTAGAAGATGCGATGAATACCTATTGACTTCATGCAAGAACACAAGAGATAATAATTATACGATGAAACACTCAGGAGATTTTTTTCTTCTACAAAATTATTACATTATTACACCAACATTCCTATCTATTATTTATGTTTTCTTCTGGGTCGTAGCCATGGAGAATCTTCATCATTCAGTAGGATGCTTGGGTCAGTTTTCACTTTGAAGGGCGGAATTTCATGAAACTTGTTATAATCTACTGACATGTCTGTCTTGTCATCTACTCCCACGATGTTTCTTTTCCCTGAAAGAACTATGTGGCGCTTTGGCTCATCGGACGATGTCTTCTTTTTGTGATTTCTTTTTCTCGTTTTTGTAGACATGTCCTTCACATAGAAAACCTGAGCGACATCGTTGGCTAGGACGAATGGTTCATCCATGTACGCAAGATTGTTGAGATCCACTATTGTCATACCGTACTTTTGGTCTACAACTACCCCGCCTCCTGTCAGCTTCACCCATTTGCACCGAAACAAAGGGATCTTAAAAGTAGGTCCATAGTCAAGTTCCCATATCTCCTCTATGTACCCGTAATATGTTTCCAAAGAGTGCTCATTCTCGTCTGTTGCATCAAAGCGGACACCACTGTTTTGGTTGGTGCTCTTTTTATCTTGGGCAACCGTGTAAAATGTATTCCCATTTATCTCATACCCTTGGAAAGTACATATAGTAGAAGATGGTGGCCTGGCCAAACAGTACAGCTGATCTCCAACGGTGTCATCATTCATGAGATGTGTCTGCAACCAACTGCCGAAAGTCTTCTCGTGTTCCCCTTTAATCCAAGAGTCAGTCTTCCCCGGGTTTTCGGAGCATAGAATATTCTTGTGTCTCACGATATACGGAGCCACCACGGTGGAATTGTGTAGAACTGTGTAGTGTGCTTGAGAGAAAGAATGCCCGTCCATACATACTTTTGCTTTCCGTCCTAGTGTGCCTTTTCCTGTCAGCCTACCCTCATACCGAGATTCAGGAACACCAATCGGCTTAAGGTCAGGAAGAAAGTCCACACAAAACCCAATGACCTCCTCTGTTCCATAGCCCTTGGAGATGCTTCCTTCTGGCCTAGCACGGTTATGAGCATATTTCTTTAAGACTCCCATGAACCTCTCGAAGGGGAACATATTATGTAGAAACACAGGACCGACAATTCTAATCTCTTCGACTAGGTGAACTAGGAGGTGTGTCATTATATTGAAAAAGGATGGAGGGAACAACAACTCAAAGCTGACCAGACATTGGACCACATCAATCTGTAACCCTGATAGACTTTCTCGATCGATTACCTTCTGAGAAATTGCATTGAGGAATGCACATACCTTCACAATTGCCAGACGAACATTTTCTGGTAGAATTCCCATCAATGCAACCGGAAGCAATTGCGTCATAAGCACGTGGCAGTCATGAGACTTTAGGTTTTGAAATTTTTTGTCTTTCATATTTACGATTCCCTTTATATTCGACGAGAAGCCAGTCGGGACCTTGATACTGAAAAGGACTTCAAAGAAGATTTCCTTCTCTTCCTTAGTAAGAGCGTAGCTGGCACGCCCTTGAAACTGCCCTGGATGCATGCCATCTCTTCCTTTATGACGTTCCTGGTCCTCCCGTGCTTCCGGTGTATCTTTTGACTTCCCATACAAGCCCAGGAAGCCTAGAATATTCACGCAGAGATTCTTCGTCAGGTGCATCACGTCGATTGCGGAGCGGACCTCATGGACTTCCCAATAGGGTAGCTCCCAAAATATAGATTTCTTCTTCCACATGGGTACGCGCTTATCAGGGCCGTTAGGAACAGGTTGGCTGCCAGGACCCTTTCCAAAGATTACTTTTAAATCTTTGACCATATCAAATACTTCAGCACCAGTACAGATGACAGGCTTCCCCCGGGGTTCTGCCTTGCCATTGAAATGCTTGCCTTTTTTCTTTAAGGGATGCTTGGGCGGAAGAAAACGACGATTGTATGGGTACACATTCTTCCTATATTTGTCCAGATATATACTTTCTGTCTGATCTAAACAGTGCGTGCATGCATTGTATCCCTTGTTTGACTGTCCTGAAATGTTACTAAGAGCAGGCCAATCATTGATGGTTACGAAAAGCAACGCTCGAAGGTCAAATTCCTCTTGTTTGTGCTCGTCCCACACACGTACACCTGGTTCGGCCCACAGGTGTAAAAGTTCATCAACTAATGGCCTTAGGTACACATCAATGTCGTTGCCGGGTTGCTTTGGACCTTGGATAAGCACTGGCATCATAATGAACTTTCGCTTCATGCACAACCAAGGAGGAAGGTTGTAGATACATAGAGTAACGGGCCAGGTGCTGTGACTGCAACTCTGCTCCCCAAAAGGATTCATGCCATCTGTACTTAGACCAAACCATAAGTTCCTTGCGTCACCTGCAAATCTCGGGAACTCTCTCTCAATTTTTCTCCACTGCCGACCATCAGCGGGGTGCCTCAACTTATCGTCTTTCATACGATCTTCCATGTGCCATCGCAACAACTTCGCATGATCTTTATTTCTAAACAGACGTTTCAACCGTGGTATTATAGGAGCATACCACATCACCTTGGCAGGAACCCTCTTCCTGGGTGGCTCGCCCTCAATCTCACCAGGGTCATCTTTTCTGATCTTATACCGCAATGCAGTGCATACCGGGCATTTATCCATATTCTCATACTTCTCACCGCGGTAGAGGATGCAGTCATTAGGGCATGCATGTATCTTCTGCACGTCTAATCCTAGAGGGCAGACAAGCTTCTTTGCTTCGTACGTGCTGGCGGGCAATTCGTTCTTTCTTGGAAGCATCTTCTTCATCAGTACCAGCAACTTTTCGAATGACGAGTCAGTCACACCGGTCTCTGCCTTCCACTTCAACAATTCCAGTGTGCTACCCAGCTTCTTCTGGCCATCTTCACAAGTTGGGTACAACAATTTGTTGTGGTCCTGTAACATCTGCTCGAACTGCAACCTCTCCTTTTCTGTGTCGCAGCCTCGCCGTGCTTCAGAAATGACCCGGCCAAGATCATCAGCGGGCTCATCTGGTTCCCGTTCTGCACCCTGATCTTCTTCTTCATTGTCTTCCATTGCGGTATCAGCATACTCAAGGAACATAGATCGGTAGTTGTCATCATCGTTCTCTTCTTCTTTATCGTCGTCTTCCATCATAACCCCTCTTTCTCCATGCTTGGTCCAAACATTATAGCCCGACATAAAACCAGACCGAAGCAGGTGGCTCTGAATGACTCTTGAGGAAGTGTAATCCTTCTCATTCCGACATTCAACACATGGACAAAACATATAGCCACCACCATGCTTGTTCACATCGGCCCTATCTCGAAAAGAATGCACGCCTTCTCTGTAAGCGGCTATGCGTCGATCACCGTACATCCATGGATGGCTCATCTGCGTCATACGACAGTATATCAAACACAATCACGATCCTAAAAATTAGTACCGCACGGTCTAAACGAGAAAATATAGTTGCTAACCTTTTAGAATAAGTGGAAATAAAGAGGAAGAGGTTTAAGCGTGGCTCGGGCATCTCATATCGTAGTTGTGTTCGGTGAACTGAAGCGGCATCGCTCTAACACACATTTCAACAAACACCTCTAGTGCATTCAAGAAAAAAGGAGAGCTAGCACACACCCACACTCTTTCATCCAAAAAAATGCAAGGAAGAGGGCAGAGAGGGGCTGCGGCCATATTTATAGGCAGAGGACTTTAGTCCCGGTTTGAGACACAAACCGGGACTAAAGGGGGCGCACATGCGGGCCGCTCAGCGCATAGCCCTTTAGTCCCGGTTTGTGTCTCAAACCGGGACTAAAGGCTCGTTACGGGCCGGGACCAAAGCCTCCCGGGCGGCTGGCGAATTTGGGGCAACGTGGCCGGGCCTTTAGTCCCGGCCCAGATGGAGGCCGGGACTAAAGGGTCCAGGCCAAAGGCCCTTTTTCCACTAGTGAAGGTCTTGGTTACAAAGTTCTAGCTGGCCAGAGGTTGAAGAACCTGCGTGCCCAGCTAGCAACTTGGAGAAGATCAGATCCCATCTAAGGGGTGGCCTCCCCTCCTTTTATAGCGCCCAGGTCCTCCTTCCCCTTATCTTCTTGGGGAAGGGGTTGCCACACACACGGCCAAGGAGGGTGGACAGCTGTAGACTACACTCTTCTGTAGACGTGGTCTTCGTAGGGTAGTGGCGCCGGTCCACAGGAGTGGGTGGAGGAAGCTGACGTCTTCCTCTGGCGCCCTGCACCGTCCACGCTATTTTTAGGGGGGTGGCCAACAACCACTATGCCGCTTTGGGCAGGCACAGCGAAAGTTGGTCTCCTCCCTGTCGGGGGTAGCGTGGGCGGTACGCGGTCTTCTGTCCTACATCTTCTTGCTCCGCACGCCAACGTGCTGAGCTGGCGTGGACTTGGTCCCTCTCCTCACCAGCGGGGGCTCGTGAGGAGGTCTTCTGGTCCTTAGCGTTTTCTACCATCGTTCTCCTCACGAGGTGCCTCCTCGTGAGGGTCTTCTCCGTAGCTCGGGTCGTTGATTCTCTCCTGGGCTGAAGATGGGCCGATGACGGGGCCCAAGAGCAGGTGGACCGGGATACCCCGGTATCCAGAACACCGACAGTAGCCCCCGGGAGCCCGGCCCGCGAACGCGCCCTCTTGAGGGAGCGAAGGGCCGGGGGCCCCAGAAGCTGCTGGGCCCTCCAATGGCACGCGTCAACCGCGCGGTCAGAGGACCATGTGAAGAAGCGGAGGTCGTGGGCACGTGGCGCCCTTGCAATTGGCGAAGCGAAGCGGCGTGGAGATCGTGCGTAGTGGGTGGGGTAACGGGCATTTTTCGAACCGTCGCGTCAAGGCCGACGCTTCGGAAACCGCGCCCTGGCCGTCCCCTTAGAAGCTTGGCAGAGAAGGCTCCTTCCTCTTTCCCACAGCACACCGCCGCCGCCACCTCCCTCTTGAAGATCTTGCGCATCCAAATCTTCCTAGCCTCCAATCTTCTCGCTGCAACTCGCCCCCGCCCAGAGCCATGGCACCGCGCAGGGCCGTTGGAGCGGTGAGGTTTTCCGCAGCCGTGCCGCGGCCGGCGCCCCCCTGCTCGACTCCCGCATCAAGAGCAGCCGCGAGCTTCAGACCGTCCGAGAGATGGTCGGGAGCAAGAACAATGAGTGGGGCGCCACCCGCATCTGGCACGGCCGCGCGCCGCGGGACACTCTTCCCCCGACGGCGTAGCCTTTCTTCCTCTTCTCCGTCTTCGCCGGCCTGCTGCCGCCGTTCTCCCCCTTCTTCCTGGCGATCCTGGAGACTTACGGGATCCAGGCCATCCACCTGCATCCCAAGTCCGTCACCTTGCTGGCGGTCTTCGCCTACGCCTGCCAGGCCTGGATCGGCATCAAGCCATCGGTGGCATACTTTCGCCACCTCTTCTCCCTCCGGTCCTCTGGGCTGAACCAGAGTTCCGGATGCGTCTCCTTCATCGCCACCGCTGGAACGGAGGGCGACTTCATCGACTTGAAGTGGATGAAGAAAGTTGAAGACTTTCAGAGCCGCTGGTTCTTCGTCGACATCCTCGAAGAATTGGAGCTCTTCCTCATCACCGGGATCCCTCCCGTCAAGCTCACCTCCTGGGCCAGCGAGGCCCTTCCTGAAAAAGCACTGAGGACGCTCTGCCCGTGAATCCGAGATCTCCGGGAGGACGGCATCACAGGGACCATGGTCGGGGTGGAGTTTGTCACCCGACGCATCGCCCCCTTGCAGGACCACCACCGGGAGATCTGGAGGCACAGGGCCGGGGACGACCTCAGGCTCCACGTCAGTGAGCTCAACGCCGACGCTCGGGAGGAGGTAATAAGAGCCTTCTTCTCTTCCGCCACCATCCCCGCCATCCCGCGCAATGCCTTGCCGATCTACAGTCTGGGCGCTCGGGAGACCAGCCGCGTTACGGCGGGGATCCTGAAGTTCAATGCCTGGGGCCCATTCCTTGCCGATGGCGTCGTGCCTGGTCCCCTCCCGAGCGCACCTGCGGCCAGCTCGGAGCAGGACTCGGCAGCAAGGGGAACGGGGCCCATAGCCTCTGGAGATGGCGACGACGACGACGCGGAGTCCGGTGAGCGGCTGGTCCGCCAGAGGCGTCCCGAGGGCACCGTGGTGCTCTCAGATTCCTCTGACGATGACTCCGCCTCGACGGACCAGCCCACCGGGGGAGACGCCGATGCGTCCTCCTCGCGAGGCCTAGAGGAGGAGGGGCGCCGAGCCCGCCTGGAGGCAGAGCGCCGCTCCAAGTTTAATGATGAATGCGCCAGCCGGCAACCCGAGGCTGCGGCCTCCCATGGGAAGAAACCGGCGGGCGAATCTTCCGCGCCCCCGCCGCTACCCTCCGCCCTCCCGAGCAAAAGAGGATGGGTGGAGCGGGATGTCTCGTGAGTGTTCCTGCACAAAGACCTTTACCTTTCGCCTTACCTTTCCCCTAACCTCATTCCCCCCTTTTCCTCTCCAGGGGTACCGAGGAGAAGAAGGAAGAGAAGAAGAGGAGGAAGAAGAGGAAGACCGGTCAGGCCACGCCGGGCCCTGACCCGACCGCCACGGCCACACCGACGACGCCGCCGCGCGCCGCAGGAGAAGAAGAGGACCGCGTGTCTACGGACGCGAAGTCCGCCCCGGGAGCCGCTTCGGCTCCCAGCACGACCGAGCCCCTTAGCGCAGGAGGCACACCAGAGATCACGGGGGCAGCTGCGGCTGCCCCCTTTGCAGCCAACACCACCACCGCCCCGGAGGCGCCCTCAACGAGCGCGGCCGCGCCGTCCGGCACGAGGGCAGGCCCCGAGCCGCGCGGCGAGAGGAGGACGGCCTCCACTGGGCCGGGGCCCTCCAGAGCTCCATCGCCTCCCCTGCCAGAGATCCTGGGGAGGCCTGCGAGGATCGCAGCTGAGCCCCACGCCGCTGACCCATGGGCGGGGGTGCTCGCGGCCATGACCGGCGCCCTTCGGGACGAGGTCATCAGGGCGCGCACCGCTGAGGAGGTGCGCATCGACGAGGGCTGGGCCCTCCTGCACCAAGCCATGGAGAGGTGCCGTCTCCTGGACCAGCGTGCCGCCGAGCGCCGCGAGCAGGCGAGGAAGGAGGCGGAGGAGATCCGCGCCAGTGCGGTCGAGGAGGCCGAAGAAGCTCTGGCGAACGCCAGGGAGTCGGCGAGGGGGGTCCTGGCCAGGGCGCACCACGAGGCCATGGAGATCCTCTCCGAGGCGCGCCAGAAGATCCCCCCCACCGTCGGGCCTCCCAACCCAGCCTTGGCTGGGGAGGAGGCCAAGCGGGCAGCTCAGCATCTCCTGGACCAGGCCAGAACAAATGCCGATGGTCTCCTCGCCAACGCCCAGCAGAGGCTTGACGAAGTCGAGGATCGGGAGGCCCTCCTCCACGCACGCGAGGAGAGCGCTGATTCCCGGGCAGAGAGCCTGAGCCTGCAGGAGGCGGGGCTCGCTGTCCGAGAAGCAGAGGCTCGCGAGCGCGAGCAGGGACTCCGCCTCCGAGAGGAGCAGCTCCACGCCCTCGAGGATCGGCTCAATAGGGAGCGAGAAGCCCTCGAGAGCCGGGAGGCAATGGTCAGCCAGTCCACCGCTGAGCTGACCCGGCATCAAGAGGCGCTGAACCAGCGCGAGGCTTCCCTCCAGGGAAGGATGGACCACATGCTGAACCAGCGACGGGTCAACATGGAGCAGGAGTTCGAGCATAGGCGCATCGAGACCACCGAGGCGTGCCGCGCGGACTTCCGCTCCAAGACTGACGCCGCCCTGTTGAGGTACAAGCAGGGGCGCGAGATCCTAGAGCGCCAGGTCCGCGACCTGGAGACTGAGCTGAAGGGGGCGCACGAGGTGCGCCGGGGCGCCGAGCGCGCCCTTGCTGAAGCCGATGCCACCATCGCCTCGCTCCGACGCTTCGTGCAGAGGCTTGAGGAGGAGAACTTGGCCTCGGTCCTGCAGGGCGTGGAGACCTCCAGGGAGCTCCAGGAGGCTAGGGACTCCGAAGAGGAAGCGCGCGTGCTGCGAAGACAGCGGGTGCAGATGTTCCGCAGGTTCTCAGCCCGCGTCATGGCGGCGGCGCACCGCCTGGGCATCCACGGGCTGAACCTGCCCACCGTCCCTGAGGACGACGGGTCGATCTTGCTCTTCTTCAGCCAGCTGGCTGAACAGCTGGACGGCTCATCGGCGAAGGTCCTGGAGCTCATCGACGCCGAGTGCCGAGAGCTGCTGGGGCTCGCAGGGACGCGAATCTTCACCAACATCCAGCGCCTCCGCCCCAACCTCAACCTGGAAGAGGTACTGCGGAGGCCGTCGCCTCTGCCGCCGGGAACTCCCAACCGCGCGGCGGTGGCCAGGGCAGAGCGGTTGCATATTGCCCTACGACGGCTGCAGGCCATCTACGCCCGCCCTGGAGCACCCGCCGCCGCGGACCAGGAGAGCTCCTCCAGCGGCGACTTCTCTGGCTCCAGGGAGTTCAGTAGCGGGGAAGCTGGGGAGGAAGACGACGGAGCGTCGGAGTCCAGCGGAGAGGCGTCCTCAGGCTCCAGCCAAGGCACCAGCGATGGCGAGGGCGACGCAGCAGTCGCCCAGTAAGCTCCTCCTAGATCTCCTCCAGAAGAATTGAGTTAGCTGCACACTTGGCAGCTATCAGACATTGCCCTGCTGGGCCAGTTTAAGTTGTAATCGTACTTAAGGCGTCGTTCGCCAAATTGTCCTCATTTGCACCCTTGCACATTTTTCCTTGTCTCGTCTTTCTCTGGGGAATGCTCTACGCCGTTCAGGGGCCAGCCTTCGAGCGGGATAGCAGCCTGACGCTTAGTATGCAGCTCGTGGTGCAAGGCTAGCGGGCGCTGGCGCTCCAGAGGTGACTGTAATGGCACACAGGACTATTTCCCTGCAGCCCCCCTGGCGTCCAAACACAACAAAGGCGATTCCAGGAGAAGAAACACAAGGCCGCAGACAAGGACAGCAGAGTATTTGAAGAAATTGGCATGAATTGTGCGACCCCCACGCGCCCATGCGCTTTCATTCGAGCGTCGCTCGAGAGGAGAGAGCACCATGGATCGTATGAGATGACTGTAGCGGGTCCCTTCCCTAGTCAGAGCTCGATCCGTTCTGGGTTTTGCGGGCCTGCTGTTTTCCGGGCGAAGGCCCCAGCGCGGACACCGTGCTCCGGCTCTTTCTCGAAAGGCAGTCGAGCGAAAACTCACGTTCGCGTTAAGCCGCAGTTAGCTGAAATTGCGAGGCTGGTGGAGCCAAGACTCACGATTCCAGGCAGTTTCTACAGAATAGAAAAGATCAATGGCGAGTGAGGTTGCCGTTACACTTTGTTCCTTGCGCAGACGACGAGCTCCGTTTCCTAAGTGGAAGGCAAGGGGGTGACGTCCCTTAAGCCCCCCTGCCCGATCTTCAAGCACCTGGAGACGGGGCCATCGAGGATGGCGCAGGCCTACGTGTCCTCTGGCTCAGGTCCCAGGGAGGCGTATCTGTCGAGGAAGCGCTCGCAGAGGTCCCTCCAGGATGGGATGGATCTTGGCGGTAGCCCGTAGAGCCACCGGCGAGGCTCTCCCTTTGTTGCCATCATGAACCAACCGGCCATGACACGCCCGTCTCCTCCCGCCGACCGTACGGCGGCCGCGTAATGCTGCAAGAACTCCATGGGATCGGAGGTTCCGTCATAACGCGCCCCGATTTCCGGCCGGAAGCAAGATGGCCATGTCGCGCGGCGAAGCGGCCCGCCAAGCGCCGTGAAGCCCTCGAAGCCGAGGTCGCCGGGCGGTGGCGTACCCTCTCCAATGGCCTCCAGGCCATCAAGGACTTGAAAACGATCTCGGCGACGGCTCGCGTAGACAGCGCGACAGCGAAGACGACGACGACGATCGTCACCCATGTCGAAGCAGATCTGGAAGAAGACACACCACAGACCCCTACCTGGCGCGCCAAATGTCGATGGATTTCGTGTCGCAAGAACACGGGGTACCACGCGACGGACCCAAAGATTCGAACGCAGGGGGCTGAAGGTGTGAGATCTAGGATCGCAACGAAGCACGGTGATGGAAGCCTCGAGCTGTCGAACGCACTACACAATGTAGAGAGGGACGCCGAGCTTTACCCAGGTTCAGGGCCCTCGTGGTGAGGTAACACACCTACTTCCTGCCTTCCTGTATTGCAACGCGACACCTCGCGAGGAGTACAAGGTCTTGGTTACAAAGTTCTAGCTGGCCAGAGGTTGAAGAACCTGCGTGCCCAGCTAGCAACTTGGAGAAGATCAGATCCCATCTAAGGGGTGGCCTCCCCTCCTTTTATAGCGCCCAGGTCCTCCTTCCCCTTATCTTCTTGGGGAAGGGGTTGCCACACACACGGCCAAGGAGGGTGGACAGCTGTAGACTACACTCTTCTGTAGATGTGGTCTTTGTAGGGTAGTGGCGCCGGTCCACAGGAGTGGGTGGAGGAAGCTGACGTCTTCCTCTGGCGCCCTGCACCATCCATGCTATTTTTAGGGGGGTGGCCAACAACCACTGTGCCGCTTTGGGCAAGCACAGCGAAAGTTGGTCTCCTCCCTGTCGGGGGTAGCGTGGGCGGTACGCGGTCTTCTATCCTTCATCTTCTTGCTCCGCACGCCAACGTGCTGAGCTGGCGTGGACTTGGTCCCTCTCCTCACCAGCGGGGGCTCGTGAGGAGGTCTTCTGGTCCTTAGCGTTTTCTACCGTCGTTCTCCTCACGAGGCGCCTCCTCGTGAGGGTCTTCTCCGTAGCTCGGATCGTTGATTCTCTCCTGGGCTGAAGATGGGCCGATGATGGGGCCCAGGAGCAGGTGGACCGGGATACCCCGGTATCCAGAACACCGACACACTACCAAAGATATTTTGAAACTTTTAAATACATAAAAATTCAAACTTGTATATTTGAGTATTTTTTAACCTAATTAAATTCTATAAACCGGATTCATTTAATTCCTTTTGTATATGGAAAATACTGAAAGCCTATATCCATCATCACCACTGCCCCAAAATAATTGAACCTCTTTACAAGTATTCAAATTCAAATATGAGAATTTGAGTATTTTATTTTTAAAATTAATTCCCTATTTCTTTTAATATGATCCCGTCAACAAAAGGAAATCATATGATCATACCTGTAACATCCCAAGTTTTTATATCAAATTTTGGAATAAAAAAATATTTTATTTGTGTTTGTTGAAATTTCACAAGGATTTAAAACTTTTTGAGTTTATTTAAAATATTTATTAGAAAAAACTATTTCAACTCTCACCTATTCATCAAAGGACTTCTTTTGAGAATAGGATTTCAAATACTAATTTGCATTTACTCAAAACCTATGCAAGCTATTTTGCAAAGGGGTATTACTAAAATGTTTTGTAATGTTGCATTGCCCAAGGAATGTTTGAAAACATGTTTCAAATACTATTGTATAAAGTTTATTCTCTGATATTAGATACGATTATTTTCAAATCATATTTCTATTTTTGCATTATGCAAACAAAGCCATTTTGCTAAAATTCATAAAGTTATATGGAAAATCTTGTTTTATTTTGAAAACTTGTTCCTTGATGTCTTGTGTTGACACTTTGAATTTTAGAAAAATTTACAAATTTGTTTGAATCAGTTTGGAGCCAAAATGCAAAAGATATGATGAAATCAGAAATAGAAAAAGAAAAAGAAACAAAAAAAGAGAAGGGCAGCCAACTGGGCCAACCCTGGAGCCAGCAAGGCCCAGCCCAGCCGGCTCAGCCTGTAGCCCCCCGTCCCCTCTTCATTTTCCTTTTCTTTTGCTTTTTCCCGCTGACTGTCAGGGTCATCTCCCTCCTCGCGCCAGTCACGCCCGTGACCTCCGCCACAGTAACTCCTCTCCCTCTCTTCAATCCGCTGATTTCCTGCCGCATTTGACACCTCGTCTACGCCTATAAGTCCCTCTCCCTCTTCTTTCCTTTCTCCCTCATTTTCCCTGCTCAAATCGCCTCCAGGCTGCACAAATCGCTCACCGGAGCCCGTAGGTTCTGCCGCCATTCGCGCTCGATTCCGACGCGATTCTGGTACCCCGCCACCTCCTTCTGGTCTCCCTCTCCTTCCCATACTCTGACGCGCCTGCTGAATCATCACCCAAAGCTCGCCGTTGTCGCGACGACTCCAGCCACCCCTCTAGAAGCGATCGATGTCCCCAACCACGCAGTCGAGCTTGCCAAGCCGCTCTGCGCATCATCCATGTCTTCCTCGCCTCCGGGAACCTCCAGAATGTCATCGGCATCCACTCCTGAGCCACAGACCTCGTCGCCGGCGATCACCAGAACCCTAGCCAGTAAGCCCTCCCCTCTCTCTTCCCTAGCACCGCCAGATCTTGATCCGGTGGCTGATAACAAATCACTTACCGAAGGGGTACGGGTGAATCTGGTGCGTTCAATCTTCATAAGATCCTACGGCCCGTATTCATGATCCAACTGAACCGGTATGAACCAATCAGAAACCGCCACGTGGCCTATTCAGAATCCGATTGTTTTAAAACAAATTCAAATAGACAGATTTTGCTTGAATCTTGCAAAATTCATATCTTTCAAACCCTAGATCCAAAAATTGCAAATAATATGTCTCTGGAGAGCTAATAAAGTGTAGAATCCAATGGTGCAAAAATATTCCATAGTTTCAGTAATAAATTTGAATTCATTTTAAATTGATTCAAATCTATCTGCTACACCAATTAATTCATATCTTTTGTTCCACACATCCAAAAGTCACAAATTTGTAGGCTATGGAATCCTCTAAACATTTAGAACATCATGAAACTAGAAAATACCAAAGTTGATATGTGCACAAACTTGGTACATTCAAAATCATTCAAATCACTATTTTGATCGTAACTTGAATTATAAAAATGATTTTGGAGTGAATCCAATTTCAGTAACTTTGTTTTACTGTACTCTATCTAGTAGCATCACTTCCCAAATTTCTTGAACCTATTTTCAAGTATTCAAATTCAAATATGAGAATTTGGGTATTTTCATTATAGAATTAATTCTATAATTCTTTGTAATATGATTCCTACTACAAAAGTGAATCACATGATCATATCTATTTGTCCAAACCATTTACACCTTATCATGACCTACTATCATACCATCTTATCCTTGTTGACTTAGTACATATTATTCAAATTCAAATTGAGTATTAGAGTAAGTTGTACTATATCCTAAATTATTGTTTCCTTAGAATCTTGTAGTGTTGATACACCTCATACCATAAATCACATATCTAGAAACTTTCAAATCCATTATCATCTTTGAACCCTAGCTCAAGTTAATCCATTTGTCCAAGAAAGTTTTGTAGCCATACTCACACCATCAGTGCAATATCATTCATACCTATCCACCAAGTTCACATATATATTAAAATTACAATTGAGTTATTTGAGTAATATGTGTTGTATCCCAAATTATTGGTTTTGCTCTTGCTATAGTGGTGTTGATATACTCCACTTCACACCACATATCCATACTCCATGTTACCCAATAGGGCTTCTAAACTATATCCCAAATATCATTCAGATATACCCAAACCCATGCTCACTTAATTCTTATTCACCTATATTGCACTATTCAATTTGCAAATGAGTTAATTGAGTGATTCAATGTTTCACAAATCCTTGCCTAATGCCTAAGTGTAAAGCATACTATTTATGAGTAATTGTTGTCACACTTATTTAATAGTATTGTTATTGCACTATTTGACACTTATGTGATCCAATTCACATGAGCCATTTCCAAATTCTATTCATGCTTTGGTAAAGCATAAAGACTCATCACTTATATCTTGGATAGTCCAGATTTTCTCTAATCATTTGAACTCACCATCCAAACTCCCAAATTTATATCTTGAAAGCCAAGCCTCTTGACATATCTCTCTTATCACAATATCTTAAGAAACCTAAAATATTGAACCAAACCCTTTTCAATTGTTTGTCTTGTTTCATTATGTTTGGATTGAATGGTGTGTTTATGTTGTGTTATTTCTATGCTATAGCTTGTACGGAGAGCTATGTGTTTTGTTGAGAGAAGTGAAAAGATCATGATCTTCAAAAAGGCAAGTGACACACATCTTTTCTACCTACTTTTACTACTGAATTAGATTTTTCCAGTAGTATGCATGATAGGTGGAATTATCAACTATTTACAAAGTGCTTAAATCATATTAGTGTATAGCCACCTCCAAACCCTACTTGTTAGGATGCTAAATACTTTGAAAAATATTAATGCCATGCTATGATCATTTTGTTAAAGTTGTTTTGTGAACAAATTAAGAACTTCAACTAAAATGAATCACCTGGGTGGATTGGTTTGATAGAGGAGGTGGAGTTGAGGGTCTTCCAGGGCCTCACGCCTCGTTGAGGGTGGGGTGAACCTTGGGAGTACACTAGTGGTTTGCCACCCATGATTAAAGAGATTACCATGTCTTCTGTGCTTTAGAGTACTATTAGTGCAGCCTTATGACATTATGGGCTCTGTCTTGACCAATTAGGATGTCAGAGTTCAACTTGTAAGTAAGACATGAGGTGGTAGCAGAATTGTAGGTGGGAACGGGTCTTGCTGGTATGGTTGATCTCTCCTTATGAAAAGTCTTGTCTCATTCTATATGGGTAGAATGAGTCTTAAGGTGAAAGTGCACAACCCCTGCAGGGTGCCAATCTAATCGATTAGCCGTGTCCCCGGTTATGGACAATTTGAGTCTCTAGACATGGAATGTACAGAAGAATCTCATCACCATTTCTGAATGATTAAAATTTGGCTAGAAACCTTTAGGTAGGAGCTTAGGGCCATGCACTCCAAGGGGTGGTGGTTTCTGTTGTTCTGACTTTGTTGAGTTTTGCCCAGAACTACATGCCTAGCTAGTATGTACTGTATGGGGGTTATTTCGACCCTTAAAGAATAAAATTTTGAAAAAAAGTTTTGAAAAGAATTATAGGATAAAATTGGCTTTATGCAATTTGGCCTATGAGATCCACCAGGCAAATATCATATAGTATAGTTCTTTCACAACAACCACCATATATGTGTCATTTGCCAGTATGTTGTTGTACTGACCCCTATCATTGGGGCTGCATATTCAAATGTGCAGGTTATTCGGATGAGGAACGATTAGTAGGATCTTGTGTCTACATTCCAACATCTCTGCCTATGGCATGTGATGACGATGGAGGCTCATTGCCACTTTGTTATTCCGCTATGAATTTGTAAGGTTTGAACCATATGTAACTGGATATACGTTGTAATTTTGATACTATTGCAATGATTACTACATTTTGTACTGTGGTGCTATCAGTGATCCAGGGAATAGCACTTAATACAGGAGTCTTGCCTTTTTTGAAAGGTAGGGCACTACAATACCTAAAAGTCCAAACCAATTTGACTTTTTAGCATGACATAATATCATTTCATTTTATTCTTATTGACCAAGTGCTCATTGTTCAAATTCAAACCTGAGCTATTTGAGTAAGAGGTGTTGCATCTCAATCTTAGGTTCTGTTCCTACTATAGTGGTATTGATTCACTCCACACCATAGCACAATTAACACTCCATGTATCCAATGAAATCTTGAAACATATTCACATTTGTCCTCCATTCATATTCAACACCATATCCACTTAATCCTGTTGACTTACATTGAACTATTCAATTTACAAAAGAGTTAATTGAGTGATTCAATGTTTCAGAAATCCATACCCAAGCCTATGTGTAATTCATGCTATTTTTGAGTATTTGAGGTCACATTTATTCAATAGTATGGTTATTGCACTAAAATGATACTATTGTGATTCAACTCACCTGAGCTATCTCAAATCCTATTCATGCTTTTGTGAAGCATAAAGATTATTCAATCATATCTAGGTTAGTTCACTCCTCTCAAATCATTCTGACTTTGCCATACCTTGCAAGCCACCATCCCTTTTATCATATCTCTCTTATCTCAAGGAATCTAAAATGGTAATCCACCACCTTTCCTTTATTTATCTTGTTTGGTTGGTTGGATAGTGTGGTGTGTTTATATGGTGCTATTTTACTATTATAGATTTGTACGGAGAGCTGTGTTCTTAGCTGAGAGAAGTGAAAAGGTGAGTTCTTCAAAAGGCAAGTGACACACATACTTTCTACCTACTTTTACTACTGCATTAGAGTTTTCCAGTAGTATGCATGATAGGTAGAATTATCAACCTTTTACAAAGTCCTTAGATCCTAGTAGTGAATAGCCACCCTTAGGATGCTAAATACTTTGAAAAATATTGATGCCATGCTATGATCACTTTGTTAAAGCTGTTTTGTGAACAAATTAAGAACTTCAACTAAAATGAATCACCTGGGTGGATTGGTCTTATAGAGGAGGTGGAGTTGAGGGTCTCCTAGGGCCTCACGCCTCGTAGAGGGTGGGGTGAACCTTGGGAGTACACTTGTGGTTTGCCACCCAGGATTAAAGAGATTACCATGTCTTCTGTGCTTTAGAGTACTTCCAGTGCAACCTGATGACATTATGGGCTCTGTCTTGACCAATTAGGATGTGAGATTTCAACTTGTAAGTAAGACATGAGGTGGTAGCAGAATTGTAGGTGGGAACGGGTCTTGCTGGTATGGTTGTTCTCTCCTTCTGAAAGGTCTTGTCTCATTCTTTATGGGTAGAATGAGTCTTAAGGTGAAAGTGCACAACCCCTGCAGGGTGTCAAACTAATCGATTAGCCGTCTCCCCGGTCATAGACAATTTGAGTCTCTAAGACATGGAATGTATGGATGAGTCTCATCACCATTTCTGAATGTTTAAAATTTGCCTAGAAACCCCTAGATTAGGGGCTTAGAGCCATGCACTCCGAGAGGTGGTGGTTTTCTGTTGCTCCGGCCTTGTTGAATTTCGCCCAGAATTACATGTCCGACCCATTTGTAGTGTATGGGAGATTATTCGACCTTTAAGGAATAAAACTTTGCAAGAAATGTTTTGAGAAGAGAAATATAGGATAAGAAAAATTGGCTTTATGCCAATTAGCCTATGAGATCCACCAGCCAAGTATCATGTAGTATAGTTCTTTTACTACAGCCACCAAATATGTGTTAATTGCTAGTACGTTGTCATACTGACCCCTATTATTGGGGATGCATATTCAAAAGTGCAGGTTACTCAGATGAGGTGCGATTATTAGGATCTCGAGTCTACATTCCAACATGTCTGCCTGTGGCACGTGAAGACGATGGAGCCTCATTGCCACTCTGTTATCCTGCTATGCAATTGTAAGGTTTGAATCATTTGTAACTGGATCTGCGTTGTAGTAATTGATACTATTGCAATGGTTACTACATTTTGTATTGTGGTGCTATCAGGGATCCAGGGAATAACACTTAACACAGGAGTCTTACCTTTTTCAAAAGGTAGGGTGCTACAGATTTTTGTTGATTGACTAGATCCATACATGAAGTTTAACTTTGATATGCAAGTGCATGTTGCACTATCAAGTTCTTACTTCATGGTATTGATCTAGAGGGTTAAGGGATTCAGGTGAGGGAGAGACGAATTCCTAAGGCAGTCAAGACAAAGATGAAGAAATCACAACAAGAAGGAAGCCAAGTTGATAGGGCAAAGGTGTCTGATCTTTCGATGAGATCTTGATATGTCAATTTGGTGGGTGGAGTTCGTGCTTGACGATCCGACTACACGTGCGAAGCTCGTGCGCCAATGGGGTCTTAATTCCTACCTAAAATCGAGAACAAGTAAGAACCAATACTGTAATCAAGATATTGCGGATGAAAGATGTATGCTTTATTCAAAAGGTGGGATTCCGAATAGGCGGTCTTCTTCTGGGTGATTGGCCTCAAAAGTCAAGCTCGTAGTTGTAGCAATGGCTAACTTTAGTCTAAACAAAATCCGAGTTCTAATGACGGCTACGGGGGGTTTTTGAGGAGGAAAAGGTAGGGGTGCGACCATCCATGGGTATGGTGGTCGAACGGACTCCTAAAAGTGGTTGTCTTATTTGCTGCGAAAATTACATGGGCCTGGCCCAAAAATAAAAGTGACGCAGCACCATATTTATCTATGGACGAATTTATGAAGTAGCTCTTTGTATATTTCATCCAAGTCTTCATCCTTCATTATGGTGGCTTCAAAGTTCTGAAATCTCCACTCGTGGCATCTTCTTCCATCCTCAAACGCTTGCTGCCATCTCCATGCACGATCATGCTCCAATGCTTGTCCCTCTCATCCATGCTAGGTCCATCATTCCTAAGAGTAACAAACATATCTGATTTAGGCAGCATCAAATTCTCATGTATGTGAGAAAGAGTTCCAAGAAACAAAAGTACCTAATAGTTAAGTTGCTTGGCACGAGCTCGAGTGATAGGTCCTTGTATGTGTTCCGCTGTAGGTGCAGCGGGTGTATCAATAGATGGGATGTCTTCATCATGCTCCCCTTCTTGAATTGAAGTCGTCCTGATGAGGACATCCCTACTATTGTTCCATCTCCACTTCGTGATGATGACAAGCAAGTTGCTGCAAAGAAGAAGTCCAATGATGAAATCAGAATTGGACCTATCACAAGAGCTCGTGCAAAGTTAATAGAACAACAGGTGAATTTGCTCCTAATAGAATCTGAGTATTTTGTTAATGAGAATTGTTTACTGCCTAAGTCTTTGTGTGTTTGCATACTCAGGTTCATGGGAGAAGAAGGCATAGCACGAGGAGTTGAAGCAGCTGGAGCAAGACGTGATGATCATGCCCATGGACGCGAGGGAGGAGAGGGAGGCCGGCGACCAGCATGAGGAGGAGGAGGACATCACGCAGGAGGCTGCATATGGCGCACCATCAAGTGCTTGTGCGCCATACACCTAAGGCCTGCGCGCCTAGTTGGCTGCACCCAACCATTGGGTCAGTTTGTATCGAATAAGGTTGAGTCGAACCACGATTAGAGGACCAGGTCAGGTCGGCTGCCTTTGGCCAGCCGCACCCCCCATATATTGTGTGCTGATGCGCCATAGAGAGGGTAGACCACGTTTTAGATAAAACCCTAGTTCTTGAGACTGCTCTAAGCATTCATCTGGAATTCTTGTCTCCAAATTCGTTTCGATCTGGAGATTATATACTGCAAGTTAAGTGTGATCTGCTGTTCCATTGGGAATTAGCAAATTGCAATTATACTGTTTCGTGGTCGACGGCTGCGTTGCGCAAGTGTGTGAAGTCGTGAATATCCGAAGGGCAGAGAGCTGTTGCATTGGCATCAGGGATCTAGCGAGGAGAGATCATCGGCGGCACCAAGTTATCTATCACCATCATCATCATTACCGCAAGCTTACTGAGAAGATCGGGCCACCCCATTTCACGTCCTCGATGCAACCTCATCTTCTTCACCGAAGTAAGGCTTTAAATCTGCAATGTTAAATGTAGGACTTACCGTACCAAAATCTGCAGGAAGCTCAAGTTTATATGCATTATCACTGATTTTCTCTATCACCTTAAAAGGACCATCAGCATGTGGTATTAACTTAGACTTGCGCAAATCAGGAAAACGATCTTTGCGCAAATGCAACCAAACAAGATCACCAACCTCAAACACAACATGCTTTCGTCCTCTATCCCCAGCAACTTTATACTTTACATTCATGCGTTCTATGTTCTCTTTAGTAGTTGCATGCAATTTTAAAATCAAGTCAGCACGCTGTGTAGCATCGAAATTATTTTGCACTAAAGATGGTAAAGGCAACAAATCAATAGGTGCACGTGGAACAAAACCATAGACAATCTAAAAAGGGCACATCTTTGTGGTAGAATGCAGTGAACGATTATAAGCAAATTCAATATGAGGCAAACACTCTTCCCACAATTTTAAGTTCTTCTTTAAAACAGCCTACAACATAGTAGATAAAGTTCTATTAACTACTTCAGTTTGTCCATCAGTTTGGGGATGACAGGTAGTACTAAACAGCAATTTAGTCCCCAACTTAGCCCATAAACATCTCCAAAAGTGACTAAGAAATTTAGTATCACGGTCAGAAACAATAGTATTTGGCACACCATGCAAACGAACGATATCACGAAAAAACAAATCAGCAATGTGTGCAGCATCATCGGTCTTGTGACAAGGAATAAAGTGTGCCATCTTAGAAAACCGATCCACAACAACAAAAATACTATCCCTCCCCTTCTGTGTACGAGGTAATCCCAAAACAAAGTCCATCGAAATATCCTCCCAGGGAACACTAGGGACAGGAAGAGGCATATATAAACCATGTGGATTAAGGCGAGACTTAGCTTTTTGACAAGTAGTGCAGCGTGCCACGAATCTCTCAACATCTCGCCGCATGCATGGCCAAAAGAAGTGTGCAGCAAGAACATCCTCTGTCTTCTTGACACCAAAGTGTCCCATTAATCCTCCTCCATGCCCCTCCTATAACAACAAAAGATGAACGGAACCATCTGGGATGCATAGTTTGTTAGCACGGAACACAAATCCATCATCAAGGATGAATTTGTTCCATGTTCTACCAGCTTTACAATTCTACAACACATCTTTAAATTCAGCATCATGCAAGTATTGTTCCTTTATAGTTTCCAACCCAAAATTTTTGAAGTCAAGCTGAGATAGCATAGTATAACGGCGCGACAAAGCATCAGCAATAACATTATATTTACCCTTTCTGTGTTTCATAACATAAGGAAAAGATTCAATAAATTCAACCCACTTTGCATGGCGACGGTTCAGTTTTGCTTGACTACGAATATGCTTCAAAGATTCATGATCAGAATGTATAACAAATTCTTTAGGCCATAAATAATGTTGCCAAGTTTCTAATGTCCGAACCAGCGCATATAATTCTTTATCATAAGTAGAATAGTTTAGACTAGGCCCACTCAATTTTTCACTAAAATATGCTACAGGTTTGCCCTCTTGTAATAACACACCTCCCAAACAAATTCCACTAGCATCACATTCAAGTTCAAACAAAGGGCACATCCTTCTTTGTGAGCTCATTCAATGGCGCAGCAATGGAACCAAAATCTTTGACAAAGCGCCTATAAAACCCAGCAAGACCCAGAAAACTCCTCACTTGTGTGACCGTCTTGGGCTACGGCCAATTCTCAATAGCTTCAATCTTGGCTGGATCAACATCAATTCCCTGTGTTGTAACAACATAATCAAGAAAAGCAACTCTATTTGTGCAAAAGGTGCACTTCTCAAGATTACCATACAAACATGCATCATGTAAAGCATTAAAAACAGCACGTAAATGATCCAAATGGTCCTCTAAAGATTTGCTATATATGAGGATGTCATCAAAATATACCACCACAAAATGACCAATAAAAGCACGTAAAACTTCGTTCATCAGTCTCATAAAGGTACTAGGTGCATTAGTTAAACCAAACGGCATTACTAACCACTCATATAAACCAAACTTTGTTTTAAAAGCTGTTTTCCATTCATCTCCTAATTGCATACGAATTTGGTGGTAACCACTACGTAAATCAACTTTAGAGAACATAATAGAACCACTCAACTCATCCAGCATGTCATCCAAACGAGGTATAGGGTGACGATATTGAATGGTAATATTATTAATAGCTCGACAATCAGTACACATGCGCGAAGAACCATCTTTCTTAGGTACTAAAATAATAGGAATAGCGCATGGACTAAGAGACTCACAAATATAACCTTTGTCCAATAAACTCTGGATTTGTCATTGGATCTCTTTTGTTTCTTCAGGATTGGTGCGATATGGCGCACGGTTGGGCAGCGAGGCTCCTGGAATCAAATCAATTTGGTGTTCTATCCCACGAATAGGTGGAAGTCCAGGTGGAACATCTTGTGGAAAAGCGTCCATGTATTCCTGCAAAAGGTTAGCAACCGTAGTTGGCAAAGAAGGAGGCATATCCTCAAATGAAAACAGAACTTCTTTGCAAATAATGGCATAGCATGGAGTAAGATTCACATCAATTTCAGCAAGATCAGATTTGCTAGCAAGTAAACAAGGATTCTTCAAACGAATTTCAGGAGCATGATTAGAATCATATTTAGAAGAATGCTTAGGGGGTACAAAATCTGCAGCAATAATCTGATTCTCACTCTTATGTTTATCCTCATTTTTTAATCTACTAGCTCTAGCAAGATCATCTTTCAAAATTTGTTCTGGAGTCATGGGTTTAAGTCCAATTTTCTTTCCAGCATGTGTAAGAGAATACTGATTAGTTTTACCATTATGTACAAATTCTCTATCAAATTGCCATGGTCTACCAAGTAACAAAGAACAAGCTTGCATAGGTACAACATCACAATCAACAAAATCTAAATAGGTACCAATAGTAAAATGCACGCGTGTAGTTCTTGTTACCTTGAGCTTACGGGAGCTCTCAAACCATTGAATGTAATAGGGATGAGGTCATTGTCGTGTGGGGAGAGCAAGCTTCTCCACCATGTCAATACTAGCCAGATTGTTACAACTCCCTCCATCAATGATGATCCGGATAGCTCTCTCCTTAACAACGCCTCTTGTTTGAAACAAATTGTGGCGTTGATCATGCTCGGCTTTGCTCAATTGCACACTCAAGACACGTTGTGCAACTAAACTCTTGTATTGATCAGCAATTTCAGCTCCCATTACCTCCATCTCCTTGTCAGAATCAGAATTGGCACCATCACGTGCCGCAATAAGTGCCAATGTATCATCATCAAAATCACTCGCAGAGTCATATTCGCCATCTTCAAGCACCACCATCACACGTTTGGTTCTACATTCTTTTTCGATGTGACCAAACCCAAAACATTTGCGACATTGAATGTCGCGAGTCTTCCCCGTGGAGGCCATGGAAGAAGAACTCCATGTCGGACCAGCAGATGGTGATGGAGCAGGAGCAGGTGGCGTTCTTGACATCGGCGTGGTATACCTAGAGGTGGAAGGACCTGGTGCATCCCCACGAGAAGGCGGAGCTGATTGGCTCGCAGACCATGAAGAAGTACGACCTGCAGAATTATTAGCTCTTCTCCATGATGGTTGACGATCCTGCACTTTAAGTTTATGATGAGGACATCCCATCTATTGATACACCCGCTGTACCTACAGCGGAACACATACAAGGACCCATCACTCGAGCTCGTGCCAAGCAACTTAACTATCAGGTACTTTCGTTTCTTGGAACTCTTTCTCACATACATGAGAATATGATGCTGCCTAAATCAGATATGTTTGTTACTCTTAGGAATGATGGACCTAGCATGGATGAGAGGGACAAGCATTGGAGCATGATCGTGCATGGAGATGGCAGCATGCGTTTGAGGATTGAAGAAGACGCCACGAGTGGAGATTTCAGAACTTTGAAGCCACCAGAATGAAGGATGAAGACTTGGACGAAATATACAAAGAGCTACTTCATAATTTCGTCCATAAATACATATGGTGCTGCGTCACTTCTATTTTTGGGCCAGGCCCATGTAAATTTCGCAGCAAATAAGACAGCCACTTTTTAGGAGTCCGAATTTGAGGAGAAAAGGCCTGTTAGGGGTCCGTTCGACCACCCAACCCATGGCTGGTCGCACCCCTACCTTTTCCTCCTCAAATACCCCCGTAGCCGTCATTAGAACTCGGATTTTGATTAGACTAAAAGTTAGCCCTTGCTGCAACTACGAGCTCGACTTTTGAGGCCAATCGCCCAGAAGAAGACCGCCTATTCGGAATCCCACCTTTTGAATAAAGCATACATCTTTCATCCGCAATATCTTGATTGCTGTATTAGTTCTTACTTGTTCTCGATTTCAGGTAGGAATTAAGACCCTCGCTGGTCAGGCTGATCGTGCACCCGCAAGATCAGTAACTCCCGGAGATTGTCCTAGCGATTGCATTGGCGCACGAGCTTCGCACGTGTAGTCGGATCGTCAAGCACAAACTCCACCCACCAAATCGACGTATCAAGATCTCATCGAAAGATCGGACACCTTTGCCCTATCAAGTGGTATCAGATTTCAGGTTGCTCGGTGAGATTTACTGTTTTCGTAGTTTAGATTGCATCAGTGTTCATACCTATAAACCACGAAAACGCCAAAAAATACAGTTAGGGTTAGATCATCTCGTCCCATAAACCATCCGAGCCTTTGCATTGTCTTTTCAGTTTGCATCGTTGAATTTGTGTCTGCATCCGCGTGTCGAGTTGCTGGTCTTAGTGTCTGTTCCTTTAGAGTTTCGAGTTCGATTCACCTTAGTCCCGCCGCCGCCGCACGCTTGCACCACTGCTCCGCCATATCCTTCCACCACCACGCCATATACTTCCGCCACCGCCTTCACATAAGTTCTTGTTCGTTCTTCCCAATTTCATCCGTACCTTTTTCAGAGTCCGTGAGTTAGGTTTCGGTCGCCAGTCAAGAGGAGGAAGAAGAGCAAAAAAAAAAAAAAAAAAAAAAAAAAAGTCAACTCCGCATCCAAGTCGGGTTGACCCGTTCCTACTAGTGCATTCCGAATTCAGTCTGAATTTTGACAGTTCCGTCAGTTTTTTGACGGTTTTCGACAGCAAATTTCAACTGGTCATAACTTTTGCATACGAACTCCGTTTTCGACGTGCGAGTACTCAAAATGTTCGTAGCGAAAAGATCTACGTGACCACAACCACTATGTTGTTGTGCGACACCCAGAACTCCCAAAAAAGGCCGGGAAGGCTGAGTTTTTGCCCTCCGAAGTTTCAGACCTGACAATTCCTGCAGATCTCACTTATATTTTGCTTGGGAGCTGTTCCTTTCTGCTTGTGGGGCCGCGCCGTGACTTCCTTAGTGTTCTCGGCTCGCGTCTCTAGCTTGGTATAGCCTAGGACCAGCACAGTACCGTGGTTGAGCATTCTTTCAACATTGCATTGCTGTTTTGACATTTGCTGTATTTTTGCTACCATATAAGCCTTCCTACAGCTCCACATATTTCTGCACGTGCTTTGTATCGACACCTAGTAATCGCTTGTGCAATTTTGGGAGTCGCTGTTCTTTGCTGGTTGCATATCACCTTCCTCCTGTTGGGTAAGAACTTGTAAGAGCTTTGTATACCGCTTGACGGATTACGCGTGATCCCACCATATTCCGTAGTGCATAGGTATATATATTTGTGCTTGCTTCCACGCTAACCATGACAGGAACCCCGAAGGATGATGTTGATCCAGAGAAGATGACTAGTGCAGAGTTGCATGCCCACTTCACACGGCTGTTGGTGGGGCGTGCACAAGATGTGGACACACGCTTGGGTGATGTTGATTCCAAGCTTTCTGATGCGATGGACAAGATGGCTGGTCTTGAGGCATCCTTCAACACCAAGCTCGATGCCCGGTTCCAGGAAGTCCTGGCCCGTTTACCACCACTGCCACGGCCGGCCGTCCCTGTACCACGTGCTCGCCGCGTTCCTCTTACAGCTGCGGCAGCTGCTGCGGCCGCTACGGAGGCGGCCACCCAGGACGGATATGCTGCTGACGAGGGGGAAAACGAGTTCGAAGATGAAAACGAGCTCGACGAGGACGAGGTCCAACAACCTGCACCTGGCCGTCCGCGGCAATACAACCGCAACGCTCGTCCACCTCCGCGTCCGGTACGTGATGATGACCATGTGGCTAAGCTAAAATTAAATATTCCGCCATTTGAGGGTAGATATAATCCTGATGCATATCTCACTTGGGAATTAGAAGTAGAGCAACGTTTTGCATGTTTACGCTACCCTGAGCATTTGCGTGTTAGTGCTGCTACATGTGAATTTACTGATTTTGCTTCTATCTGGTGGTCTGAATATTGTCGAGTCAATCATGCTAATATTCCTGCTACTTGGCTTGGTCTAAAACATGCCATGCGTACTCGTTTTGTACCTCCACATTATCAACGAGACTTGCTTAAAAAATTAACTCGTTTAGAACAAGGCAAAAATTCTGTACAAGAGTATTATCAAGAGTTACAAACGGGCATGATTCGTTGTGGTATTGTAGAGGATAATGAAGCTATGCTTGCACGTTTCTTTGGTGGTTTAAATAAGGAGATTCAGCATATTTTAGACTACAAGGAGTACAATACTATTACTCGTTTATTTCACCTTGCTTGCAAAGCTGAACTTGAAGTGCAGGATCGTCAACCATCATGGAGAAGACCTAATAATTCTGCAGGTCGTACTTCTTCATGGTCTGCGCGCCAATCAGCTCCACCTTCTCGTGGGGATGCACCAGGTCCTTCCACCTCCAGGTATACCACGCCGACGTCAAGAACGCCACCTGCTCCTGCTCCTGCTCCATCACCATCTGCTGGTCCGACACGGAGTTCTTCTTCCATGGCCTCCACGGGGAAGACTCGCGATATTCAATGTCGCAAGTGTTTTGGGTTTGGTCACATTGAAAAAGAATGCAGAACCAAACGTGTGATGGTGGTACTTGAAGATGGCGAATATGACTCTGCAAGTGATTTTGATGATGATACATTGGCACTTATTGCTGCACGTGATGGTGCCAATTCTGATTCTGACAAGGAGATGGAGGTAATGGGAGCTGAAACTGCTGATCAATACAAGAGCTTAGTTGCACAACGTGTCTTGAGTGTGCAATTGAGCAAGGCTGAGCATGATCAACGCCACAACTTGTTTCAAACAAGAGGCGTTGTTAAGGAGAGAGCTATCCGGATCATCATTGATGGAGGGAGTTGTAACAATCTGGCTAGTATTGACATGGTGGAGAAGCTTGCTCTGCCCACACGACAACGACCTCATCCATATTACATTCAATGGTTTGAGAGCTCCCGTAAGCTCAAGGTAACAAGAACTGCACGCGTGCATTTTACTATTGGTACTTATTCAGATTTTGTTGATTGTGATGTTGTACCTATGCAAGCTTGTTCTTTGTTACTTGGTAGACCATGGCAATTTGATAGAGAATCTGTACATAATGGTAAAACAAATCAGTATTCTCTTACACATGCTGGCAAGAAAATTGGACTTAAACCCATGACTCCGGAACAAATTTTGAAAGATGATCTTGCTAGAGCTAGTAGATTAAAAAATGAGGACAAACATAAGAGTGAGAATCAGATTATTGCTGCAGATTTTGTACCACCTAAGCATTCTTCTAAATCTGATTCTAACCATGCTACTGAAATTCGTTTGAAGAATCCTTGTTTACTTGCTAGCAAATCTGATCTTGCTGAAATTGATGTCAATATTACTCCATGCTATGCTATTATTTGCAAAGAAGTACTGTTTTCATTTGAGGATATGCCTCCTTCTTTGCCACCTGCGGTTGCTAACCTTTTGCAGGAATACATGGATGTTTTTCCACAAGATGTTCCACCTGGACTTCCACCTATTCGTGGAATAGAACACCAAATTGATTTGATTCCAGGAGCTTCGCTGCCCAACCGTGCGCCATATCGCACCAATCCTGAAGAAACAAAAGAGATACAACGACAGATCCAGAGTTTATTGGACAAAGGTTATATTCGTGAGTCTCTTAGTCCATGCGCTGTTCCTATTATTTTAGTACCTAAGAAAGATGGTTCTTCGCGCATGTGTACTGATTGTCGTGCTATTAATAATATTACCATTCGATATCGTCACCCTATACCTCGTTTGGATGACATGCTAGATGAGTTGAGTGGTTCTATTATGTTCTCTAAAGTTGATTTGCGTAGTGGTTACCACCAAATTCGTATGCAATTAGGAGATGAATGGAAAACAGCTTTTAAAACTAAGTTCGGTTTATATGAGTGGTTAGTAATGCCGTTTGGTTTAACTAATGCACCTAGTACCTTTATGAGACTGATGAACGAAGTTTTCCGTGCTTTTATTGGTCGTTTTGTGGTGGTATATTTTGATGACATTCTCATATATAGCAAATCTTTAGAGGACCATTTGGATCATTTACGTGCTGTTTTCAATGCTTTACGTGATGCACGTTTGTATGGTAATCTTGAGAAGTGCACCTTCTGCACAAATAGAGTTGCTTTTCTTGGTTATGTTGTTACAGAACAGGGAATTGAAGTTGATCCAGCCAAGATTGAAGCTATTGATAATTGGCCACAGCCCAAGACGGTCACCCAAGTAAGGAGTTTTCTTGGTCTTGCTGGGTTTTATAGGCGCTTTGTCAAAGATTTTGGTTCTATTGCTGCGTCATTGAATGAGCTCACAAAGAAGGATGTGCCCTTTGTTTGGGGCGATGCACAACAAGAGGCCTTCATGATACTGAAAGATAAGTTAACACATGCTCCATTACTCCAACTTCCTGATTTTAATAAGACGTTTGAACTTGAATGTGATGCTAGTGGCATTGGTTTGGGAGGTGTGTTATTACAAGAGGGCAAACCTGTAGCATATTTTAGTGAAAAATTGAGTGGGCCTAGTCTGAACTATTCTACTTATGATAAAGAATTATATGCGCTGGTTCGGACATTAGAAACTTGGCAACATTATTTATGGCCTAAAGAATTTGTTATACATTCTGATCATGAATCTTTGAAGCATATTCGTAGTCAAGCAAAACTGAATCGTCGCCATGCCAAGTGGGTTGAATTTATTGAATCTTTTCCTTATGTTATCAAACACAAAAAGGGTAAAGATAATATTATTGCTGATGCTTTGTCGCGCCGTTATACTATGTTATCTCAGCTTGACTTCAAAATTTTTGGGTTGGAAACTATAAAGGAACAATACTTGCATGATGCTGAATTTAAAGATGTGTTGCAAAATTGTAAAGATGGTAGGACATGGAACAAATTCATCCTTAATGATGGATTTGTGTTCCGTGCTAACAAACTATGCATCCCAGATGGTTCCGTTCGTCTTTTGTTGTTACAGGAGGCGCATGGAGGAGGATTAATGGGACACTTTGGTGTCAAGAAGACGGAGGATGTTCTTGCTGCACACTTCTTTTGGCCACGCATGCGGCGAGATGTTGAGAGATTCGTGGCACGCTGCACTACTTGTCAAAAAGCTAAGTCTCGCCTTAATCCACATGGTTTATATATGCCTCTTCCTGTTCCTAGTGTTCCTTGGGAGGATATTTCAATGGACTTTGTTTTGGGATTACCTCGTACACAGAAGGGGAGGGATAGTATTTTTGTTGTTGTGGATCGGTTTTCTAAGATGGCACACTTTATTCCTTGTCACAAGACCGATGATGCTGCGCACATTGCTGAATTATTTTTTCGTGATATCGTTCGTTTGCATGGTGTGCCAAATACTATTGTTTCTGATCGTGATACTAAATTTCTTAGCCACTTTTGGAGATGTTTATGGGCTAAGTTGGGGACTAAATTGCTGTTTAGTACTACATGTCATCCCCAAACTGATGGACAAACTGAAGTAGTTAATAGAACTTTATCTACCATGCTGCGGGCTGTTTTAAAGAAGAACTTAAAATTGTGGGAGGAATGTTTGCCTCATATTGAGTTTGCTTATAATCGTTCGCTGCATTCTACCACAAAGATGAGCCCTTTTCAGATTGTCTATGGTTTTGTTCCACGTGCACCTATTGATTTGTTGCCTTTACCATCTTCAGTGCAAAATAATTTCGATGCTACACAGCGTGCTGAATTGATTTTAAAATTGCATGCAACTACTAAAGACAACATAGAACGCATGAATGTTAAGTATAAAGTTGCTGGGGATAGAGGACGAAAGCATGTTGTGTTTGAGGTTGGTGATCTTGTTTGGTTGCATTTGCGCAAAGATCGTTTTCCTGATTTGCGCAAGTCTAAGTTAATGCCACGTGCTGATGGTCCTTTTAAGGTGATAGAGAAAATCAATGATAATGCATATAAACTGGAGCTTCCTGCAGATTTTGGTACGGTAAGTCCTACATTTAACATTGCAGATTTAAAACCTTACTTCGGTGAAGAAGATGAGGTTGCGTCGAGGACGACTTCAATTCAAGAAGGGGAGCATGATGAGGACATCCCATCTATTGATACACCCGCTGTACCTACAGCGGAACACATACAAGGACCCATCACTCGAGCTCGTGCCAAGCAACTTAACTATCAGGTACTTTCGTTTCTTGGAACTCTTTCTCACATACATGAGAATATGATGCTGCCTAAATCAGATATGTTTGTTACTCTTAGGAATGATGGACCTAGCATGGATGAGAGGGACAAGCATTGGAGCATGATCGTGCATGGAGATGGCAGCATGCGTTTGAGGATTGAAGAAGACGCCACGAGTGGAGATTTCAGAACTTTGAAGCCACCAGAATGAAGGATGAAGACTTGGACGAAATATACAAAGAGCTACTTCATAATTTCGTCCATAAATACATATGGTGCTGCGTCACTTCTATTTTTGGGCCAGGCCCATGTAAATTTCGCAGCAAATAAGACAGCCACTTTTTAGGAGTCCGAATTTGAGGAGAAAAGGCCTGTTAGGGGTCCGTTCGACCACCCAACCCATGGCTGGTCGCACCCCTACCTTTTCCTCCTCAAATACCCCCGTAGCCGTCATTAGAACTCGGATTTTGATTAGACTAAAAGTTAGCCCTTGCTGCAACTACGAGCTCGACTTTTGAGGCCAATCGCCCAGAAGAAGACCGCCTATTCGGAATCCCACCTTTTGAATAAAGCATACATCTTTCATCCGCAATATCTTGATTGCTGTATTAGTTCTTACTTGTTCTCGATTTCAGGTAGGAATTAAGACCCTCGCTGGTCAGGCTGATCGTGCACCCGCAAGATCAGTAACTCCCGGAGATTGTCCTAGCGATTGCATTGGCGCACGAGCTTCGCACGTGTAGTCGGATCGTCAAGCACAAACTCCACCCACCAAATCGACGTATCAAGATCTCATCGAAAGATCGGACACCTTTGCCCTATCAGTTTAGCTTTGCAAGCAAGGTGAAATAAACGAGTAATAGTGTTGTACTCCTTATAGTCTAAAATATGCTGAATCTCCTTATTTAAACCACCAAAGAAACGTGCAAGCATAGCTTCATTATCCTCTACAATACCACAACAAATCATGCCCGTTTGTAACTCTTGATAATATTCTTGTACGGAATTTTTGCCTTGTTCTAAACGAGCTAATTTTTTAAGCAAGTCCCATTGATAATGTGGAGGTACAAAATGAGTGCGCATGGCATGTTTTAGACCAAGCCAAGTAATAGGAATATTAGCATGATTGACTCGACAATGTTCAGACCACCAAATGGAAGCAAAATCTGTAAATTCACATGTAGCAGCACTAACACGCAAATGCTCAGGGTAGCGTAAACATGCAAAACATTGCTCTACTTCTAATTCCCAAGTGAGATATGCATCAGGATTATATCTACCCTCAAATGGCGGAATATTTAATTTCAGCTTGGCCACATGTTCATCATCACGTACCGGACGCGGAGGTGGACGAGCGTTGCGGTTGTATTCCCGCGGACGGCCAGGTGCAGGTTGTTGGACCTTGTCCTCCTCGAGCTTGTTTTCATCTTTGAACTCATTTTCCCCCTCGTCAGCAGCATAGCCATCCTGGGTGGCCGCCTCCGTAGCGGCCGCAGCAGCTGCCGCGGCTGTAACGGTACCCACAGATGGCGGTATGAGAGGAACGCGGCGAGCACGTGGGACGTGGACGCCCGGCTGTGGCTGTGGTGGTAAACGGGCCAGGACTTCCTGGAACCTGGCATCGAGCTTGGTGTTGAAAGATGCCTCAAGGCCAGCAATCTTGTCCATCGCATCAGAAAGCTTGGAATCAACATCACCCAAGCGTGTGTCCACATCTTGTGCACGCCCCACCAACAGCCGAGTGAAGTGGGCATGCAACTCTGCAGTAGTCATCTTCTCCGGATCAACATCATCCTTCGTGGTTCCTGTCATGGTTAGCGTAGAAGCAAGTGCAAATATATATACCTATGCACTACGGAATATGGTGGAATCACGCGTAATCCGTCAAGCAGTATAGAAAGCTCTTACAAGTTCTTACCAAACAGGAGGAAGGTGATATGCAAACAGCAAAGAACAGCGACTCCCAAAATTACACAAAGCGATTACCAGGTGTCGATACAAAGCACGTGCAGAAATATGTGGAGCTGTAGGAAGGCTTATATGGTAGCAAAAACAGCAAATATCAAAACAGTAATGCAATGTTGAAAGAATGCTTAACCACGGTACTGTGCTGGTCCTAGGCTAGACCGGGCTAGAGACGCGAGGCGAGAACACTAAGAAAGTCACGGCGGGGCACAACAAGCAGAAAGAAACAGCTCAAAAGCAAGATACAAGTGAAGATCTGTAGGAATTTTCGGTTTCGAAACTTCAGACGGCAAAAACTCGACCTTCCCAGACTCTTTTGGGAATTCTGAGCGTTCTGATGGCCGCACAGCATTTTGTGCTGAGAATTTTGAGTGGTCGCACGTCGAAAACAGAGTTCGTATGCAAAAGTTATGGCCAATTGAAGTTTGCTGTCGAAAACTGTCAAAAACTGATGAAACTGTCCAATTCGGACTAAATTCGGACTAGACTAGTAGGAACGGGTCAAACCGACTTGGATGCGGATTTGACTTTTTTTTCAGAATTTTTTTTTTGATTCTTTTTCCTCGAGATTTTTTTTTTTGCTCTTCTTCTTCCTCTTGCCTGGCGACCGAAACTTAACTTACGGACTCTGAAAAAGGAACGGATGAAATTGGAAGGAACGAACAAAACCTAATGTGAAGGCGGTGGCGGAAGTATATGGCGTGGTGGTGGAAGGATATGGTGGAGCGGTGGTGCAAGTGTGCGGCAGCAGCGTGACTATGGTGAATCGAACTCAAAACTCTAATGGAACACACACTAAGACCAGCAACTCGACACGCGGATGCAGACACAAAATCAACGATGCAAACTGAAAAGACAATGCAAAGGCTCAGATGGTTTATGGGACAAGATGATCTAAACCATAACTGTATTTTTGGCTTTTTCGTGGTTTATAGGTATGAACACAGATGCAATCTAGACTACGAAAACAGTAAATCTCACCGAGCAACCTAAAATCTGATACCACTTGATAGGGCAAAGGTGTCCGATCTTTCGATGAGATCTTGATATGTCGATTTGGTGGGTGGAGTTCGTGCTTGACGATCCGACTACACGTGCGAAGCTCGTGCGCAAATGCAATCACTAGGACAATCTCCGGGAGTTACTGAACTTGCGGATGCATGATCAGCCTGACCAGCGAGGGTCTTAATTCCTACCTGAAATTGAGAACAAGTATGAACTAATACTGCAATCAAGAAATTGTGGATGAAAGATGTATGCTTTATTAAAAAGGTGGGATTCTGAATAGGCGGTCTTCTTCTGGGCAATTGGCCTCAAAAGTCGAGCTCGTAATTGCAGCAATGGCTAACTTTAGTCTAAACAAAATCTGAGTTCTAATGACGGCTACGGGGGTATTTGAGGAGGAAAGGTAGGGGTGCGACAAGCCATGGGTATGGTGGTCGAACGGAACCCTAACAGGCCTTTTCTCCTCAAATTCGGACTCCTAAAAGTGGCTGTCTTATTTGCTGCGAAAATTACATGGGCCTGGCCCAAAAATAAAAGTGACGCAGCACCATATTTATCTATGGACGAATTTATGAAGTAGCTCTTTATATATTTCGTCCAAGTCTTCATCCTTCATTATGGTGGTTTCAAAGTTCTGAAATCTCCACTCGTGGCATCTTCTTCCATCCTCAAACGCTTGCTGCCATCTCCGTGCACGATCATGCTCCAATGCTTGTCCCTCTCATCCATGCTAGGTCCATCATTCCTAAGAGTAACAAACATATCTGATTTAGGCAGCATCAAATTCTCATGTATGTGAGAAAGAGTTCCAAGAAATGAAAGTACCTGATAGTTAAGTTGCTTAGCACGAGCTCGAGTGATAGGTCCTTGTATGTGTTCCGCTGTAGGTGCAGCGGGTGTATCAATAGATGGGATGTCTTCATCACAAGTAAGAAGGGAATTTAAGGAAAGTCACCTTATATATGACAATTAAAGGATTCCAGTGGTGAATTTCTTGCAAATCAAGCTTTGAAAGGAGTATGATTAGAAGAAACCACTAATTAGGTTAGCTACAGTTGAGTTTGAGGTATTCGAGCTCGTTGTTATGCAGCCTTGGTTATGCTTAGTACATCACGGCTCGATTGAGGTGTTGTAGTACCGATGATCCATTCTGGTATTGCCTGCTGCTTTACTCAGCCTGGGAGTGGTAAACCCAGTAACCCTCGTTGCTAGCATGACTAAGGCACATAACATTTATGTATAACTTTGATCCCTAGTCCCAAAATCTTGAATTGTAGATTGGTGGTTAAGACGTTAGCAACATCTTTTCTTATCTTCGAGTTGTAGTCTTTATCTATGGACCAAGACTTGTGAGGTTTTTGAAGGTTTTCGTGTTAGTAACGATCTGTTGGAGCTATTGGTTCATTTATATCCCTGTAAGTTCATATTTTGTTCAAATTATACAATTGTCTATCGTGGATGTCCTCCGGTACAAGAGAAACTCTGCCAGATTTCTCCCGTGGCTTTGTATATATCCTGCCATTTGAATTAGGTTAGATAACAATGAGAAAACCCAATTCTCATCAACTTTTAGAACTTTTGGGTAAGTTCATACCTCCAAAAGTGTAATATAATCCTACCTAAACACATAAATGAAGAATTCGTACCGGATATCCACAATTGTGTGGGTACACCGCAGATTTCTTAGAGAGACCATTAGAAAGACGTGATAGTAAGGCCGACCAAGACTAATAGTCTAACCATGGAGTCCAAATGGTTAGAGGACAAGAATTATAAAGACCATTAGAAAAGTCTAAGGGGGAGAGTAGGCTTTGAGTTGGAAAGAAGTAAACCAAGTAAGTTTGAGTAAGAAGAAGGCCTGGATAAAGAAGCAGGTATTGGGGAGGAACCAAAGATGTTGGAAGTTGGATGAAGTTTGTTTGAACGACATCTCCTTAAGATTCACCGTAGCTCCATTGGGGGAGCAATGAAGGAGTTAGAAGATATTGACCATGAACCATAGTTGGTAACTTTTTGGGCATAGAGTACCAAGATCAAATTTATGAAGGTGAATCAAAACCCTAGATTAGATATGCTAAATGAGTCTAATCCATTCCTTGGAATTGAATCTTTAGTTATGCCTATGCCTTAACGGACCTCTTAATATCATTATGTGCTCCCTGAAACCTTATTTATTGACAGTAACTAGGCTATACATAGAAAGTTGATACCCTACCATGGAGACCTCACCAAAATATCTGGTAAAACTAAGTAAACTAAGGGGCTTAAAAGTATTGGATTCCCCAAGGGTGTTGGAAGACAACGGAGGATTGATTCAAGCAAGAATTCTTCAGAGTTGGACGATGAGGATTCAAGAGACATCCTGGACAAAGTGATATCATCTATATCCAAATTCTTTGGAGATCGAGTTGCAAGCTAGATGATATCAATGATAAGCTCAGCCCAAACGTAAGAGAGTTCGAATTTCAAGGACGAAGTTTATTTTAAGGGGGAGAGTCTATAACATCCCAGGATGTGAGACTAGAAATAGAGAGGAAACAGATGTGTGCATTGCATTCATGCATAGAAAACCTGGGAAATTTTCGCGCTTTTAAAATAAAACTTGTCAAAGTGATTGAAGTTTCACTTTAGTTGATGGAACTGAAGTAGCTCATCAACTGAAGTGCGATAAACTCCAACATGACCTTTGTTAACAACCTTGTTTTGGGTAGAGATAATAACAACAATTAAAAGAGATGAATGTGAGGTAGGGATAATAAGCTAACACATCATTAAAGGATCCATATCTAATCCTACCATGATCATGATGGTACTCCTTAAACCCAAACCAATGAAATCATATCTAGTACCATGGGAGTCAACACCAGTCTTATCTTCATATAGTGATCTATTCTATTCTTCCATATCTAAATCTATGTATCTCCAAAACAAAAAGAGAGAGAGTCCATAGCCATGCTAGTGTTACTCTTATCTTTTGAGATAGAGCCTTAGGGTATAATCCAGAAACTCAGTAGTAGGAGAGGTTAACCTAATGGAAAGTTGACTAGAGGAGTTATCTCAACTATAGGTGAGGTGTATACTCTAAGAAGATTAGAACAATTATTAGGAAGATATCAAATGTGTATCATTATGGAGTTAAGAAGTGATATGGAGTTCTCTTAGCTGAATGGGTGTTCTAAGAGAATAGTTTAGCACCAGTGAATCATGGACCTTGATTAGCCAAATGTAACCCAAGCCATATGATCAAAGGATTGTAATGATCATCTTGATATCACCTTGAGTGTGGAATACATGATTAACAAAGTAGAAACCTAAGCTATATGATCAATGGATCAAAATGATCATTATAATGTCACATTGAAGTGGAAGAGTGACATATGTGAAGTCAATGGATCAAGGATAACCAAGTTACGATACAAATAAGACTGGTACAAGAGAAACAATATTCATGTGTTGGGAGATAGGTCCTATATGTATACCACAGTGGTGGAGATTATATTCTTAATCTTTGAAGGTAGGTACAATCAAGTATTGATACCTAGAGACAAGGAGTAAACTTAAGAGAAGAAGCAAACACAAGGTGGATTGTTAGTAGTATAGTATCGTAGCCCTAGAAGTCAACATCTAGGGTAATGTATAGATTGGATAAGCTAGATCTCAAGGACAAGTATTGATGATGATCTTAATCATAAAACCTTGAGAAGGAGTAAGAAGGATGTTTAATTAAGAACTCAAAGGAGTGAGTTGAATAACCCTAGGAGTAGTAATGATATAAAGGTTATCTCTAATAAGATTATGTAAGAGCTTTAGTGTCAATCTCAGAAGGTGGATTTAGGATGAGAAGTTAATGAAGGAAATAAGAAGATACATTATGGGAGTTGATGAAGGAAATAAGATGATCATGTCAAGTACATGATTTTACTTGTTGATGGAAGGTAGTAGCTATTTATGGAACATTGTATGATAAGCAGATATCACCCATCATAAGGGAGAGTAGTGGAGTTAAGAAAACCTATCCTTGTTTAGGAGGAAACCGCTCTTATGGAGAGCCAACATAGACCCTTGGTACAAGAACATGTTTGACTTTTTTGAAGGTTTATGACAGTAGGGAGGGACCCTACTGCCTCGTATATTACTTCACATAAAATTTACAGAGTGATGTTTACATATGTACAGAGGGGTAGTAAAGGGGTAAGGGGCCCCAAAGAACATGTTTGACTTGAGCAAAGAAACTTGATATAGGAGGAGCTAACACAAGCCTAAACCCTAAATTCCTACTTAGGTAGAGTCTATATCACACTAACCATACTTTGAGTGTGATTCACTATTTTCTAATGAAAGTAATACAATCTCAGCATATCATATAATCTTTCATCTATCCATCTGGAACCCTGTTCTTTAAACTCTTATCTCACTTGTGCATGATTTCTTAAGAATCAGAATGAAACCCTATAATCATATCTTATCCCCAAATCCAAGAGTGGTGCACTAACAACTACTCTTATAGTTGAACTTCAACTCACTACACCAATACTCCATTCACAAATATATACCTAGATCTTTATATCAAACAAACCTTCTTGTGAGACATAATAAGTATTATGAAGTTAAAGTAGTAGGTAATTAGGAAATTCTACTATTAACCTTGGGATAGTCCTTAGGACATTTTATGCCATGAAGTAGAAAAGGTGAACATAAAATCATGTTAGAATGACCTATACTTGCATAATGAGTCTAACCCATCAGTTCTGTTAATCATACAATTACAAATAAAATGTATTGTATAATAATATGGAAATTACCATAAGTCCTAACAAAATATTATGAACACTCTAATTTGAACTCATCACCAATAAGATCCCTAACTAAAGTGATAAGGGGTTGCCCGATCTTCTCAGTGAGCCGATGTAGATGGATGATAACTTGGTAGATAATCTGTGAGACGCACACGAACTCTCCGGCTGTTCCCCCGTTGCCAATGCAACAGATCTTCAACCCTATGGATATTCGAGACACCACACACCTGCGCACGTAGCCGCCGACCACGAAGTGGTTCTGCAATCTCCTAATTCCCAATGGAATAGCAGATCACACTTGAATTCCCAGTAGCAAAACTCCAGATCGAAACAAACTTGGAGTGGGGTAGATATTCCGAGCGAAACACAGAGGAATATATGATTTCAGAGGAAAGCTTACAAGCAATTTCGTTCTGATGTTTGGGGGTAATCTAAACGTAGTCTAAACAACACAAGGGGGCGCCCCAGGGGTACTTAAAGGGGTCCGGGCGACCTGGGCAAAGACCTGGCCCAAAACCAACCTGTTTTGGGCCCAAACGGACTCGGTTCGACTCAAACTGGTACATACCGACCCATACATGGGTTCGGCCTAATTCTGGCACGCAGGCCATGAGTGTGGCGCGCCTTAGACATATAGACATTGTGTCGTAGGTAGTCCTAGTGCGCCATCATGTGCTCTCGCTCATGCAGACTTGATCTCCGCTTGTCTCTCGATCGCCGTCCTCCCTCTCCTCCCGCTGGCGATATCTTGACAGATGACATACCTAAATACAACATAGTGCATCGCTTTAGGTAGTATATAATTCAGAGATATCAAGACATTCTTTCAATTAGGAAAGAATTCACCTTATAATAATCATCAATTAGACTCAATATTTCCTTCCAGCTCAAACAGTCAAAATCAGCACGATCCATGATTGTATCCTCATCATCCTCCCTTTCTTCAAGAAAAGCCGTCCTCGGCTTTGGGTAAGCTGAAAGTGGTAGGAACAAGAAGAACAACGTGTACGCAGAGTATATGTATACATAACATGTTGTATTATTTGTGTTCACGTGAAAAATATATCTACTATACATCAAGCAACTTAAATTGCAGGTACAAGTGAAGTGTAAAGAATCATGATCATGGTGAAAAACAAAGAGATATAGAATCTTGTTGTGCAGTATTAAATTCAGTTTTCTCAAAGAAGATCGATGATCAAATTTATGATGAACAAGGTCAAACCAATCCAAAATATGTGAAAACAAAATTGATTTATGATAAGGATCAAGCCGGTGATCCTTGAGTTTTGTCCCGATCTTTCACAGCGAGTCAAACCAGATATGAATCTCCCAATAACGCGAAGAACGTCACCTGAAGAAGAGGAACGGATCCAGCAAGCAACGTGATGAAGATCACCACGCCTCAAACCACAGCTCGATAATCCTTGATGACGCAAGAACCCTCGCAGCAATCTTTATTAGAAACACGGCAGCGCCGTTTCCCCGGAGGGATGATACACGGTGGAGCACACGATAGTTTTCAACTAAACAACTGAACTCCCTAAACCCTAGACTGCTGGCCTCCTTAAATAGATGGCCAGAAAACTGTTGGGCTTGGACAGGCCCAAACCCAAAACACAAATAAAACTAAGTGGCCCATAACATGACCTGACACATGAAATAACATGAACAGATATGCCAACTAATGACACAGCCTTAGACTTAATTATCTCATATCGTAGGTCGTCCTGGCGTGCCAATCTGCAACGAGCTTCCCTCATCTTGGTGGAGTCCTGAAATTGGGCTTCACCTCCTCCTTCGTGCCCATATCAATTTATGCCATGCCTCAGCTGCGCTGCACTGATATGTAGAACAAATAGACCTATCATGATCAATACTTGCAGTGCATAAGATACAACTCAATTTGCAAATATAAGTGAAGTATATTTTAGTAGCATATAAATGCAGCATGTGTTGGGACAAAGAAAACGGATATGAGAAATCTGATTCTATTCTAGAAGAATTAGAACACTCCAACACAGGTAAAAGTAAGTTGGTTGGTTGCAGTATATCAACTAGGCCAGAATATAGTTGCATACTATCTCGAACATAATCTAGTGTCCCACAACAAAAGGACTGCGACACATTGCATATAGGACTGAGAACATCAAGTTTCAGTTCAGTAATTCTATCACAAGTTATGCAGATGTGATCGACTAGAAAATTATCATTCATGCTATATTCACCAATCAAGTAAAACATGAAGCAATAGGCATGTGTGCGAGAATTCAAATATGAAATGGCAGAAATCTTATTCAGAGCACAACGCAAACTAAGAGGTTCTTTTAGCATGATGGAATACACAATTTCATTCGATGGTATTCTAGCAAGTACTTCCTTATGTGTCAACACTACCACATGATCAAAATTCAAAATATGCAAATTATCACATGGTGCTGAAACATTAATGCACGATAAATCACTAGAAGGAACCAGCAAAGGAGTAGACTCACAAAGATTATCCATAGTTGCTGGTTGTGGCTCCAAATCAGTACCTATGTCAATGACATGCTCCTCAGAAGAAGTAGGCACCGGAACATCCTCCTCAAGTGATAATGCACAAACCGGTGATGCAGGTTGTAAAATAGGCGGCTCCCTTTCTTCAAAAGCAACCTGCATATCACAAGAAACAACACTAGGAGTAGACAGAGTTATATTAGTTGCAATATCCTCACATATCCTATCGTCGACTACTCTTGTGTTTTCATTTTCGCTCATACTCTCAAAGTGTATGCTCTCAACCTCACGTTTGGTGGAATCACACAGCTCACTTTTTATAACACTCTCACTCAATTTGGCTATGTGGCTCTCATTCTCACATGGGTTGTGAAACACACCATGGTCAAGATGGCAAATAATGGGAATGCCACCATCCATCATGACCTTGTGCTTAGGCGACAAGCAGAACTCCTTTGTCCTCTCCTTGCGAAGAAGATGATTCTTATGAAACTGTTCAGCTGTTAGACGTAGCAAAGCACGCCGCTTCTTATTCCACTTGAAAGAAACTTTTGCCACATCACGACAAGGCTGAACTTGATAGTTGTGGCACCAAGGATATCCCAATAGAATGTGACAAGAGTCAAGTGGCATAGGAGATACACCACAAGGAACAACCTCGGTATGCCCTCCGAAAGTAAGAGGAACTTCAGCTATGTGTGAAATCAGCAAGGTGCCATATGATGAATGCAATAGATACGGCACTTTACTGGCACGTGTCACGAGGTGCAACTTCTCCACGACCTCAATGCTGAGTAAATTGACAGTAGAGTTTTTATCAATGGTGATTGCAGCACATCGCTCTCCAATCATCACACTATGGTGAAAGAGCCCATCACCGTCAAAGTCACCACGTTCTTCCTCCCAAAAAGTGACACTACAATATCGGCGACGGAAGAAGTGATATTTGCAAGCCTCCATATTATCCGTAACGTCATCTGCCATGATTAGTGCAGCAAAAAAAATGTGTATATATGGTGGAAACACTCAAATCACTCAAAACTGAAAAGACAATGAATCTTACCGTTCCAAAGTGAATTAGAGTAACTTACCACTCACAGCAAACAACCACGTGCATGTGTGTGATCAAGCGAATACCGAGGGAAAGATTATCACACGACAACCAGGGTATATATATGGTGGAGCTGTAGGTAGGAAATCCTAAGTACACCGAAATACAAGTCCTAGTGCTGATCGTATGACAAAGAACCCACGGAAACGCACACGGTGGAGACAAATGGGGCAATGCAACTCTGAAAATGAGCTCAAAAAGTGGAGGTATGTCGGAGGAACGCTCGATGTTGCAAAGCACAAGAGAGACGCTAGCAATGGCTCAACGAAAACGGGCACAAGATTGCGAAACAGAGCAGCCCGTAGAGCACTAAGCACGCTAGTCTCGTAGGATGGTTCTAGACACCAAGAAAGGTTTACTAAGGGCTGACAAAGAAAAGAGACAATATGTGGACTCAGAAAAGAGAAATAGCAAAGAGAAATAGGAAAAAAAAATTCGATATAGGCTCACGCTAGAGCACAGAATCAGTCTGAGGTGCAGCGCCTAGAACGGCCAGCGATCCAGATTTTTTTTTTTTTTTTTTTGCAGATTTGCCTAAATGGGCTTGGGCCTGTTGGCGCTGAGGGGCACGAAGACTAGCGATCGCTGATCGCTACGCGTGAGCGAGACCACGCTCTGAGGTCGAGCGACCGCCGCCCTGCGACCTGGCGCGTGACCACAGAACCGATCTGTGGTCGGGCGAGCGCGTTTCTCTTTTTTTTTTATTTCTAATCCCGATCGGATCTGGTATTGCTGATCGTGAAGAACACGTATACAGCTAGCAGTATATGGAAGAAGGAGATCAAAGATTGACCAAACGACGACGAAAACTAAAACGAAGATGCAGAAAAGATCGGTGAACCTAGACTCCTACAAATTGGAAGAAAAGATACGCGAAAAGACGATCAGCGACTAAAACCAGTACCTCGATGCAATCTAGGCTATGGCGAAACTAAGAACCCTAATTTTTTTTGTGGCTTTTTCTGTATAGGACAAAAACAAAAACCAAAACGAATTTACGGGGATGAATTTGTGGATGCTCACCGAGTAAACGCTAGAATCTGATACCAAGATGATAAGGGGTTGCCCGATCTTCTCAGTGAGCCAATGTAGATGGATGATAACTTGGTAGATAATCTGTGAGACGCACACGAACTCTCCGGCTGTTCCCCCGTTGCCAATGCAACAGATCGTCAACCCTATGGATATTCGAGACACCACACACCTGCGCACGTAGCCGCCGACCACGAAGCGGTTCTTGATGAGGATACAATCATGGATCATGCTGATTTTGAGTGTTTGAGCTGGAAGGAAATATTGAGTCTAATTGATGATTATTATAAGGTGAATTCTTTCCTAATTGAAAGAATGTCTTGATATCTCCGAATTATATACTACCTAAAGCGATGCACTATGTTGTATTTAGGTATGTCATCTGTCAAGATATCGCCAGCGGGAGGAGAGGGAGGACGGCGATCGAGAGACAAGCGGAGATCAAGTCTGCATGAGCGAGAGCACGCGATGGCGCACTAGGACTACCTACGACACAATGTCTATATGTCTAAGGCGCGCCACACTCATGGCCTGCGTGCCAGAATTAGGCCGAACCCATGTATGGGTCGGTATGTACCAGTTTGAGTCGAACCGAGTCCGTTTGGGCCCAAAACAGGTTGGTTGTGGGCCAGGTCTTTGCCCAGGTCGCCCGGACCCCTTTAAGTACCCCTGGGGCGCCCCCTTGTGTTGTTTAGACTACGTTTAGATTACCCCCAAACATCAGAACGAAATTGCTTGTAAGCTTTCCTCTGAAATCATATATTCCTCTGTGTTTCGCTCGGAATATCTACCCCACTCCAAGTTTGTTTCGATCTGGAGTTTTGCTACTGAGAATTCAAGTGTGATCTGCTGTTCCATTGGGAATTAGGAGATTGCAGAACTGATAAGGGGTTGCCCGATCTTCTCAATGAGCCGATGTAGATGGATGATAACTTGGTAGATAATCTGTGAGACGCACACGAACTCTCCGGCTGTTCCCCCGTTGCCAATGCAAAAGATCTTCAACCCTATGGATATGGAACAGCCGGAGAGTTCGTGAAATACTTTTCTTTAAATGATAAAAGTTTAGGAAAAATCCTAAATAAGTATCAACTTATTCGTAGAATTTATTTTCAAATATAATCCATTTACTTACATCTGTTTTAGGAATATCTAAATAAATTTTGGAACCATTTAAAAATTGGTAATAATCCAAACCCTAACCAGATAGTGGTAAAAGGAACTAGTGAATTATTAATCACTCTATGATTTCAAAAAGGAAATATGACAACCTAAAATGGATTGTTTTACTGATTACTCTTTCAAGAACATGTTCTTCAAATGTTATTCTTTTAAGATACTGATACGTCTCCAATGTATCCATAATTTTTGATGCTCCATGCTTGTTTTTACACCATTTGCTTAGTGTTTCGTTACACTTTGTGGCATTTTTATGCATTTTCTAGAACTAACCTATTAACAAGATGCCACCGTGCCAGTTCCCTGTTTTCTACTCTTTTTGTGTTTCAGAAATGCTACACAGGAAATATTCTCGGAATTGGACGAAACAAAAGCCAGACATCCAGCTATTTCACGGAGCTTCCAGAAGACCGAAGAGGAGACAGAGCTGAGCCAGAGGGCGGCCACACCATAGGGCGGTGCGGTCTAGGGCTAGCCCGCGCCCCCTGGTGGTGTGGGACCCCTGGTCCACCTCTGACGCTGCCCCTTCGCCTATAAAGACCCCTCGACGGGAAAAACCTAAAGACCTGATCACTTTTCCAGAAACACATCGCGATCCGCCGCTGTCGTCGACCCGAGATCGGGAGGGTCCAGAAGCTCTTCCCGGCACCCTGCCGGAGAGGGGAATCGCCACCGGAGGTCTTCTTCATCGCCATGCTTGCCTCCGGCGCGATGAGTGAGTAGTCTACCTTGGACTATGGGTCCATAGCAGTAGCTAGATGGTTGTCTTCTCCACCATGTGCTTCATGTTTAGATCTCATGAGCTACTTTACATGATCGAGACTACCTTTATGTAATTCTACATGTTGTGTTTGTTGGGATTCGATGAATATTGGTGTTATGATTGAGTTGATGAACTGAATTTTATCTTATGTTATCTCTATGTTGTTTATGATCTTGCATGCTCTCCGTTGTTAGTAGCTATCTTGGCCGAGTACTTGCTAGTGACTCCAAGAGGGGGTATTTATGCTCGATAGTGGGTTCATGCCTCTATTTAATCTGGGGGAGTGACAGAATCCTGTAAGGTTGTAGATGTGCTGTTGCTACTAGGGGAAAACAACATTCGTATGCTCGAGGGCATATGCTTTGTTTACATTACACACTTTGCTTAATGCAATTATCTGTTGTTCGCAACTTAATACTTGTGGAGTTCTCGGATTGATTCGCCACGAGTGGATTATTAGTCATAGATGCAGTTGGATGGCGGTCTATGTATCTTGTTGTAATGCCCAGAGTAAATCTCATAGTGATCCTCTTGACATGCATGTTGTCTTTATTCTATCAATTGCCCAACTGTAATTTGTTTACCCAGCATGTATTATTTTATCTTATGGAGAGGCACTACTAGTGAACTGTGGACCCCGGTCCTATTTCCATTATATTGCTTTCACCTGTTTACTTTACCCGCACTGTTTACTTTACTCGCATACTATTACTATTTTCCACTCGATACGCTCATTCCTTTGTTTCAAGCAAACCGGTGAGATTGACAACCTCATCGTACGTTGGGAACAAAGTATTTGGTTGTGTTGTGTGCAGGTTCCACGTTGCTACTAGTTGAAGACGCGCTAACTCGTTATATCGTTAACGGTGCCCTTGTTGGAGTGTCACTAGGCTAGCAAGCATCAACTTCTGGAGTTTGGCTTTTTCCTACTGGATTCGATAAACCTTGGTTTCTTACTGAGGGAAAACTGCTTCTTTACTCATCATACCTTCCTCTTGGGGTTCCCAACTGGACGGTGATTCACATAAACCATACCGCAACAAGCAGATACCTTGTATATAAACACCCAACCATTTCCATTTAGCTTTAAGTAAAACCCTAAGTTTCTATTAAGATTATTGTCAACTCTATAACTAATTGGGTTTGGTTGTGATAATATTATCTATGATGCGGGCAGGTAACCACTGATGCAGCACGGTGTTGATGTAAATCACCGTCCAGTTGGGAACCCCAAGAGGAAGGTATGATGAGCACAGTAGCAAATTTTCCCTCAGTAAGAAACCAAGGCTTATCGATCCAGTAGGAAAAAGCCAAACTCCGGAAGGTGATGCCTACTAGCTTCGTGACACTCCAACAAGGGCGCCATTAACGATACTTGTTAGCGTGTCTTCAACTAGTAGCAACGTGGAACCTGCACACAACACAACCAAGAACTTTGCTCCCAACTTACGATGAGGTTGTCAATCTCACCAGTTTGCTATAAACAAAGGAATGAGCGTATCGAGTGGAAAGCAATAGTAGTATGCAAGAAAGTAAACAGTGCAAGTAAAGTAAACATGTGATAGCAATGTAAACAAAATTGGACCGGGGTCCACAGTTCACTAGTGGTGTCTCTCCATAAGATAAATAACAACATGCTGGGTAAACAAATTACAGTTGGGCAATTAATAGAATAAAGATAACGTGCATATGTCAAGAGGATCACTATGAGATTTACTCTGGGCATTACAACAAAATACATAGACTGCCATCCAACTGCATCTATGACTAATAATCCACCCACGGGGAATCATCCGAGGACCCCGTGAATATTAAGTTGCGAACAACAGATAATTGCATTAAGCAAAGTGTGTAATGTAAACAAAGCAAATGTCCTTAGACACAAGATTGTTGTTTTCTCCCTAGTGGCAACAGCACATCTACAACCTTAGAGGTTTCTATCACTCCCCTAGATTAAATAGAGGCATGAACCCAACTATCGAGCATAAATACCCCCTCTTGGAGTCACTAGTATCTACTCGGCCAAGATAGCTACTAACAACGGAGAGCATGCAAGATCATAAACAACATAGAGATAATATAAGATAATATTCAGCACATCAACTTAATCATAACACCAATATTCATCGGATCCCAACAAACACAACATGTAGAATTACATAAAGGTAGTCTCAATCATGTAAAGCAGCTCACAAGATCTAAACAAGAAGCACATGGTGGAGAAGACAACCATCTAGCTACTGCTATGGACCCATAGTCCAAGGTAGACTACTCACTCATCGCGCCGAAGGCAAGCATGGTGATGAAGAAGACCTCCGGTGGCGATTCCCCTCTCCAGCAGGGTACCGGGAAGAGCTTCTGGACCCTCCCGATCTCGGGTCGACAACAGCGACGGATCACGATGTGTTTCTGGAAAATTGATCGGGCTTTTTAGGTTTTTCCCGTCGGGGGGTCTTTATAGGAGAAGGGGCAGCGTCAGAGGTGGACCAGGGCAGTCTCACACATAGGGGGCGTGGGCCAGGGGCTGGCCGCGCCGCCCTATTGTGTGGCCGGCCTGTGGCCCCCACTCCGTCTTCTATTCGGACTTCTGGAAGCTTCGTTAAATAATAGGAGGTTCGGCTTTTGTTTCGTCCAATTCCGAGAATATTTCCTGTGTAACTTTTCTGAAACACAAAAACAGCAGAAAATAGGGAACTGGCACTATGACATCTTGTTAATAGGTTAGTTCCGAAAAATGCATAAAAACGCCACGAAGTGTAACAAAACACTAAGCAAATAGTGTAAGAACAAGCATGGAGCATCAAAAATTATAGATACGTTTGGGACGTATCAAGCATCCCCAAGCTTAACTCCTGCTCATCCTCGAGTAGGTAAGTGATAACAAAGAATAATTTTTGAGGTGACATGCACCTACACAATCTTGATCATCTATGTAAGCATTGAGTGCTGGGATCAAAAGAACTTAAAACATGGGCATGAAAGACATAATCTTGATAGAAGAAACTTAGCAACCATGTTATAACATGAAAAATAACACAAACAAAAGATCATGAAAATGAAACAATGAAAGTCAAACATGTGTTCAAATTATATGGAAAAACATGGCAAATGGTTTTCAGCTTGTCCTTCATGAAATATCAAAACATAAATGCATAGGACACCTTCAAGTTTAAGAGGGTGACTAGATACAAATAATTTAAGAACAAGTGAATGGTTAGAGTTAATGCGAGTACAATTATGAAGCATATGCTTGACAAATCATAAGTTGAAAACCTCGTGTCCGTGAAGTACGAATACCCAAACCTCATGCTACTCGACTTAGAGTCCCAAGCAAGCTCTTGTCATTGTAAATATATGCGTATCATCGAGAACCGCCAACGGGGTACCTCCTGCCCAATGACATGGAACAAGCCCACATCAAAATGACAAGACAAATAGACAATGAACACCTCGACATCTCTTTTATTTACCATTGGTATAGCTTTTTATTTTGAGACGCGTCGTCGAATGTCCACTATGGGCATGCTGTAAATTTCCACCATGAATTATGCATGGCTTAGATTAGCGGCCCAGGCGTTTCCCTAACACATATAAAAATTCCATCATCCCGCAAGATTCCCAAATTGTTTCACATCGCGAGTATCCATAAACAAAAGATCACGATATCAACTCAAGTAAGAAGTGCAATGTTGAAAGCTTACCCCATGACGGCATGGTTTGGCTAATTTCCAACTTACAACTTGCAAGCATAACAACTCAACATAAGAGAGCCACAATGTCAAAATTTTAAGAATGAGAAAGGTAAAGTGTGCCATCAGGTTCGTGAGAGCTTTACTGACCAATTTTCGCATAACACCAAAAAGAGTTTAATTTGAAGGATAGATAAAAGCAAGTCAAATGTACTTTGGAATAGCAAATTGCTAATAGGTATGTATGGTGGACACATTGGAATAACTTGGTTTTTGGGAGTTGGATGCACGAGTATAGCTCATACTCAGTACAAAATGAGGGCTAGCAATAGACTGGGAGCGACCAACTAAGAGAGCAATAACGGCTATAATCATGCAAAGCGACAAAGCAACATTAAAAGAAGCATAAGATGGCATCAAAAGTCAAAAACTAAATGATCATAGAGGCTTATGGCGACTTTGTATGAGTCAAACATGTGTAAGCATGCGCCAAGTCAACCCAAATAAAGCATCAAGGAGAAAACCAAATTAATGCTTCCAAATAATAAAACAACGCATGATTTTTTCAAAGGCTCATTAAGCAATCTCAGTCATTTGAGACAAGTCATGCTACAGAAAAAATCACTAAGCATACTATCAAAACGACATCAAGCACGATATGCAAAAGCCTAAGCCGCAGTCTACACAAGCTCCTTTTTGTACCACTTTTTTGCATGAAACTTTTTCTCTTTTTCAACACCATTCGAACCTTTTTGAAATAACTCTTTTTATGAATACCAACATGGACCAGAGTTCAAAATACACCTTGATGCAAAGATATAACAAGATCTGAACAAAAATCAAGGCGAAAAACGAAAGCTAAACACAGTAGCAGAAAAAGAGAACACTCGTTGAACGATAAGAGTGAAAAAACGGAGTGTTCTTGGCAAATGAAAGGAAGGCACCTTCTCCAAAAGAAATTTGTTGGGGTCCAACCATTTATTGCAGCAAACAAAACTAAACAAAACTGAAAACTAAAGACAACTGACGCTCCAAGAAAAACGCATAGTGCATGAAGCAATAAAAATAGAGTGTGTTGAAAGGTGACCTGATTTTTGCCGATGAAGAAGGGGTGCCTCGGGGGCATCCCCAAGCTTTGACGCTTGTACCTCTTGGATATTTCTTGGGGTGCGTGGGCATCCCCAAGCTTGAGCTTTTGTCCATTCTTCAACTCATCTCATCATTCTCCAATCCCTACACTTGAAAACTTCCTTCATACAAACTCAACACAATTCTATTAGCAACATTAGTGTAAGCATAATATTGAATCAACCCCTTTTTGGTTCATATTTCAACTCAAAACCACCATATATAAAGCATATACTACTGTAGCAACTTCCCCAAAAGTTCCGTGATCAAAAGAACTCAAAAAGAAAGCGATCGAGAGGCAAACATAAATAGTGACAGAAATCTATCAAAACAGAACAGCTGACAAAGATCGATTTTTTAGAGGGTTTTCTGTTGCTCAAATCAAAAAGTGTAAAACTAATGAAAGTTTGGATATAACCTGGGCATATGAACAAGAAATCGCAGGTCAAAAAGATATTCCGAGAATTTTCACGAATGTTTAAGGTGCAGCACCGCAATCTGTTTCAGGACAGCAACATCCCCAAATCTTACCTCACTCAAATTAGAGGTTTCTCTTGGCACAACAACAAAATAAAAATGATAAGGAGAGGTTATTACAGTAGTAATAACTTCCAAGACTCAAATAAAAGAAAAAGTACTGAAAGAAAACATTGGGTTATCTCCCAAGTGTGCTTTTCTTTAACGCCTTTGAGCTAGGCGCAGAAAGGTGGAAATCAAGTATTTTCGAAAGAAGCATTAAGATCAACTGTTTCCTCAAGATCACCACTTACCACACTAGGCACTTTTAGAGGTTCCCGAAGATGATTCAACCTGCAAGTCACTCTTAGTTGAACTAAAAGTCTTACCAATCTTAAAAACATGCTGCGGTTTAGGCACAGACACCTTGGGAACATACATAATTTTTTGCTCTTTTCCAACAAAAGCTTTCTCCTTCTTGAACTTATGAGAAGAGAAAATTGAACTTAAAGTTTCCATAGATTCCTCCAGTTCCCCAATCCTAAGGTTTTGACTATCAAGAGTAGTGCTAGCCTCTAAAATGGTGATTCTCTTACTGATACTTTCTATCAATTCATTAACACGGCTAGCATTATCAAGGATATTTGGCAAAGTTTTTTCTAAAGAGCTAAGCTTTTCTAAAACTTCCTCCAAAGTGACCTCAGTTTTTACAACATGAATAGGTGGTACTCCCACTAAACTTTCAATTAATGTGCATGCTTCAAGAGCGGGAGTACCCAGAAAATTACCTCCTGCAAGAGCATCAGGAACATACCTATTCCAACTAGATATACCAACATAAAAATTTCTAAGGAGGATCATGGTAGAATGCTTCTTAGTACACTTATGATGAGAATTGCTAATATGGTACCAAGCATCTTTCAAACTCTCTCCCCCTTGTTGCTTAAAAGTACGAACTTCAACTTCAGGATTACTCATTCTAACAAAACTAAAAGTAGACAAGTAAAAATAACAACTATAAGGGAACTAATTTTTTTGTGTTTTTGATAAAACGATGCAAGCAAAAATAAAGTAAAGCAAAACTTAAAACAAAGTAAAGGATGTGCGTGTGAAACTCCCCTTGCAGAAATCTTCTTTTTCCCCGGCAACGGCACCAAAAAAAGTGCTTGATGCGGGCAGATAACCACTGATGCGGCACGGTGTTGATGTAAATCACCATCCAGTTGGGAACCCCAAGAGGAAGGTATGATGAGCACAGTAGCAAATTTTCCCTCAGTAAGAAACCAAGGTTTATCGATCTAGTAGGAAAAAGCCAAACTCCAGAAGGTGATGCCTGCTAGCTTCGTGACACTCCAACAAGGGCGCCGTTAACGATACCTGTTAGCGCGTCTTCAACTAGAAGCAACGTGGAACCTGCACACAAAACAACCAAGAACTTTGCTCCCAACTTACGATGAGGTTGTCAATTGATACGTCTCAAACGTATCTATAATTTTTGATGCTCCATGCTTGTTTTTACACCATTTGCCTTCTGTTTCATTACACTTCATGGCGTTTTTATGCGATTTCCAGAACTAACCTATTGACAAGATGCCACAGTGCCAGTTCCCTGTTTTCTGCTATTTTTGTGTTTCAGAAAAGCTACACAGGAAATATTCTCGGAATTGGACGAAACAAGTTCCAGAACTCCTATTTTTCCTGAACGAAGGACGAGGACCGAAAGAGAGCCGGAGGGGGGCCAGGGGCCAGCCTCATAATGAGGGGGCGCGGCCCAGCCCCTGGCCGCGCCCCCTATGTGTGAGGGCGCCCTGGCAGCCCCCTGACGATGCCCCTTCGCCTATATAAAGCCTCGGGACGGAAAACCCTAGGAGAGTCGGTGAAATTTCCAGAACTGTTCCGTAGCTCCGCCGCCACCGCCGACGAATTTCGGGGGACAGAAGTCTCTGTTCCGGCACCCTGCCAGGATGGGGAAGTGCCCTCAGAGCCATCTCCATCGGTCTCCATCGCCGTCTCCACCGTCTCCATCGACCTCACCGCCATCTCCATCAACCTTGTTGTCTCCTATGATGAGGAGGGAGTAGTTCTCTCCCGGGGCTGAGGGCTCTACCGATAGCTATGCGGTTCACCTCTCTCTCCCATGATGTGATCTCTATGTGATCGTGAGCTTTGTATCTAGTTGAATTGGTAGATGTTATTATTCAGATATTATGCTACTCCTATGCTTTATTATTGTACTCTCCGGAGATACCTCGTATCATGGTGTAAAGGTGACTAGTGTGTACATCATGTGTATCTTTTTGGTTAATGTCTCTATGAAATGTTGGTGTTTGTTGGAACCATCTAGTGCGTTCATGGTGATAGTGTGGGACAATCTAGTTTGGGTACATACGGACTTTGAGGAGTGCTTCGTAGCCCTACGCATGATTAGTGTATGTTTTCCATTGAAGAATTATTTTGAGTTGCATATTGATGATAGTATCTATTGGTTCAATTATGTTATATTTGTTGGGAGTGTGTCCACTAGTGAAAGTATGATCCCTAGGCCTTGTTTCCAAGCTTTGCACACCGTTTACTTCCTGTTTTGTTACATGTTTGCTTTCTGCCATTTTTATTTCAGATTGCGTTTACTACTTATAATCATCACAACTACTTGTATTTCACTATCTCTTCGCTGAACTAGTGTACCTATACATCTGACAACTGTATTGGGTGTGTTGGGGACACAAGAGACTTTCTGTATCGTAATTGCAGGGTTGCTTGAGAGGGATTGCTTTGACCTCTTCCTCCCTGAGTTTGATAAACCTTGGGTGATCCACTTAAGGGAAACTTGCTACTGTTCTACAAACCTCTGCACTTGGAGGCCCAGCACTGTCTACAAGAACAGACACGTGCGTAGACATCAAGCTCTTTTCTGGCGCCGTTGCCAGGGAGGTAAGGTAAAAGGTACTCACATCCTTTGGCTACTAAGTCTTTTAGTTGCTAGTGAGTGCTCGAAGTTATTTCCTTTAGACTCTGCAATTATATCTTTTTGTTTCTTGTTTTTATTTTCACTAGTTAGGCTTAATGGAAAATAAAGAGTTCTTTAGTCTTTTTTCTAAGTTTAGATTTGAAGAGAAAATTGAAAAACCTTTGGAGCTTATTTCGCATAGCAATGTTATTCGTACGAATGCTTTGAATCCCGTTATTGCTAATGCTATGGAAAAATCTAAGCTTGGGGAAGCTGGTTTTGTTAAGCATGATATTTTTAGTTCCCCAGCTTTAGTGGAGAAAGTTTGCTCTGGTGATATTTTGTCTCCCATATGTGATGTTTCTAATGATGCTTGTGCTCCTCATCCTTTTGAAATACCTATGAAGATTGTTGAACGTGTTATGAATAACTGCTATTTAGGAGATGGAACTGTCCATCCTGGTGATCATTTGCTTTTTATACATGAATTATGCGAGTTGTTCCAGTGTGTAGGTATTTCAATGAACCAAGTTAAGAAGAAGCTATTCTCTTTATCATTGAAAGGTAGAGCTGAGGAATGGTATAAAACACTGAAAGAAGACCGATCTATTGGTTGGGAGGACATTGTACCTTTCTTTTATTCTAAATTCTATCCTTCTAGTGAGGTTTATAAAGATAGGAATTACATTTATAATTTCCATCCGCATGAGGGAGAAAGCATTGCCCAAGCGTGGGGAAGATTGAAGTTACTAATGCATAAATGTCCTATTCATGGTCTTCCCCGTAATATTGTTATTAATAATTTTTATGCAAGGCTTTCAGGATATTACAAGGACTATCTAGATGCATGCTTTGATGGGTCTTTCACAAGCAAGGATGTTGACACTAAGTGGGATATGCTTGAAACAATTCAAAACAATATTGAAGGTTGGGATAGCGACAAAGGTAAAGGATCAGGTATGAATTACGAGTTTGATTGCATTAAGTCTTTCGCTGAAACTGCTAATTTTCAAGAGCTTAGTGCTAAATATGGTCTTGATCCTCAAATTATGGTTGATTGATTTAAAGCCTTTGCTTCCCATATGAACGTTCCTAAAGGAAACGGGGACGTGTATCATGAACCTTTTAAGGACACTTGCATAGAAAGTGATATTGTTATTGATGATTGCAATAAACATGCTCAAACTTCTAAAAGTCCTATTTCTTTTAAGCATGTTAATTTTTGTGGAGTACATAGACCTTGTGAACAGAGTTACAACAAGGAACATTATTGTGTCCACCACGCAAATGAAGAAACCTGAATGTGGTACAAGGATATAGGCGAGCTTGGTAAAAAGGTTTGTAAGCTTTATCCTTTTCTTTGTAAACATTGCGATGACATAGGTCATTTTAATTTCCAATGCTCAAGCCCTAATAGTTACTCTTCTAGTACCTTAAGTTTGTATTGTGATGACAAGATTACTCTCAATCAGCATGATGAGCTCACTTTGTTCTTGGCGTGTGAAGAGATATCTAGAAAGATTTCTTTGATAGATATGAATGATGTTGATATCAATAGCACCCTTTGTGGTTGTCGTCTCTATTGTGCTAAAGATTGCCTTGCAAATACTTACATACAAAATCTTATAATACTTGATGTTTTGCCAAGCTATGACAGGACTGATAGATGTTTTTATCTTATTAATAGAGAGGAGGAATCCTCCAAAGTTTCTTCTGTTGTTTCTGTCCGCAAACCAGATTATGTGGAGAAGATGCCTTTCCCTCCTAAAGAATATGTGGAGAAGATGCCCTTCAAGTCTCTCCCTCCTAAAGGAGAGAGTAAGAAGAGTATGAAGAAGAAGAAGAAGAAGAGGAGTAAAAGGCGAGAGTACACGGTACCTTCCCCTAAGCGTTATGATCCTGCTATAGATTATGATAATTCTGATTGGGATGATGTTCCTATGCCTGTTACCTATGTTAGTGATCATGATTGGGAAAAGCACTCTTCTTTTGATATTGAAAATCTTTTTGGTACCAATTCTAAGGTTAATAATTGTTGTACCATCAGTACTATCCATTTCCTTCTTATGATGATATGTTTGATGAGTATGCTTTGCGAAATAGTTGCTCTCTAGCTTGTGATGATACTAAACGTCTAGTTTATGATGGTTATGATGATGAGTATAATATTTTCAGTTCACCTACTTTTGAGGAGAAAAATAGTTATGATTACAATATGCCTCCTGTTTTTGATGATTATGGTGATGAAAATAATTATTATGTTGAATCTGCTCCTACTACGATTGTTCATGTGGGGAGTATTAATTCTTTTAGGCATGTGGCTCATGATAGGGATGTTTTATGTGATAGTTCTATTATTAATTCTATTCATGATGCTACTGAAAGTTATTATGAGAGAGGGAAACATGGTTTGATGGATCTCAACAATATTGAGTTTCCCCTCTTTATGTTGCAACTCTTGAAGTTGTACTTGCTTTGCCTTCCTATGCTTTTTGCTTTGCGCTTTCATGACTTGTCTCTTTACAAGATTATTTTTCATAGGAAGTGGTTTAGATTTAAATGTCTTTCACATTTTATTTTTGATGCTCTCTATTGCTTTAAGTTCCTATATGGCGCCTTTGCCTCAAGCTCTTATATGGTGCCCACATGAGCATCTTTGCAAATTACTGCGCCTAGCTCAAAGGCGTTAAAGAAAAGCACTCTTGGGAGATAGCCAATTGTTTTATTTCCAGTACTTTTTCTTTTATTTGAGTCTTGGAAGTTATTACTACTATAATAAACACTCCTTATCCTTTTTATTTCGTTGTTGTGCCAAGAGAAGCCTCTAATTTGAGTGAAGTAAGATTTGGGGATATTGCTGTCCTGAAACAGTTTTCGGTGCTGTGCCGTGAAAATTCGTGAAAATCCTCTGTATATATTTTGGACCTGCGATTTCTTGTGCATATGCCCCAGGTTATATCCAAACTTTCATTAGTTGAACACTTTTTGATTTGAGCAACAGAAAACCCTCTAAAAATTCGACCTTTGTCAACTGTTCTGTTTTGACAGATTTCTGCCACTATTTGTGTTTACCTCTCGATCGCTTTCTTTTTGAGTTCTTTTGATCATGGAACTTTTGGGGAAGTTGCTACAGTAGTGTATGCTATATTTGTGGTGGTTTTGTGTTGAAATCTGAACTGAAAAGGGTTGATTCATTATTATGTTTATGCTAACGTTGCTAATAGAATTGTGTTGAGTTTTGTATGAGGAAGTTTTCAAGTGTAGGGATTGGAGAATGATGAGATGAGATGAAGAATGGACAAAAGCTCAAGATTGGGGATGCCCATGCAACCCCCAAGAAATATCCAAGAGGTACAAGCGTCAAAGCTTGGGGATGCCCCCGAGGCACCCCTTTCTTCATCGGCAAAAATCATGTCACCTTTCAAGACACTATATTTTTATGGCTTCATGCACTATGCATTTTTCTTGGAGCGTCTTTACTTTTGCTTTCAGTTTTATTTTGTTTTATTTGCTACAATAAATGGTTAGATCACATCATGTTTCTTTTGGGGGAGATGAACTCGCTTTTCATTTGCCAAGAACACTCTAGTTTTCACTCTTATCGTTGAATGAGTGTTCTCTTTTTCTGCTACTGTGTTTAGCTTGCATTTTTCGCCTTGATTTTTGTTCAGATCTTGTTTTATCTTTGCATCAAGGTGTATTTGGACCTCTGGTTTATGTTGGTTTTCCTCAAAAAGGTTTGAATGGTGTTGGAAAAGAGAAAAAGCTTTATGCAAAAAAGTGGTATAAGAAGGAGCTTGTGTAGACTGCGGCCTAGGCTTTTGAATGTCGTGCTTGATGTCTTTTTGATAGTATGCTTAGTGGTTTTGCTGTAGCATGACTTGTCTCAAATAACAGAGATTGCTTAATGAGCCTTTGAAAAAATCATGCGTTGTTTTTATCGTTTGGAAGCATTATTTTGGTTTTCTCCTTGATGCTTTATTTGGGTTGACTTGGCGCATGCTCACACATGTTAGACTCTTACAAAGTCGCCAATAGCCTCTATGATCATTTATTTTTTGACTTTTGATGCCATCTTATGCTTCTTTTAATGTCACTTTGTCGCTTTGCATGATTATGGCCGTTATTGCTCTCTTAGTTGGTCGCTCCCAGTCTTTTGCTAGCCCTCGCCTTGTACTGAGTATGAACTCTACTCGTGCATCCAACTCCTAAAAACCAAGTTTTGCCAAAGTGTCCACCATATATACCTATTAGCAATTTTCTATTCCAAGTAAATTTGACTTGCTTTTATTTACTCTTCAAATTAAACTCTTACCAGTGTTATGCGAAAATTGGTCAGTAAAGCTCTCACGAACCGGAAGGCACACTTTACTTTTTCTCGTTCTTAAAAATTTGACATTGTGGTCTCTTATGTTGAGTTGTTATGCTTGGAAGTTGTAAGTTGGGAATTAGCCCAGCCATGCCGTCATGGGGCAAGCTTTCAACATTGCACTTCTTATTTGAGTTGATATCGTGATCTTTTGTTTATGGATACTCGTGGTGTGAAATGAATTGGGAATCTTGCGGGATCATGGAGTTTGTATATGTGTTAGAGAAACGCCTGGGCCGCCAATCTAAGCCATGCATAATTCATGGTGGAAATTTGCAGCATGCCCATAGTGGACATTCGACGACGCATCTCAAAATAAAAAGCTATACAAATGGTAAATAAAAGAGATGTCGAGGTGTTCATTGTCTGCTTGTCCTGTCATTTTGATGTGGGCTTGTTCCATGTCATCAGGCACGGAGGTACCCCGTTGGCGGTTCTCGATGATACGTATATACTTACAATGACAAGAGCTTGCTTGGGACTCTAAGTAAAGTAGCATGAGGTTTGGGTACTCGTATTCACGGGACACAAGATTTTCAACTTATGATTTGTCAAGCATATGCAGCATAAGTGTTCTCGCATTAACTTTAACCATTCAAGATGCTTATGATGGGGGCAATGAGAGCTCAAAGCCGGTAAGTACCATAATTTTTGAAGGTTATAAAACTTGCAATCACTGCTTCCCTCTGCGAAGGGCCTTTCTTTTACTTTTATGTTGAGTCACCACCTTCTATCTTTATGCACCATTAAGAGAGCATAGTTATCATTCTGAGTATAATGTGCATTGTCCCAAAGTTTTCATTGATTGATTCATGATCATGGTTTCACTTGTTCTTAAATTATTTGTATCTAGTCGCCCTCTTAAACTTGAAGGTGTCCTATGCATTTATGTTTTGCTCTCTCATTAAGGACAAGCTGAAAACCATTTGTATGTTTTTCCTTATGATTTGAACACACGTTTGATTTTCATTGTTTCATTTTCATGATCTTTTATTTGTGTTCATTTTCATGTTATAACATGGTTGCTAAGTTTCTATTATCAAGATTATATCTTTCATGCCCATGTTTTAAGTTCTTTGATCCCGGCACTCAATGCTTACTTCGTTGATCAAGATTGTGATGGTGCATGTCACCTCAAAAATTATTTCTTTTGTTATCACTTACCTACTCGAGGACGAGCAGGAGTTAAGCTTGGGGATGCTGATACGTCTCAAACGTATCTATAATTTTTGATGCCATCTCCATCGGTCTCCATCGCCGTCTCTGCCGTCTCCATCGACCTCACCGCCATCTCCATCAACCTTGCTGTCTCCTATGATGAGGAGGGAGTAGTTCTCCCCCAGGGCTGAGGGCTCTATTGGTAGCTATGTGGTTCACCTCTCTCTCCCATGATGTGATCTTTATGTGATCATGAGCTTTGTATCTAGTTGAATTGGTAGATGTTATTATTCAGATATTATGCTACTCCTATGCTTTATTATTGTACTCTCCAGAGATACCTCGTATCATGGTGTAAAGGTGACTAGTGTGTGCATCATGTGTATCTTTTTGGTTAATATCTCTATGAAATGTTGGTGTTTGTTGGAACCATCTAGTGCGTTCATGGTGATAGTGTGGGACAATCTAGTTTAGGTACATACAGACTTTGAGGAGTGCTTCGTAGCCCTACGCATGATTAGTGTATGTTTTCCATTGGAGAATTATTTTGAGCTGCATATTGATGATAGTATCTATTGGTTCAATTATGTTATATTTGTTGGGAGTGTGTCCACTAGTGAAAGTATGATCCCTAGGCCTTGTTTCCAAGCTTTGCACACCGTTTACTTCCTGTTTTGTTACATGTTTGCTTGCGGCCATTTTTATTTCAGATTGCGTTTACTACTTATAATCATCACAACTACTTGTATTTCACTATCTCTTCGCCGAACTAGTGCACCTATTCATCTGACAAGTATATTGGGTGTGTTGGGGACACAAGAGACTTTTTGTATCGTAATTGCAGGGTTGCTTGAGAGGGATAGCTTTGACCTCTTCCTCCCTGAGTTCGATAAACCTTGGGTGATCCACTTAAGGGAAACTTGCTGTTGTTCTACAAACCTCTGCACTTGGAGGCCCAACACTGTCTACAAGAACAGACACGTGCGTAGACATCATCAATCTCACCGGTTTGCTATAAACAAAGGAATGAGCGTATCGAGTGGAAAGCAATAGTAGTATGCAAGAAAGTAAACAGTGCGAGTAAAGTAAATAGGTGATAGCAATGTAAAGGAAATTGGACCGGGGTCCACAGTTCACTAGTGGTGTCTCTCCATAAGATAAATAACAACATGCTGGGTAAATAAATTACAGTTGGGCAATTGATAGAATAAAGATAACGTTCATATGTCAAGAGGATCACTATGAGATTTACTCTTGGTATTACAACAAAATACATAGACCGCCATCCAACTGCATCTATGACTAATAATCCACCCACGGGGAATCATCCGAGGACCCCGTGAATATTAAGTTGCGAACAACAGATAATTGCATTAAGCAAAGTGTGTAATGTAAACAAAGAAAATGTCCTTAGACACAAGATTGTTGTTTTCTCCCTAGTGGCAACAGCACATCTACAACCTTAGAGGTTTCTGTCACTCCCCCAGATTAAATAGAGGCATGAACCCAACTATCGAGCATAAATACCCCCTCTTAGAGTCACTAGTATCTACTCGGCCAAGATAGCTACTAACAACGGAGAGCATGCAAGATCATAAACAACATAGAGATAACATAAGATAATATTCAGCACATCAACTTAATCATAACACCAATATTCATCGGATCCCAACAAACACAACATGTAGAATTACATAAAGGTAGTCTCGATCATGTAAAGCAGCTCACGAGATCTAAACATGAAGCACATGGTGGAGAAGACAACCATCTAGCTACTGCTATGGACCCATATTCCAAGGTAGACTACTCACTCATCGCGCTGGAGGCAAGCATGGCAATGAAGAAGACCTCCGATGGCGATTCCCCTCTCTGGCAGGGTGCTGGGACGAGCTTCTGGACCCTCCCGATCTTGGGTCGACGACGGCGGCGGATCACGATGTATTTCTGGAAAATTGATCAGGTTTTTTAGGTTTTTCCCGTCAGGGGGTCTTTATAGGCGAAGGGGCAGCGTCAGAGGTGGACCAGGGCGGTCTCACACATAGGGGGCGCGAGCCAGGGGCTGGCCACGCCGCCCTACTGTGTGGCCGGCCCGTGGCCCCCCTCCATCTTCTCTTCGGACTTCTGGAAGCTTCGTTAAATAATAGGAGGTTCAGCTTTTGTTTCGTCCAATTCCGAGAATATTTCCTGTGTAACTTTTCTGAAACACAAAAACAGCAGAAAACAGGGAACTGGCACTGTGGCATCTTGGTAATAGGTTAGTTTCGAAAAATGCATAAAAATGCCACGAAGTGTAACAAAACACTAAGCAAATGGTGTAAGAACAAGCATGGAGCATCAAAAATTATAGATACGTTTGGACGTATCAATCTACTTCAACATAGGATATTCAGTGTCAACCCATTGATTGCTAATTAAAAAGTGTAACTTAAAAGTGTTATCTTTATGTCTTCACCACTACCCATCATTCTCTTATAGCAAACATTGATGGCAACCCTAAACATGGTAATCTTTTTCCAAGCTTTATTCTTTCACCTAAAAAAGCTAGTGAATTAACCCAAAACCTTTAACCAAAATGTTTTGTGCAATAGAACCTAAAAGTGCAACACATCATAAATAAATCACCATAACTCAATGATACCAAATCATCGGGGTTAGGCTACGCTTAGAGCGATGCATAGCATATATTATGCATATCATGCTGCAGGTTTCTAACATCATCCCTAACGGATGATGATTGCTATTTCAGAATTGGGATTTCTTTCGTATCGAAGACCTTGACTCGCATAATCTTGCAGTCAAAAAGGCAAGTTCACTCTTGCTCATTCCTCTTGAGTACTTTTATAAAATTACTTGCAAATATATACTTGTGGTATTACTACTGCATTTAAAAGCAAAAGGTTCTCTTTTCATAATTAATATGAAGTAGTGGTTTCGATCGGAATGGTTGTTGCCCTAGGATGGTGGGCAGTGGGACCATGGTAAGAGTATGGTGGAGGTCCCACTGCAACTAGAAAGTTCACCTAGGATTAATAACAAATGTTGCCAGTGATTCTAATGCTATAAATAACGGTCAACCATAAGATCTGGAATGAGATGGAGAAGTCAGCTGTATCTTTTTCCTCTCGCATATCAACAGATCAGTAGCGGAGGGTTATCCAGCCTAGTCTATCTATAGAGTATAGGGGGGATGTGGGATTCCTGCCGGACTATCTATGGATATAGAGGGGGACAGACTAGCTAATTGGTCTATGATGGATTGTAATTAAGCTAGGTAATGGTAAAAACCCAAAAATGGGAGAATAAGACATAAGGCCATGGCTGGTAAGGAGAAAAGGCCCATAAACTTGGGAAAAGGCTCTTACCGGTAATTACAAAAGGTTGGGTCTGCGGGGTCGTGGAGAAGAACAATGATTAGCTTGGATCATCGACTGGGCCCCATACCAAGAAAGTATGGACGAGCCAACTACTTGGAAGTGCAACAATGCTTTGATCTCTTATGGGTACAAGTGACCACCTCTGCAGAGTGTAAAAAGGTATCTGGATACTCCCCGTTCCGGGAAGGAGCTGCGAACGCGGCAGGAAAGGAGCCCATCGAAGCTCTAATCAACCTGTGAAGGCTGACGGACATAGTTCTTCTGAATAAAAGCAACCTCTTGAAGAAATGTTTACGAAAACTTGCATTGCCAAACGACTCTTGGGTCTAAGGTTGTAGATAGTGCATAAAACACCTTATTCCTTATATGAACTTGTTGGGTAACGCTCGTTACTCACCCCACTCCCTCTTAACCCTTGCTTAGAATGGAGGCAACTCAAGGAGGCGATCTCGAGATACTGAAGACGAATATGAAGCCTTCTACCGATATTAGAACCATCAATGGAGTCAACAACTATACCAAGCTTGGAGAAAAACTAGAATAGGAATAGAAGGGACCCAATTACCTAATCCTAGAACCTAAGTAGCTAGGATAATTCTATAGGTTGAGTAGTAAGCCAACTGCATTAGTTGTAGCTCTAGTTTAGTCTTCATCTTATTCTTTCTCGCTTGTAGTCGCCAGGACTAAACCTCTACCTGTTGAGGAGGTTCTAAAGCTCTTCTGTATAATGAAATTGTAATCCTATAGACATACCTTGGACCTACGATGTTTCTGTTGTACCACTCTGATCGATGTAATACTAGTGAGACGGTGTTTCCTTGGTGTTATGTCAACGACTTGCATACTACACATGCAGTGGTATGCTGGGTCACCGCAAACAGATTGAGAAATCTCTTGGCTATAAAGGCTAAATTTCTTTACAAACTCAAGTGACACGAACGAGTAGGTGGCACCAAAATCAAAGAGAATTAATGCATCATGTGAATCAACTAAAAGTATACCTGTAACTACATCTGGACGACCCAGAGAGGAAATAGTAGGCATGGCATAGATCCCAGGTTGTGCTAAAGAAGAAGTCCCAACAGCCTGCTGTTGTGGTAGTGGCGCAGTAGATGGTGCAGGTAACTGAAGAGGAGTGTGCGACATAGGAAATGGAGCTAAGGGAAAAAAGTAGCCCTGTGGGGTAGACACAAACTGCTGAGGATGAAAGTAATGAGGTGGAAACGGCTGGTACTGTGGCTGTGGCTGGTACTGTGGCTGTGGCTGGTACCGCTGAGTAGAAGTCATCATATGTACCGAACTGTGAGAATTTTTAGCCGCCACAAATGTCCCACGAGAAGAACTAGGTGCTGCTGAATGCCCTGCTGATGGTGTGGCGGACTGCCACTTGATAATGGAATTTGGGTTGGTCTTGCAAACCTTGCTCTTGTGTCCATCTCTGCCACAATGGTGACAAGAGCCTTTGAAATCACACTCTAAAGCACAGTGGTTATCACCACATTTAAAGCATATCAAGCCATGTCCTAGGACATGACGTATTAAGCTAGTCCCCACAAATTGAGGGGCTGAAGAAGACTGGGATCCTGACTGCCAAGATTTAAATGAGTGTTGAGACCGTTGACCTGGCTTGAGCTTCTTGAAGTCAGATTGATGGGTAGATTCACGACCATCATGGTAGCTCCTCTTATGCCCACTGCCTGAGTTATTGATATCACCTGTATGAGTCCCTTCTGCGTCTGTGAGGTGAAATTGTAACTCCAATGCTCTAGCCTGCTCAACCACGGTGAAATAAATATTTGGCCGATTCACGGCCATAGCATGTCGATATGCTGAATTGAGCCCCCTCAAAGAACGTCCTAGCTTTCTCACCCTCATTTTGATTGACATGGTCCACAAAGTGAACAATATTACTAAACTTCGTCTCGTACTCATCAATTTTCTTGGTCCCTTGCTTGATATTCCTTAGGGCAACATCCATCTTCTCCTTGAACGAAGCCGGGTAGTACTTGGCAGTGTCCAAGCAGCACAAACTCCTTCCCACCAAACATCAGCAAGACCCTTTGATACTTCCATTTTGCATCACTATTTTATATCATAATTTACTGTTATTCATTGATATATTTCATATTTAGAGATGATACTTATGTTATATCTGCTATTTTGCATGTTTGATGATTATTGGAGAATTAACTACCGGAGTCAGAATTCTGCTGGAAAAAAGACTGTCAAGATACCATATTTCTAAAGATCGGCAATTCCCAGAAAATACCCAAAAGTTCCTATTTTGCCAGATGATGGAGGTAGCCAGAAGGAGAGGCTGAGGTGGGCCACCAAGGGCCCACACCACCCGCAGGCCTGGCCGCGCGGCCACGTGGTGTGGCAGCCCTGGCCCACCTTTGCCAGTGCCCCTCCGTGTATATCATTGCCCCGAAAACCTAAGACTGGGAGAGCCATCAAAGAAATATTCCGCCGCATCTTCGGGGCGGAGAACTCAGAGAGAGAAAAATCTCTCTGGCAGGCAGAAATTTGTCGGAGAAATTCCTTCCCGGAGGGGGGAAATCATCACCATCATCACCGTCATCGAGCTAGGCTTCATCGGGATCATCATCATCACGAGCACCATCATCACCATGCTGTCCTGTTGTAACATCTTGGGTTGAATCTTGTCTAGTTCATAGGAGAAACTTTCCCGGTGTTAATTACTACTTGTAGTTGATGCTATTGAGTGAAACAATTGGATTAAGGTTTATGTTCAGATTGTTATTCATCATTATTAACCTCTGATAATGATCCATGTGATGTCTTGTGAGTAGTTCATTTAGTTCTTGAGGACATGGGAGAAGTCAAGATGTTAGTAGTGGAATTATCTTGAGTAATATTTAATGGTTTGATATTTATGTTGTGGTGCTATTTTGCTAGTGGTGTCATGTGAATGTCGACTACATGATACTTCACCTTTAAGGGCCTAGTGGAATGCATTGTGTATTTGGCTACTAATTGTGGGGTTGCCGGAGTGACAGAAACCTAAACCCCCGTTAGGAAACCAGTGCATCAGGGAGTGTAGGATCTCAGAGTTTAATGTTGTGTTTAGATTTATCTTAATTACTTTCTTGTAGTTGCGGATGCTTGCAAGGGGTATAATCACAACTATGTATTGGTCCAAGTTGGGGTGGTGCATTAGCATAGGTTCACCCCCATAACACCTATCAAATCAATCAAGATTAATCAACTGTATGAAGCAAAATCACTTGACGAAATTCCCGTGTGTCCTCAGGAACGTTTGGTCATCATAAATAACACAATCGGCTTGTCCTTTGCTCTAGAAAGGATTGGGCCACTCGCTGCAATTATTATTACTGTCTTTTATTTACTCGTACTTTATTTATCTATATTTTCGAAAACCCCTAAAAACCTGTTTGCTAGTATTTACAGTGATTCCTTGATCAAAACTTCTTGTCAACACCTTCTGCTCCTCATTGGTTTTGACACTTATTTATCGAAAGTACTACGATACACCCCCTATACTTGTGGGTCATCACCCTTTAGTTGAAAAGCCACATAAACAACTTGGTCCTCTGGTGTCATCATAGTTGCATCCATGTTTTTTTGCATGGTGTGGAGCCAACTAGAAGCATCCATCGGTGTCCTTATGTAACATCCCAGGATGTGAGGCTAGGAATAGAGATGAAACAGGTGTGTGCATTGCATTCATGCATATAAAATCAGGGAAATTTTTGCGCTTTTAAAGAAAACTTCTCAAAGTGATTGAATTTTCACTTGAGTTGATGGAATTGAAGTAGCTCATCAACTGAAGCGCGATAGACTTCAACATGACCTTTGTTAACAACCTTTTTTTGGATAGAGACAACTAAAACAATTAAAAGAGATGAATGTGAGGTAGAACTAATATGTTAACATGACACTTTAGGACCTTATATCCAATTCTACCATGGTCATCCTGGTATTTCATAAACCTAAATCACTGAAACCATATCTAGTATAAAGGAAGACAACACAAGTCTTACCCTTGACTCTTGATCTACCTTATTATCATATCTTGATCTATTGGATTATTTACATCTAAATTCATTCATCTTAAGAACAAGAAGGGAGAGTCCATAGCTATGCTAGTGTTACTCTTACCTTTTGAGATAGGGTATAAATTAGAAACTCAGTAGTTGGAGAGACTAACCTAATGCCAAGTGATTAGAGGAGATATCTCAACTATAGGTGTGGTGTATACCACAAGAAGATTAGAGCCATGGCTAGGAAGGTATCAAATGTGTAGTACCTAGGAGTTAAGTAGTAATATGGTGTTCTCATAGCTAAATGGATGTTCTAAGAGAATAGATGGTATCAGTAAATCATGGACCTTGATTAGACAAATGGAACCCAAGCTATATGATCAAAGGATTATAATGATCATTCCAATAATACATTGAGTGTGGAATACATGATTAACCAAGTGGAAATCTGAGCTATATGATCAATGGATCAAAATGATCATTATCATGTCACATGGAAGTGGGAGAGTGACATATGGGAAGTCAATAGATCAAAGATAACCAAGTTATGATACAAAGGAGGTTGATACAAGAAAAGTAATACTCATGTGGTGGGAGATAGATCCTACATGGACACCACAATGGTGGAGATTATATTCTTAATCTCTGAAGGTTGATACAATCAAGTATTGATGCCTGGAGACAATGAGTAAATTTAAGAGAAAAAGCAACAACAAGGTGAAATGTGGATTGTAGTAGTATAGTATCATAGTCAACATCTAGGGCAATGCATTGCTTGGATTAAATAGATCTCAATGAAGAATATTGATGATGATCTTAACCATAAAACATTGAAAAGGAGTAAGAAGGAGGTTTAGTTAAGCACTCAAAGGGAGTTGAGTTGAATAACCTTAGGAGTAGTAGTCATATAAAGGTTATCCCTAATAAGATTATGTAAGAGCTTTAGTGTCAAGCTCAAAACATTGATTTAGGATGAGAAGTTGATGAAGGAAATAAAATAGATTCTTTATGGGAGTTGATGAAGGAAATAAGATGATCATGTCAAGTATATGATTATACTTGTTAAAGGGAGGTAGTAAGGGTGTCTATGAAACCTAGTGTAAGAAGCAGATATCATCCTTCATAAGGTAAGAGTATGAGAGCTAAGTAAACACATCTTGCTTAGGAGATACCCATTCTTATGGAAGTCAAATGGGAAGCCTTGGTGCATATGCAAGTCTCCAATAGGCAAGACAACTTGATGTAAGTAGAAGAGATCCCAAACCTAAACCCTAATTCTTATTTAGGTATATCCTATATCACACTAACCCTATTCTAGGTGTGATCATTACCTTTTAAATAAGGAGGGTGCAATCTTATTAAACTCCATCCCTTTTCATCTATACCTTTGGAACTCTACTCTATTGTCCAATTCCAACTATGCATCTATTGGTGATCATAACTAAAACCTATCTCAATGTCCTAATCCCAAATCTAAGAATTTTGTCCAAAATCTTTCTCTGATGATCCACAGACTCATATATCAAGGTGTACCTTGATTCTAATGACAAATAAATAAGACTTCCTTATGAGATTATATGATCTACCCTCAAATCATAAAAGTAAATAAACAAGAAGCTATTCATAAATCCCTGCAATGATTTCTATAAGAAACCCTAATTCAATTCCTAACAAAAACTAAGTAACAATCTTAGTCCATTGTTTATTTACAAAGGTGTACAAAACTAGTGTTCTATAACACACTAGTAAGTCAACAAGGTCTTAGCAAAGTATTTGAAAACTCAAATACAAGAGTATTTGAATGGTCTCTATTAAGATCCCTAATAAAAACTTCAACAACATCTACAATCTATTATGTGTAGTTGCATATAAAGATATATAATACAACATGTTGGACCATTAGAAACATAGTTATATTTTAGAAGAAATCATAAACTTAAAATTCCTAGAAAACAGATTAAAAATCAAACTAAGAATTCAAAACAATAAAGCAGAAAAAAGGATAACGAATCAAAAAAAGAAAACTTACCTGGCCGAAGCCCACGTTGCCTGGCCTAGTAACCGGCCCGGTCCACCATACCGCTTCAGCGAGGGAGAAAATAAGAAACACTCTTCTTCTTCCCCCGCATGGCTGCCACCGCGCCGACGAGCTCCACGTCCACGCGCCGCCTTTGCTAACCCCGAAAAGCACTGTTGACCGACACATCCGCATTCTGATCCTGTAATAATCCATATTTTTAATACTAACTTTTGTTCTTATTAATTAAAAAAACAATAAAATAAATAGGTCTTAATGATGTTTGTTTGTGGTTTGACAATTTGTAGTAGAGAAGAAAAATAAAATAAAAGGTGTAGCAGCAACTTGTTATCTTGGCATAGCAAATAGATTCTCATTTTAGTGTTTGTTAATACACGCTCTTTTTATTCCTTTAACCTGAAGAAAGAATCAGGTGGGCTTCTTTTACCCAAACCGGACTTTTACTGTCTTAGTCGCATAGAAAAGTCAGGCCCATCCTTCTGCCCTATAGTTTCCAACACCAGTGCCCTCCGTCCGTCGCCGCTGCATCCCCTCGTACAGCGCCGTCGCCGTCGGTTCATCGCCCGTGCTGCTGCAAGTATCTGACGCTGCTCTCCACGGCTAGGTCCGTCTCTGTGTGAATCCCCATGCGAAGGACTGCAAGACGGTCGGGTACTTGTGACTACCGTCTCTTTTCTACCAGCTAGGTCGTTGGCGTTCACTTCTTTTCCTTGGAGTAGGAGCAGCCTTTGTGACTAGTATTTCTTGTGGCTGTTGGCTTGTGTGCATCGATGGTGGTCTTTGGTACAAAAATAAATAGTCAGGACCAATCTATTTTAGCTGCTAGTATGGTGGGGTTACTGTCGAAATTGCAGATGTATTTGTGGATCCCTGGAAATTCCAGATTGTGTTACGTTTCTAATCTGATATAGATCTTCCTCTGCATCTTAGTATATTACGGTATATTCTGCATCGAGTTCTTTGAGGGCTAGTTTAGTGCCTAGAATTCTGTCATAATGTTACTATCCTGAGGTGGCCTAATTCTGTAGCGTTAAGTTGTGTTTAGTTCTAGTACGTAAACTTGTGCAACCTGTCAGCCCTTGGAAATTTTATTTGATATTTTCTATCTTACTAGTCTGTTGCACGGTGAGATAATTGCCTGGATAGTACCTATTTACCTTGAGTTTCTGTTGCCCACGAGTTAGCTGCTAGTCAGCTGTTTACTCAACAATTTTGGATATGATGGGTGTGTTTTAAGTAAATTACAGCTAAAGAGAATAAATTGATTCTTTTATCTGGTCATAACCAGTAGAGGTTTATGTGGTTCAGTTTACTTTTTTTCTGGCATTTAAATGTTGTCCCTTGCTTATATTTTTTTGAAGACCAGCGATCGAGTCTTGCACGTTAGAAGCGATACTGCTTGTATTCCTTTGACGTGATGATATGTATTGAGTGTGGTATATGTTTCTATAACAGGTGCTGGTACGCCCGGGTCAGAATCTTACAATTCATAGTTTGTGCCCCGTGGTTGAGGCAAGTTTATGACGGATAGTGGATTTTGCATATCTCACTTCACTTTGGTTATTTAAAGTGCTTTATTTTATGTCTATGATATACCTTGATGACAATGATAATGATGAAATGTTCATATGATGCATTTATGCATACTCATGATGATAATGATGATGATGTGACCTACTTCGGTGGGCACAATGCGACCTTCATTGATGGGTTGCGACCCACTTTGGAGGCACCCTCCACGAGTTGGAGTGAGTGGATACCGACGGGTGTCTACTCAAGCGATACCCTTGTTGCTTTCATGTTTTTAGGTAAACCTTGATGTCGCCATGCATGGGGAATTTGGGAGTAGTGATGAGGACATCCCATCTATTGATACACCCGCTGCACCTACAGCGGAACACATACAAGGACCCATCACTCGAGCTCGTGCCAAGCAACTTAACTATCAGGTACTTTCGTTTCTTGGAACTCTTTCTCACATACATGAGAATATGATGCTGCCTAAATCAGATATGTTTGTTACTCTTAGGAATGATGGACCTAGCATGGATGAGAGGGACAAGCATTGGAGCATGATCGTGCATGGAGATGGCAGCAAGCGTTTGAGGATTGAAGAAGATGCCACGAGTGGAGATTTCAGAACTTTGAAGCCACCATAATGAGGGATGAAGACTTGGACGAAATATACAAAGAGCTACTTCATAATTTCGTCCATAGATACATATGGTGCTGCGTCACTTCTATTTTTGGGCCAGGTCCATGTAATTTTCGCAGCAAATAAGACAGCCACTTTTAGGAGTCCGAATTTGAGGAGAAAAGGCCTGTTAGGGCTCCGTTCGACCACCCTATCCAAGGCTGGTCGCACCCCTACCTTTTCCTCCTCAAATACCCCCGTAGCCGTCATTAGAACTCGGATTTTGTTTAGACTAAAAGTTAGCCATTGCTGCAACTACGAGCTCGACTTTTGAGGCCAATCGCCCAGAAGAAGACCGCCTATTCGGAATCCCACCTTTTGAATAAAGCATACATCTTTCATCCGCAATATCTTGATTGCAGTATTAGTTCTTACTTGTTCTCGATTTCAGGTAGGAATTAAGACCCTCGCTGGTCAGGCTGATCGTGCATCCGCAAGATCAGTAACTCCCGGAGATTGTCCTAGCGATTGCATTGGCGCACGAGCTTCGCACGTGTAGTCGGATCATCAAGCACGAACTCCATCCACCAAATCGACATATCAAGATCTCATCGAAAGATCGGCCACCTTTGCCCTATCAAGTGGTATCAGATTTCAGGTTGCTCGGTGAGATTTACTGTTTTCGTAGTTTAGATTGCATCTGTGTTCATACCTATAAACCACGAAAAAGCCAAAAATACAGTTAGGGTTTAGATCATCTCGTCCCATAAACCATCCGAGCCTTTGCATTGTCTTTTCAGTTTGCATCGTTGAATTTGTGTCTGAATCCGCGTGTCGAGTTGCTGGTCTTAGTGTCTGTTCCTTTAGAGTTTCGAGTTCGGATCACCATAGTCCCACCGCCGCCGCACGCTTGCAGCCCCGCTCCACCATATCCTTTTACCACCACGCCATATACTTCCGCCACCGCCTTCACATAAGCTTTTGTTCATTCTTCCCAATTTCATCCGTGCCTTTTTCCAGAGTCCGTGAGTAGGTTTCGGTCGCCAGTCCAGAGGAAGAAGAAGAGCAAAAAAAAAAAAAAAAGTCAACTCCGCATCCAAGTCGGGTTGACCCGTTCCTACTAGTGCATTCCGAATTCAGTCTGAATTTTGACAGTTCCGTCAGTTTTTTGACGGTTTTCGACAGCAAACTTCAACAGGCCATAACTTTTGCATACGAACTCCGTTTTCGACGTGCGAGTACTCAAAATGTTCGTAGCGAAAAGATCTACGTCGTTGTGCGACACTCAGAACTCCCAAAAAAGGCCGGGAAGGCCGAGTTTTTGCCCTCCGAAGTTTCAGACCTGAAAATTCCTGCAGATCTTCACTTATATTTTGCTTGGGAGCTGTTCCTTTCTGCTTGTTGGGCCACGCCGTGACTTTCTTAGTGTTCTCGGCTCGCGTCTCTAGCTCGGTATAGCCTAGGACCAGCACAGTACTGCGGTTGAGCATTCTTTCAGCTTTGCATTGCTGTTTTGATACTTGCTATTTTTTGCTACCATATACGCCATCCTACAGCTCCACATATTTCTGCACGTGCTTTGTATCGACACCTGGTAATCGCTTGTGCAATTTTGGGAGTCGCTGTTCTTTGCTGGTTGCATATCACCTTCCTCCTGTTGGGTAAGAACTTGTAAGAGCTTTGTATACCGCTTGACGGATTACGCGTGAATCCACCATATTCCGTAGTGCATAGGTATATATATTTGTTCTTGCTTCCACGCTAACCATGACAGGAACCACGAAGGATGATGTCGATCCGGAGAAGATGACTAGTGCAGAGTTGCATGCCCACTTCACTCGGCTGTTGGTGGGCCGTGCACAAGATGTGGACACACGCTTGGGTGATGTTGATTCCAAGCTTTCTGATGCGATGGACAAGATGGCTGGTCTTGAGGCATCCTTCAACACCAAGCTCGACGCCCGGTTCTAGGAAGTCCTGGCCCGTTTACCACCACTGCCACGGCCGGCCGTCCCTGTACCACGTGCTCGCCGCGTTCCTCTTACAGCTGCGGCAGCTGCTGCGGCCGCTACGGAGGCGGCCACCCAGGACGGATATGCTGCTGACGAGGGGGAAAACGAGTTCGAAGATGAAAACGAGCTCGACGAGGACGAGGTCCAACAACCTGCACCTGGCCGTCCGCGGCAATACAACCGCAACGCTCGTCCACCTCCGTGTCCGGTACGTGATGATGACCATGTGGCTAAGCTAAAATTAAATATTCCGCCATTTGAGGGTAGATATAATCCTGATGCATATCTCACTTGGGAATTAGAAGTAGAGCAACGTTTTGCATGTTTACGCTACCCTGAGCATTTGCGTGTTAGTGCTGCTACATGTGAATTTACTGATTTTGCTTCTATCTGGTGGTCTGAATATTGTCGAGTCAATCATGCTAATATTCCTGCTACTTGGCTTGGTCTAAAACATGCCATGCGTACTCGTTTTGTACCTCCACATTATCAACGGGACTTGCTTAAGAAATTAACTCGTTTAGAACAAGGCAAAAATTCGGTGCAAGAGTATTATCAAGAGTTACAAACAGGCATGATTCGTTGTGGTATTGTAGAGGATAATGAAGCTGTGCTTGCACGTTTCTTTGGTGGTTTAAATAAGGAGATTCAACATATTTTAGACTATAAGGAGTACAACACTATTACTCGTTTATTTCACCTTGCTTGCAAAGCTGAACTTGAAGTGCAGGATCGTCAACCATCGTGGAGAAGAGCTAATAATTCTGCAGGTCGTACTTCTTCATGGTCTGCACGCCAATCTGCTCCACCTTCTCGTGGGGATGCCCCAGGTCCTTCCACCTCCAGGTATACCACGCCGACATCAAGAACGCCACCTGCTCCTGCTCCTGCTCCTGCTCCTGCTCCATCACCATCTGCTGGTCCGACCCGGAGTTCTTCTTCCATGGCCTCCACGGGGAAGACTCGTGACATTCAGTGTCGCAAATGTTTTGGGTTTGGTCACATCGAAAAAGAATGCAGAACCAAACGTGTGATGGTGGTGCTTGAAGATGGCGAATATGACTCTGCGAGTGATTTTGATGATGATACATTGGCACTTATTGCTGCACGTGATGGTGTCAATTCTGATTCTGACAAGGAGATGGAGGTAATGGGAGCTGAAACTGCTGATCAATACAAGAGTTTAGTTGCACAACGTGTCTTGAGTGTGCAATTGAGCAAAGCTGAGCATGATCAACGCCACAATTTGTTTCAAACAAGAGGCGTTGTTAAGGAGCGAGCTATCCGGATCATCATTGATGGAGGGAGTTGTAACAATCTGGCTAGTATTGACATGGTGGAGAAGCTTGCTCTACCCACACGACAACGACCTCATCCCTATTACATTCAATGGTATGAGAGCTCCCGTAAGCTCAAGGTAACAAGAACTGCACGCGTGCATTTTACTATTGGTACTTATTCAGATTTTGTTGATTGTGATGTTGTACCTATGCAAGCTTGTTCTTTGTTACTTGGTAGACCATGGCAATTTGATAGAGAATCTGTACATAATGGTAAAACAAATCAGTATTCTCTTACACATGCTGGCAAGAAAATTGGACTTAAACCCATGACTCCGGAACAAATTTTGAAAGATGATCTTGCTAGAGCTAGTAGATTAAAAAACGAGGACAAACATAAGAGTGAGAATCAGCTTATTGCTGCAGATTTTGTACCACCTAAGCATTCTTCTAAATCTGATTCTAACCATGCTACTGAAATTCGTTTGAAGAATCCTTGTTTACTTGCTAGCAAATCTGATTTGGCTGAAATTGATGTCAATATTACTCCATGCTATGCCATTATTTGCAAAGAAGTACTGTTTTCATTTGAGGATATGCCTCCTTCTTTGCCACCTGCGGTTGCTAACCTTTTGCAGGAATACATGGATGTTTTTCCACAAGATGTTCCACCTGGACTTCCACCTATTCGTGGAATAGAACACCAAATTGATTTGATTCCAGGAGCTTCGCTGCCCAACCGTGCGCCATATCGCACCAATCCTGAAGAAACAAAAGAGATACAACGACAGATCCAGAGTTTATTGGACAAAGGTTATATTCGTGAGTCTCTTAGTCCATGCGCTGTTCCTATTATTTTAGTACCTAAGAAAGATGGTTCTTCGCGCATGTGTACTGATTGTCGTGCTATTAATAATATTACCATTCGATATCGTCACCCTATACCTTGTTTGGATGACATGCTAGATGAGTTGAGTGGTTCTATTATGTTCTCTAAAGTTGATTTGCGTAGTGGTTACCACCAAATTCGTATGCAATTAGGAGATGAATGGAAAACAGCTTTTAAAACTAAGTTCGGTTTATATGAGTGGTTAGTAATGCCGTTTGGTTTAACTAATGCACCTAGTACCTTTATGAGACTGATGAACGAAGTTTTACGTGCTTTTATTGGTCGTTTTGTGGTGGTATATTTTGATGACATTCTCATATATAGCAAATCTTTAGAGGACCATTTGGATCATTTACGTGCTGTTTTCAATGCTTTACGTGATGCACGTCTGTATGGTAATCTTGAGAAGTGCACCTTTTGCACAAACAGAGTTGCTTTTCTTGGTTATGTTGTTACAGAACAGGGAATTGAAGTTGATCCAGCCAAGATTGAAGCTATTGATAATTGGCCGCAGCCCAAGACGGTCACACAAGTGAGGAGTTTTCTGGGTCTTGCTGGGTTTTATAGGCGCTTTGTCAAAGATTTTGGTTCTATTGCTGCGCCATTGAATGAACTCACAAAGAAGGATGTGCCCTTTGTTTGGGGCGATGCACAACAAGAGGCCTTCATGATACTGAAAGATAAGTTAACACATGCTCCATTACTCCAACTTCCTGATTTTAATAAGACGTTTGAACTTGAATGTGATGCTAGTGGAATTGGTTTGGGAGGTGTGTTATTACAAGAGGGCAAACCTGTAGCATATTTTAGTGAAAAATTGAGTGGGCCTAGTCTGAACTATTCTACTTATGATAAAGAATTATATGCGCTGGTTCGGACATTAGAAACTTGGCAACATTATTTATGGCCTAAAGAATTTGTTATACATTCTGATCATGAATCTTTGAAGCATATTCGTAGTCAAGCAAAACTGAATCGTCGACATGCAAAGTGGGTTGAATTTATTGAGTCTTTTCCTTATGTTATCAAACACAAAAAGGGTAAAGATAATGTTATTGCTGATGCTTTGTCGCGCCGTTATACTATGCTATCTCAGCTTGACTTCAAAATTTTTGGGTTGGAAACTATCAAGGCACAATACTTGCATGATGCTGAATTTACAGATGTGTTGCAGAATTGTAAAGATGGTAGAACATGGAACAAATTCGTCCTTAATGATGGATTTGTGTTCCGTGCTAATAAACTATGCATCCCAGATGGTTCCGTTCGTCTTTTGTTGTTACAGGAGGCGCATGGAGGAGGATTAATGGGACACTTTGGTGTCAAGAAGACGGAGGATGTTCTTGCTGCACACTTCTTTTGGCCACGCATGCGGCGAGATGTTGAGAGATTCGTGGCACGCTGCACTACTTGTCAAAAAGCTAAGTCTCGCCTTAATCCACATGGTTTATATATGCCTCTTCCTGTTCCTAGTGTTCCTTGGGAGGATATTTCGATGGACTTTGTTTTGGGATTACCTCGTACACAGCAGGGGAGGGATAGTATTTTTGTTGTTGTGGATCGGTTTTCTAAGATGGCACACTTTATTCCTTGTCACAAGACCGATGATGCTGCGCACATTGCTGATTTGTTCTTTCGTGATATCGTTCGTTTGCATGGTGTGCCAAATACTATTGTTTCTGATCGTGATACTAAATTTCTTAGCCACTTTTGGAGATGTTTATGGGCTAAGTTGGGGACTAAGTTGCTGTTTAGTACTACATGTCATCCCCAAACTGATAGACAAACTGAAGTAGTTAATAGAACTTTATCTACCATGTTGCGGGCTGTTTTAAAGAAGAACTTAAAATTGTGGGAAGAGTGTTTACCTCATATTGAATTTGCTTATAATCGTTCGCTGCATTCTACCACAAAGATGAGCCCTTTTCAGATTGTCTATGGTTTTGTTTCACGTGCACCTATTGATTTGTTGCCTTTACCATCTTCAGTGCAAAATAATTTTGATGCTACACAGCGTGCTGAATTGATTTTGAAATTGCATGCAACTACTAAAGACAACATAGAACGCATGAATGTTAAGTATAAAGTTGCTGGGGATAGAGGACGCAAGCATGTTGTTTTTGAGGTTGGAGATCTTGTTTGGTTGCATTTGCGCAAAGATCGTTTTCCTGATTTGTGCAAGTCTAAGTTAATGCCACGTGCTGATGGTCCTTTTAAGGTGATAGAGAAAATCAATGATAATGCATATAAACTTGAGCTTCCTGCAGATTTTGGTACGGTAAGTCCTACATTTAACATTGCAGATTTAAAGCCTTACTTCGGTGAAGAAGATGAGGTTGCGTCGAGGACGACTTCAATTCAAGAAGGGGAGCATGATGAGGACATCCCATCTATTGATACACCCGCTGCACCTACAGCGGAACACATACAAGGACCCATCACTCGAGCTCGTGCCAAGCAACTTAACTATCAGGTACTTTCGTTTCTTGGAACTCTTTCTCACATACATGAGAATATGATGCTGCCTAAATCAGATATGTTTGTTACTCTTAGGAATGATGGACCTAGCATGGATGAGAGGGACAAGCATTGGAGCATGATCGTGCATGGAGATGGCAGCAAGCGTTTGAGGATTGAAGAAGATGCCACGAGTGGAGATTTCAGAACTTTGAAGCCACCATAATGAGGGATGAAGACTTGGATGAAATATACAAAGAGCTACTTCATAATTTCGTCCATAGATACATATGGTGCTGCGTCACTTCTATTTTTGGGCCAGGCCCATGTAATTTTCGCAGCAAATAAGACAGCCACTTTTAGGAGTCCGAATTTGAGGAGAAAAGGCCTGTTAGGGCTCCGTTCGACCACCCTATCCAAGGCTGGTCGCACCCCTACCTTTTCCTCCTCAAATACCCCCGTAGCCGTCATTAGAACTCGGATTTTGTTTAGACTAAAAGTTAGCCATTGCTGCAACTACGAGCTCGACTTTTGAGGCCAATCGCCCAGAAGAAGACCGCCTATTCGGAATCCCACCTTTTGAATAAAGCATACATCTTTCATCCGCAATATCTTGATTGCAGTATTAGTTCTTACTTGTTCTCGATTTCAGGTAGGAATTAAGACCCTCGCTGGTCAGGCTGATCGTGCATCCGCAAGATCAGTAACTCCCGGAGATTGTCCTAGCGATTGCATTGGCGCACGAGCTTCGCACGTGTAGTCGGATCGTCAAGCACGAACTCCATCCACCAAATCGACATATCAAGATCTCATCGAAAGATCGGCCACCTTTGCCCTATCAAGTAGAGACACCACCTTCTTCACATCACGACCTCACATTTATCTTGGAACTTTTTTTTATCTAAATAATAAGATTACTTAGTCTGGTTCAGTTTTGAAGTATGTTGAAGTGTTCCTTAAATTAGTGTTGTTGTTTGCGTGTGGATGATAAAACGTTGTTTTCCTTGTGGCTTAGAGTTTTGGTATATTATTTGGGCGCCGCACCTTTGTTATGTGTTGTTATATCCCGGCATATTGGTATTATTATATTCTGCCTTTCGTGGCTGTCCTTATAAACAGAGGAGACTTTGCCGATTTTTTTCTAAAAAGTTATTAGTTGTTTTCTTTATGTAGCATATGTGGTAACATCTCAAGTTTGTTGGCTTGGGGCGTTACAGTTGGTATCAGAGCGGGCTTTAGGTCCTTGGTGTGAAAACTAGTTAATTTATCCAAATAATAATTTACAATAGTAATTAGATTAGTAAAATTTATGCGTAACACAATAAATAACGTTAAAACTTGACACACTGGTGCACACAGTAGGATGGGTTGGGCATGCATTGCATTTTATATTTTGCTTCTTTTTCTTAATCTCTTTTTTCTACTTGTTGTTTGGTGCCTATGGGCAGGTCATTGCCCATGCGAGGCTTGAAGGCCTTGTATGCTTCAGGTAATTGTGTCCCTCTTTTGTTGGCTGGTTGTAGTTAAACATAGAAGTGTTAGTAGGGTGATGCATATTTGCAATGTTGGATTTAGATATTTTTTTGCTGCTCCCTTGGACTCATGAAGAGATAGTTGGAGAGTTTGGTTTGGCCTCCAAGATTAAATTTAATTTAATGTTAGTGTGGAATATTAAACTTTGGTTTGCCTGGAGCTGCAATTAGATTTGTTAGTTTACCCCAAAGGAATTTGAGAGAACAATTTGCTTATCTTGAAGGTGAGCTGGATAAGGTCATTGATTTTCGAAAGAATAAACATAGATTGAAAAACCTAGCTGGTACAGTCGCGAGTAGATAAATGTTATGAAGAGTTCTCTGGATCCAAATCAATATGAGGTCTTTTCTCTATCCATGTCTCTAGAGCCACAATTTCAACTTGGCTTGGTTTGATGACAATCATCTATTTGGGGAATTATCAATGTTGCCTTTTGTCCAAGGTTTATGATGTATTTTCTATCAAGTACATCAAAAGTCCTCGCTAACTATTGTGATCTAGAGTGAACACATTCTATTCGGCACATTCTCTTTCTATTGATCCTTGTTTGACATTCGATGATGTCCCTTCTTCCACTTTTGAGTATAAAGAACGGTGAACACATTGTTCTCTTTGGAGGAAACCTACTCCTTCCTTCCAAAAAAGAGAACATTTTGTTTCTAAAAGTGTTTTCCTTGGTTGCTATCTTGGTGAGAAGCTTGTCCTTCATTTCTCCTCTGAAGTGGCATCTATAAAGTGATTCTTTTGTTTTTGAAAGTGTTTCTTTTGCACACAATCCATGTGTTAAGAAACAAGGTCGATAGTTATAGCTTTTTGTAGCGGCTTTGCAAGAATGATATATGGGAGTCGACCTCGAACCTTGGTTCGTGCCCATGAAGTCTGTTTGCAATGCTAGTGAGGATGCCCGAGTGTTAGTGTTGCATGATTCTTATTCTAGTTACAAAGTTAATAGTCTGGGTGCAGGATGGATTGGCCCCCATACCACTTACCCTTATTATTTTCTCTTGTATGCTAGAGTGAGTGAATCATTGGGTGCCTTTTCTATTTTAGTCGAGAGATGACGTTGTGAAGCTTGAATCATAGAATTGTATATTGTTCTACCTGTAGTAGATGCAACCCCTGCAAAGTGTAGGAGAAGCGGTGAGGATAAACCTTCTTTGTGTTATTTTACACAATACCCAAATACTCCCTTCATGACCACCATGAGAGTTTCTTATAGGTTCCCTTTTTTCCTCTAGTTGTGTTCCAAAGTTGAAGAATGTTGAGAATTATATGGTCTTGTACCATCTTCATTCGTCATGAGGATTCCATTTGTTACCAAGATAGTTGTTTATGACAAAACATAGCATTCATGTTTCCAAGTCCTTTGAGATCAATATGTGGAGTTACTTATTGATTTCACTTCTTGCACTCAACCTATCTCTTTGAATCTCTATCATTTGTCATGACCATTCAAGAGGAATTGAAGTCATTTGGACATTACGTTAACCAAGTTTGTTTATGGCCAAGAAAGGTGCTATTTGGTGAATGCGTGTTGATACTTGCTCTTAATGCGGTAGCTATCAAGAACCAATATCCATTTCCCCGCATCAAGGACATGTTTGATTAGCTAAATGGAGCTAAGGTGTTCTCCAAGATTCAGCTTGTGCACGGGGACTTGATATTGAGAAGACCGTGTTCTCCACCAAGTATGGGCATTGTGAATATGAAGTTTCTTTTGGACAAACCAAGGCTCCTCCATCTTTATGGAGACAATGAGCAGTATGATCCACATGTTCCTTGATAAGTTAGTGGTAGTATTCATTGATGATATCCTCATATATTCAAAAACAGAAGAAGAGCATGACTGCCATTTGAGGCTTGTGCTTGAGACTTTGAGGAAGAACACATTTTATGCAAAGCTAAAGAAATGTGAATTTTGGCTTTCGGAAGTGGCTTTTCTAGGTCATGTTATTAACCAGCAAGGCATCTCTGTCCTAGTATGGTTTCTACAATTATTGACTGGCTGAGACCATCCAATGTTAAGTAAGTGATACGGATCAACGTGATCCGAAGGGGGTTTGGCCCAATCTTTCACGGCGATCAAACACAGCAGCAAGATAAATCAGTTGTTGAGCAGAATAGATCTACTCCATGAACTGTAAAACAGATCCTTGCGAATCAGCAAGCAAAACCAACGATATTGGTGTCCCCCGACATGGGACCTTTTTCCTGTCTATTCTTAACTCGAAAATTCAACTCTCCCCTTTACATTGGTGCGCACCCCTCTGGCTTTATAGTTGCAGCCGACCTCCCTATTACTTGACTTACAAGCAAAAACGAAAATAGGAAATAAAATAAACTCAAGCACACGGACCCACTATAAAATAAAACAATATACTAAAATAAAAAGACTCTTTTGTAGGTGCGCCACCATCTTCAACATGCTGCTAGGTGGTCCCCAACCGGACTCCTTCAAGGACAACATGCTCCACCAATATTGCACTCCAATTGCGTCCCTAACATTTTCCTTGCGTGGTAGAAATAGGAACAAGAACTTTATCTTGATAGTATCAGCAACAACATAACCAGGAATATCATAGTAATCACTATCATGCATGGGAGACGCCACATCGTCCTCCCCTTCTTCAGGCAAAACCGTCCTCGGTTTTGAGTCAGTCAGCAAAACATCAACAGGGACATATTGAGCTGATACTTGAGGACTGGCAACAACAGAAATGGCAGCAGCAGATTCGGCTCTTGTTTCAATATGTTCAAGGTGCTCAGAAAAGGGTATAGCAGCTTCGGCTTCCTTCTTCTTCACCTCTTCGGGCTCCTTGATTTTTAATTCAGCCTCCTTATTTCTGTGCTCTTCTTCCTCCTTGAGCTTCTGCAATTTTTCATCTCTCCAAGCCTTGTACTTCATGGTATCCATGGACACCAGAGTGTACATTTTGTTGCCATAGGGAACAACATACTTGGTATAATAATAATGCTCCATGTGATATGTTGCACCTTGATCCGTGCACCATGGCCTTCCCAAAAGGAGATGACATGAAACCATGTGTAGAGGAAGCACATCACACCAAACAGCAAAAGCTAAGTTGCCCAACTTAAATTGAACCAATGTTTGGTGTGTGATGACAAGCTTGATGTCGCCAAGACGCAGATAATATGGCTCTGAAATTGGTTGTACGGGCAATTCTAACTTCTCGACCAACTCACTGCTAACAGCGTTGATTAAAGCAGTCTGGTCGATCGTCAAAGCACATGCACGTTCCTGAACGATCACACGAGTATGGAAAAGTTGCTCAGCGTGCCCTTTCTCTTCTTTCTGAAACCAATGAGATAGAACATCTTGCTCCTCCATAACCGAAAAATTCAAGTGCAGCAGACTATCACAGCAGAAAACAAACTAGCGGTGCCCAAAACTGATCGGAAGTGGCCTCGTGTTACGTATAACAGACAGACTGCGAGATGGTCAAGTAATTGCAACCCAAGTCCAAAAGCTTCACGGAACACCGCCAGCAGATCAGCACGGAGGTAGAGTGTCAGACAGTAGAACTCCACACCTCGAAACCAAGATGAGTCGGCCTGCTGTGGTCCTGCGATCCTCGGTCACAGAGGCGGGTGGGCGAGCGCCGAGCGATGCCACAGGAGAGCGTCTCTGCGTTCCAGCGTGGGCGGCCGTGCCCAGTCGCGATGGCCTCGAGAGGAGCGATGCGACGCGTGCGCACAACCACAGAGGAAGTCTGTGGTCTGGCGATGCGGGCTAGAGCGCCAAGCTGGGCCGGCCCACGAGGGCGGAGCGAGCGAGCAAGCACGATCGAGCGGGGCTCGAGCACGGGCGCGTCGATCCGAGGACGCGGGCGAGGTCTCGCCCAGGGGCAGACAGTCTCTGCGATCAGGCGACGAGCGATCCAGCCTTTTTTTTTCTTTCTGTGAACTTTCCGATCGGATCTGGACACTGAATTGGCTGGATTTGCTTCCTAGCGATGGAAAAAAAATTAAAAGAGATCGGATCTGATTATTCCGCTGCCTGGATTGCCCTCGATCGTATCTGCAACTCCTCGTCACAATCCCCACGTGCTGCAGATCGATCGGCTCAAGAAATCCTTGCCGATCTGAAATCTTTAATGAAGAAACAATCTGAAACCAATCTGCAATGAGATCGATCTCAACTTTTTAGCAGATAAATCTCAGCAGAACAAATCAATCTCAACAGCAAATTCCGCCGTGATAAACCCGACGAATCTGATACCAAGATGATACGGATCAACGTGATCCGAAGGGGGTTTGGCCCAATCTTTCACGGCGATCAAACACAGCAGCAAGATAAATCAGTTGTTGAGCAGAATAGATCTACTCCACGAACTGTAAAACAGATCCTTGCGAATCAGCAAGCAAAACCAACGATATTGGTGTCCCCCGACATGGGACCTTTTTCCTGTCTATTCTTAACTCGAAAATTCAACTCTCCCCTTTACATTGGTGCGCACCCCTCTGGCTTTATAGTTGCAGCCGACCTCCCTATTACTTGACTTACAAGCAAAAACGAAAATAGGAAATAAAATAAACTCAAGCACACGGACCCACTATAAAATAAAACAATATACTAAAATAAAAAGACTCTTTTGTAGGTGCGCCACCATCTTCAACATGCTGCTAGGTGGTCCCGAACCGGACTCCTTCAAGGACAACATGCTCCACCAATATTGCACTCCAATTGCGTCCCTAACATTTTCCTTGCGTGGTAGAAATAGGAACAAGAACTTTATCTTGATAGTATCAGCAACAACATAACCAGGAATAGCATAGTAATCACTATCATGCATGGGAGACGCCACATCAGTAAGTAAGGAGTTTCTTGGGCTTGGCGGGGTACTATAGGAAGTTCATGAAGGATTTATCTATTATCGCCAAGCCAATGACCAAACTAACAAAAAAGAAGAGGAAATTCCAATGGACTAATGAATGTGAGATTAGCTTCTCTACTCTCAAGAATAGTCTAGTGACTGCTCCTATTCTTACTCTTCCCGAGCTAGGAAAGTGTTTCACAGTCTACTCTGATGCTTCTCTAGTTGGGCTTGGGTGTGTACTCATGCAAGATGGAAAGGTTATTGCTTATGCTTCCAGGCAATTGAAAAAGCATGAGCAAAACTACCCTACCCATGATCTAGAGCTTCCGGTTGTGGTCTTTGCACTCAAAATTTGGAGGATTTATGTCCCACAACCGGAGAATCTTGTGATATTTTTACAGGAGTCAAATACCTCTTCACACAGAAGGAGTTAAACTTGAGGCAAAGACGGTGGCTAGAATTGATCAAGGATTATGACCTCACTATTCTGTACAACCCAGGGAGGGCAAATGTGGTTGCAGATGCTCTTAGTCGCAAGTCTGTACCTCCCACTGCAGATTGGCTAGCTGCTGATTTTGAACGGATGGGTATCTCATACTGTTTTGCTAGTGTAGCAAATGAGGAAACACAACTTATCCTTCAGTCAGCTATTCCATATAGGGTGAGAGCGGCGCAACAAAGTGACCGATTGTTACAACAAGTGCGAGCAAGCATTCTAGAAGGTAGAACCGGAGAATTCATAATAGATGGGACCGGGGCTGTTCAGTTTCATGGATGTCTTTATGTCCCACAAAAGTCTGAGCTGAAGGAGGACATTTTGAGGGAGGCACATCGTACCCCCCTACATCGTTCATCCTAGAGAGACGAAGATGTATCAGAACCTGAAAAAGACTTAATAATGGAAAAGAATGAAAGTTGATGTGGCCAAGTAATGTGTCATCTTGTGGCGTTTGTCAACGAGTAAAGGCTGAGCATAAGAGGCCCGCGGGGCTGCTGCAATCTTTGGAGGTTCTAGAATGGCCATGGGATGACATTGCCATAGATTTTGTTGTTGGATTACCTCGTACACAGAGAGGTAAGGATGCAGTTTGGGTGGTCATGGATCGACTTAGCAAGGTTGTCCATTTTATTCCAACCCGCACCACCGACTCGACAAGTGACTTGGCACCCATATACATACGGGAGATTGTGAGGTTGCATGGGTTCCTAAAACCATTACCTCTGATAGAGATGCTAAGTTTGTATTGAAGTTTTGGGAGAGCTTGCAATGTTCCTTGGGTACGCAGTTGAGATTTAGTACGGTGTTTTATCCCCAAACAGATGGCCAATCAGAGCGTACCATCCAAACACTTGAAGATATGTTGAGGTGTTGTGTCCTTTCTTGGCAAGAGAGCTGGGAGGATCACTTGCCACTTGTGGAGTTTGCATATAAGAATAGCTATCAGGCTAGCATACGGATGGCCCCTTATGAGGCTTTGTATGGGAGGAGGTGTAAATCCCCACTATGTTGGGATGTCGTGGGCGAGAAGGCAGTTTTAGGACCAGATTGGGTTCAACAAGCCATAGAGAGAGTAGCAGAGATTAGACAACATATGGTTGCAGCACAAAGCAGACAAAAGAGTTATGTTGATTCTAAGCGGTTGAATGTCAAATATCAAGTTGGTGAGGAGGTACTTTTAAGAGTGTCACCCACGAAAGGTGTTATAAGGTTTAACATAAAAGGAAAGCTTAGTCCGTGGTATATTGGATTTTTCATGATTGTGGCATGAGTGGGAAAGCTAGCCTACCGACTTGAGATCCCTGAGTCGATGAAAGGTGTGCATAACGTGTTCCACGTCTCTATGTTGTGGAAGCATTTTCATGATCCGGAGCGACAGATTACCATGGAACCAATTACGATTGAGCAAGATTTAACCTTTGAGGTCCTGTGAGGATTTTGGAAGAGTACAAGCGAGTGACGAGAAATAAGATGTTAAAGTATGTGAATGTCCTTTGGTCGCAACAAACCAAGCGTGAGGCGAGTTGGGAGCTTGAGTCTCAAATGCATGAAAAGTATCTTGTATTGTTCATGGCTGGTATGTGATGCATGGTTATGTTTTTTACATGTTATGATTAGCTTTGCGAGTAGTATAACAAGAAAGAATTCGGGGACAAATTTTGTGTAAGGGGGTAAGAATGTAATATTCCATATTTTTAATACTAACTTTTATTCTTATTAATTAAAAAATAGGTCTTAATGATGTTTGTTTGTGGTTTGACAATTTGTAGTAGAGAAGAAAAATAAAATAAAAGGTGTAGCAGCAACTTGTTATCTTGGCATAGCAAATAGATTCTCATTTTAGTGTTTGTTAATACACGCTCTTTTTATTCCTTTAACCTGAAGAAAGAATCAGGTGGGCTTCTTTTACCCAAACCGGACTTTTACTGTCTTAGTCGCATAGAAAAGTCAGGCCCAAGCCGCAGTCATCCTTCTGCCCTGTAGTTTCCAACACCAGTGCCCTCCGTCCGCCGCCTCTGCATCCCCTCGTACAGCGCCGTCGCCGTCGGTTCGTCGCCCATGCTGCTGCAAGTATCTGACGCTACTCTCCACGACTAGGTCCGTCTCTGTGTGAATCCCCACGCGAAGAACTGCAAGACGGTCGAGTACTTGTGACTACCATCTCTTTTCTACTAGCTAGGTCGTTGGCGTTCACTTCTTTTCCTTGGAGTAGGAGCAGCCTTTGTGACTAGTATTTCTTGTGGCTGTTGGCTTGTGTGCATCGATGGTGGTCTTTGGTACAAAAATAAATAGTAAGGACCAATCTGTTTTAGCTGCTAGTATGGTGGGGTTACTATCGAAATTGCAGATGTATTTGTGGATCCCTGGAAATTCCAGATTGTGTTACGTTTCTAATCTGATATAGATCTTCCTCTGCATCTTAGTATATTACGGTATATTCTGCATCGAGTTCTTTGAGGGCTAGTTTAGTGCCCAGAATTCTGTCGTAATGTTAGTATCCTGAGGTGGCCTAATTCTGTAACGTTAAGTTGCATTTAGTTCTAGTACGTAAACTTGTGCAACCTGTCAGCCCTTAGAAATTTTATTTGATATTTTCTATCTTACTAGTCTGTTGCACGGTGAGATAATTACCTATTTACCTTGAGTTTCTGTTGCCCACGAGTTAGCTGCTAGTCAGCTGTTTACTCAACAATTTTGGATATGATGGGTGTGTCTTAAGTAAATTACAGCTAAAGAGAATAAATTGATTCTTATATCTGGTCGTAACCAGTAGAGGTTTCTGTGGTTCAGTTTACTTTTTTTCTGGCATTTAAATGTTGTCCCTTGCTTATATTCTTTTGAAGACCAGCGATTGAGTCTTTCTTGTTAGAAGCGATACTGCTTGTATTCCTTTGACGTGATGATATGTATTGAGTGTGGTATATGTTTCTATAACAGGTGCTGGTACGCCCGGGTCAGAATCTTACAATTCACAGTTTGTGCCCCGTGGTAGAGGCAAGTTTATGACGGATAGTGGATTTTGCATATCTCACTTCACTTTGGTTATTTAAAGTGCTTTATTTTATGTCTATGATATACCTTGATGACAATGATAATGATGAAATGTTCATATGATGCATTTATGCATACTCATGATGATAATGATGATGATGTGACCTACTTCGGTGGGCACAATGCGACCTTCATTGATGGGTTGCGACCCACTTTGGAGGCACCCTCCACGAGTTGGAGTGAGTGGATACCGACGGGTGTCCACTCAAGCGATACCGGTGACGAGGGTTAACTCAAGAAATGTCTTAGATGAAGGACTTAGGATCGGGGAGATAGGGCGTCGGATGAACTCGAAGGTAAGGTTAGTCGAAATAAGTGTATATCGAAAGTAAACTTGGGTGTTGAACCTGGCTTGCTTTCAATCTGGCCTACACTGTCCCCTCATGGCCCCTATATATAGGTGGCCAGGTCTCGAGGATCGGGTATGGACAATTTGATGCGTCCAAGACCACCATCATCAAGTGGAACACGACCAGCATGGCCAAGACGGTCACGATCATGTGGCTGTACACGATGAGCACCTGCAGGACGAGTAGCAAACTGTCGTTGTTGTGGTGCATAATCAGCGTCATCGGCAAGTTCTCCTTCATAAGCGGGTGCCACATGTCGATGATCATGAATGTCAGCAGGGCGGCGTGGAACCACGTCGCGAGGTTGTGCAGCAAGAGGGGGCTGCATGGGTGCACGGGCAGTAGCATCGCCCATTGCATCAATCCGGGTAGCTAGCTGTGCAATTTGTGCGGTCAACGCGGCATGACTCCGCATAATAAAACCACATGTACTATCAAAACCAGCCCGAACATTAGGAGCCAAATCTGCAGCAAAAACCGGTGGAACAAGCTCCTCTTTCTTCTCTCCAGCAGCAACGGAATTCTCTCCGTCAATAGAGTTCACCATTATATCCAAATAGCACAAAACAAATGCAGATCAATTTTACCTATACTTTTCCCTGCAGCTAGTGGTATTGAGCAGTACCTGTCAAAATTGCAGGCAAAACCAGTAAACTGAACTGACAAAAAGCAACAAAGCTGGGGAGCAATCCGGCGCCTGACCACAGAGGCCGTCTGGGGTCGAGCGAGCGCGAGCGATCAGGGCGAGCACGAGCGATCAGGGCGACGCGAGCGAGCAGGCCGTCTGACGCGCTCCGTCCTGGGGCGAGCGAATCGAGGGCGAGCGTGGGCGCGCAGGCTCCTGGCTGGCGAGCGCAAAGGTGGGCCGGCCCAATTGGCAAAGAGAGCCGGCGCTGGGTACAAGCGGGGCGAGCGAGGCGCGGGCGCAGGGATCGAGCGGGCGCAGCGATCGAGCGAGGCGCGGGCGCAGCGATCGATGCCAGATGTGCGCGATGCCTGAGCGATTGCGAGCCAGCTCGTTTTCTTCTTCTTCTTTTTTTGCAGATCGGATCGGGAGCAGCTGTAGATCTGAAAACGTGTATCGCCTGGACTCCTGGCTGAATCAAAATCGATCGAAAAGCTCGTAAAGAATGAACTGATCTGAAAACTGAACCAGCAACACAGCGATCCTGCTAGTCCTCCGCAGCAGATAAATCTCAGCAGAACAAATCGATCTCAACAGCAAATTCCGCCGTGATAAACCCGACGAATCTGATACCAAGATGATACGGATCAACGTGATCCGAAAGGGGTTTGGCCCAATCTTTCACGGCGATCAAACGAACAGCAAGATAGCGGAAGAGAACTCAATCTGAAATAGATCAAACTGATCTCTCTTCAATTCCTCGCACTGAAACTGACCGAAATCAACTCCCACGCATGGCATAATATCAGATCTTGAAGATCAGCAATCAAACACACCGATATGTGCCCCCAAACATTGGGACTTTTCTGGTCTCTTTCTTAGCTCGAAAATAACAGGTCTGATCGATACAAGGCGGCTGCCATAACCCTATATGGGTGACTCTGAATGCTACCTTGGCTGGGCTAGGCCCCAAACCAAACTAAAAGCCCAAATGGCCAAAACACACTTGATTTTGGACAGGCCCAAAACCATCACACACAAATAAAACCAAACTGAAATAAAAACATGATGCGAACTTAATTAAAATAGAACAACTAAATATCCTTTGCTGCAGCGCCTCGGCGAACATGAAACTCCATTGGAGGTGTACGAAAGTTGGGCTTCACATCATCTTGTGGAGGCACTTCAAAGCAGAATTGTCCAAGCTTCAGAACATAAGGAGGTGGTAAAATAGTAGGAGTAGTAGCTATGCTCCCCTTATCATCCCCCCCAACTTGAAAGGAAACCGTCCTCGGTTTCGCCTGAATGTGTTGGACCTTTTTCTGAGCAGTAAGCACGTCCACTTTGATATCCTTATCGAGCATAGGCTGCAACACATGACGCTTCCCCTTATGCCACAAGGAATAAACATTGGACCTGCCTTCATGAGTGGAACGCCTATCAAATTGCCACGGGCATCCTAGCAGCACATGACATGCATCCATAGGCAAAACATCACAGACCACTGTGTCCTCATAATTACCTACTGAAAATTTCAGGCGCACCTTATGTGTGACCTTTAGCTTCCCTGAATTATACAACCACTCAACACAATGTGGCTGCGGGTGATTCCATGTAGGCAATGATAGAGAATCCACCAAACTCTTGCTAACAATATTTGTGTAGCTGCCACCATCAATAATCAGTTTGCAAGTGGTGTCCTTGACGATGCATTGGGTCTGAAATATATTCCAGCGCTGCCCTTGGTCGTGTATGCGATCTTCTGGTACACGTTGCACCATTAGATTCTTTAAATTTGCAGCAAGTTCATACCCATCCACGGTCACTTCAGGAGTGTCCTCAGATTCCTCACTTGATGACGCATCAGCTTTCTCATCATCACTAGCAGAAACATAGCCATCATGTGTGAGCATCACCCTTTTTCTATTAGGGCAATCACGCTTCATGTGTCCTCGTCCTCCACAAGTAAAACACTCGATGTTTGCTGTGGACTGCGCAGATGCAGTTTTGGACACCCCAGATTTGGGTGCCACGCTATGAGAAACACTATTAGAGCGTGTAGAAGGTGTCGTCTGAACACTAGGACCAGCAGCCTCGGTATGAGAACGAGGCCATGATTTTGTAGGTGTGGTAGCTTGGCGTCGTTTGATTTGTTGCTCCGCACGCTCAGATTGGTGCACAAGATCCTGAAGATCATGATAGTAAACCATCTCCACACGATCACGCACCTCAAAATTCAGTCCATTCAAAAACCGAGACATCGTGGCCTCTGTATCCTCCCTTGTCCCTGTACGTATCATCAACAACTCCATCTCTTTATAATACTCATCCACAGATTTAGTACCTTGAGTGAGCTGCTGCAACTTATTATACATGTCTCTCTTGTAGTGTTCAGGAACAAATCGATGTCGCATAAGATCTTTCATACCTTGCCATGACGTTGGGCGAGTACGCATACGCAGAATTTGATTCCACCAAATCAGCACATAACCGGTGAATTCAACATCAGCCAGTTGAAGTCTCTTCGCCTCAGTGTAATAATGAGTAGCAAAAATCTGATCCATGCGCATCTCCCACTCCAAATAATCGTCAGGTCCGCGGTCACCGGAAAAAGGAGGTATGGACAATTTGATGCGTCCAAGACCACCATCATCAAGTGGAACACGACCAGCATGGCCAAGACGGTCACGATCATGTGGCTGTACACGATGAGCACCTGCAGGACGAGCAGCAAACTGTCGTTGTTGTGGTGCATAATCAGCGTCATCGGCAAGTTCTCCTTCATAAGCGGGTGCCACGTGTCAATGATCATGAATGTCAGCAGGGCGGCGTGGAACCACGTCGCGAGGTTGTGCAGCAAGAGGGGGCTGCATGGGTGCACGGGCTGTAGCATCGCCCATTGCATCAATCCGGGTAGCTAGCTGTGCAATTTGTGCGGTCAACGCGGCATGACTCCGCATAATAAAACCACATGTACTATCAAAACCAGACCGAACATTAGGAGCCAAATCTGTAGCAAAAACCGGTGGAACAAGCTCCTCTTTCTTCTCTCCAGCAGCAACGGAATTCTCTCCATCAATAGAGTTCACCATTATATCCAAATAGCACAAAACAAATGCAGATCAATTTTACCTATACTTTTCCCTGCAGCTAGTAGTATTGAGCAGTATCTGTCAAAATTGCAGGCAAAACCAGTAAACTGAACTGACAAAAAGCAACAAAGCTGGGGAGCAATCCGGCGCCTGACCACAGAGGCCGTCTGGGGTCGAGCGAGCGCGAGCGATCAGGGCGAGCACGAGCGATCAGGGCGACGCGAGCGAGCAGGCCGTCTGACGCGCTCCGTCCTGGGGCGAGCGAATCGAGGGCGAGCGTGGGTGCGCAGGCTCCTGGCTGGCGAGCGCAAAGGTGGGCCGGCCCAATTGGCAAAGAGAGCCGGCGCTGGGTACAAGCGGGGCGAGCGAGGCGCGGGCGCAGGGATCGAGCGGGCGCAGCGATCGAGCGAGGCGCGGGCGCAGCGATCGATGCCAGATGTGCGCGATGCCTGAGCGATTGCGAGCCAGCTCGTTTTCTTCTTCTTCTTTTTTTTTGCAGATCGGATCGGGAGCAGCTGCAGATCTGAAAACGTGTATCGCCTGGACTCCTAGCTGAATCAAAATCGATCGAAAAGCTCGTAAAGAACGAACTGATCTAAAAACTGAACCAGCAACACAGCGATCCTGCTAGTCCTCCGCAGTAGATAAATCTCAGCAGAACAAATCGATCTCAACAGCAAATTCCGCCGTGATAAACCCGACGAATCTGATACCAAGATGATACGGATCAACGTGATCCGTAAGGGGTTTTGCCCAATCTTTCACGGCGATCAAACGAATAGCAAGATAGCGGAAGAGAACTCAATCTGAAATAGATCAAACTGATCTCTCTTCAATTCCTCGCGCTGAAACTGACCGAAATCAACTCCCACGCATGGCATAATATCAGATCTTGAAGATCAACAATCAAACACACCGATATGTGCCCCCAAACATTGGGACTTTTCTGGTCTCTTTCTTAGCTCGAAAATAACAGGTCTGATCGATACAAGGCGGCTGCCATAACCCTATATGGGTGACTCTGAACGCTACCTTGGCTGGGCTAGGCCCCAAACCAAACTAAAAGCCCAAATGGCCAAAACACACTTGATTTTGGACAGGCCCAAAACCATCACACACAAATAAAACCAAACTGAAATAAAAACATGACGCGAACTTAATTAAAATAGAACAACTAAATATCCTTCGCTGCAGCGCCTCGGCGAACATGAAACTCCATTGGAGGTGTATGAAAGTTGGGCTTCACATCATCTTGTGGAGGCACTTCAAAGCAGAATTGTCCAAGCTTCAGAACATAAGGAGGTGGTAAAATAGTAGGAGTAGTAGCTATGCTCCCCTTATCATCCCCCCCAACTTGAAAGGAAACCGTCCTCAGTTTCGCCTGAATGTGTTGGACCTTTTTCTGAGCAGTAAGCACGTCCACTTTGATATCCTTATCGAGCATAGGCTGCAACACATGACGCTTCCCCTTATGCCACAAGGAATAAACATTGGACCTGCCTTCATGAGTGGAACGCCTATCAAATTGCCACGGGCGTCCTAGCAGCACATGACATGCATCCATAGGCAAAACATCACAGACCATTGTGTCCTCATAATTACCTACTGAAAATTTCAGGCGCACCTTATGTGTGACCTTCAGCTTCCCTGAATTATACAACCACTCAACACAATGTGGCTGCGGGTGCTTCCATGTAGGCAATGATAGAGAATCCACCAAACTCTTGCTAACAATATTTGTGTAGCTGCCACCATCAATAATCAGTTTGCAAGTGGTGTCCTTGACGATGCATTGGGTCTGAAATATATTCCAGCGCTGCCCTTGGTCGTGTATGCGATCTTCTGGTACACGTTGCACCATTAGATTCTTTAATTTGTAGCAAGTTCATACCCATCCACGGTCACTTCAGGAGTGTCCTCAGATTCCTCACTTGATGACGCATCAGCTTTCTCATCATCACTAGCAGAAACATAGCCATCATGTGTGAGCATCACCCTTTTTCTATTAGGGCAATCACGCTTCATGTGTCCTCGTCCTCCACAAGTAAAACACTCGATGTTTGCTGTGGACTGCGCAGATGCAGTTTTGGACACCCAAGATTTGGGTGCCACGCTATGGGAAACACTATTAGAGCGTGTAGAAGGTGTCGTCTGAACACTAGGACCAGCAGCCTCGGTATGAGAACGAGGCCATGATTTTGTAGGTGTGGCAGCTTGGCGTCGTTTGATTTGTTGCTCCGCACGCTCAGATTGGTGCACAAGATCCTGAAGATCATGATAGTAAACCATCTCCACACGATCACGCACCTCAAAATTCAGTCCATTCAAAAACCGAGACATCGTGGCCTCTGTATCCTCCCTTGTCCCTGTACGTATCATCAACAACTCCATCTCTTTATAATACTCATCCACAGATTTAGTACCTTGAGTGAGCTGCTGCAACTTACTATACATGTCTCTCTTGTAGTGTTCAGGAACAAATCGATGTCGCATAAGATCTTTCATACCTTGCCATGACGTTGGGCGAGTACGCATACGCAGAATTTGATTCCACCAAATCAGCACATAACCGGTGAATTCAACAGCAGCCAGTTGAAGTCTCTTCGCCTCAGTGTAATAATGAGTAGCAAAAATCTGATCCATGCGCATCTCCCACTCCAAATAATCGTCAGGTCCGCGGTCACCGGAAAAAGGAGGTATGGACAATTTGATGCGTCCAAGACCACCATCATCAAGTGGAACACGACCAGCATGGCCAAGACGGTCACGATCATGTGGCTGTACACGATGAGCACCTGCAGGACGAGCAGCAAACTGTCGTTGTTGTGGTGCATAATCAGCGTCATCGGCAAGTTCTCCTTCATAAGCGGGTGCCACGTGTCGATGATCATGAATGTCAGCAGGGCGGCGTGGAACCACGTCGCGAGGTTGTGCAGCAAGAGGGGGCTGCATGGGTGCACGGGCAGTAGCATCGCCCATTGCATCAATCCGGGTAGCTAGCTGTGCAATTTGTGCGGTCAATGCGGCATGACTCCGCATAATAAAACCACATGTACTATCAAAACCAGCCCGAACATTAGGAGCCAAATCTGCAGCAAAAACCGGTGGAACAAGCTCCTCTTTCTTCTCTCCAGCAGCAACGGAATTCTCTCCGTCAATAGAGTTCACCATTATATCCAAATAGCACAAAACAAATGCAGATCAATTTTACCTATACTTTTCCCTGCAGCTAGTGGTATTGAGCAGTATCTGTCAAAATTGCAGGCAAAACCAGTAAACTGAACTGACAAAAAGCAACAAAGCTGGGGAGCAATCCGGCGCCTGACCACAGAGGCCGTCTGGGGTCGAGCGAGCGCGAGCGATCAGGGCGAGCACGAGCGATCAGGGCGACGCGAGCGAGCAGGCCGTCTGACGCGCTCCGTCCTGGGGCGAGCGAATCGAGGGCGAGCGTGGGCGCGCAGGCTCCTGGCTGGCGAGCGCAAAGGTGGGCCGGCCCAATTGGCAAAGAGAGCCGGCGATGGGTACAAGCGGGGCGAGCGAGGCGCGCGGGCGCAGGGATCGAGCGGGCGCAGCGATCGAGCGAGGCGCGGGCGCAGCGATCGATGCCAGATGTGCGCGATGCCTGAGCGATTGCGAGCCAGCTCAGTTTTCTTCTTCTTTTTTTTTTGCAGGTCGGATCGGGAGCAGCTGCAGATCTGAAAACGTGTATCGCCTGGACTCCTGGCTGAATCAAAATCGATCGAAAAGCTCGTAAAGAACGAACTGATCTGAAAACTGTACCAGCAACACAGCGATCCTGCTAGTCCTCCGCAGCAGATAAATCTCAGCAGAACAAATCGATCTCAACAGCAAATTCCGCCGTGATAAACCGACGAATCTGATACCAAGATGATACGGATCAACGTGATCCGAAAGGGGTTTGGCCCAATCTTTCACGGCGATCAAACGAACTAGCAAGATAGCGGAAGAGAACTCAATCTGAAATAGATCAAACTGATCTCTCTTCAATTCCTCGCGCTGAAACTGACCGAAATCAACTCCCACGCATGGCATAATATCAGATCTTGAAGATCAGCAATCAAACACACCGATATGTGCCCCCAAACATTGGGACTTTTCTGGTCTCTTTCTTAGCTCGAAAATAACAGGTCTGATCGATACAAGGCGGCTGCCATAACCCTATATGGGTGACTCTGAACGCTACCTTGGCTGGGCTAGGCCCCAAACCAAACTAAAAGCCCAAATGGCCAAAACACACTTGATTTTGGACAGGCCCAAAACCATCACACACAAATAAAACCAAACTGAAATAAAAACATGACGCGAACTTAATTAAATAGAACAACTAAATATCCTTCGCTGCAGCGCCTCGGCGAACATGAAACTCCATTGGAGGTGTACTGAAAGTTGGGCTTCACATCATCTTGTGGAGGCACTTCAAAGCAGAATTGTCCAAGCTTCAGAACATAAGGAGGTGGTAAAATAGTAGGAGTAGTAGCTATGCTCCCCTTATCATCCCCCCCAACTTGAAAGGAAACCGTCCTCAGTTTCGCCTGAATGTGTTGGACCTTTTTCTGAGCAGTAAGCACGTCCACTTTGATATCCTTATCGAGCATAGGCTGCAACACATGACGCTTCCCCTTATGCCACAAGGAATAAACATTGGACCTGCCTTCATGAGTGGAACGCCTATCAAATTGCCACGGGCGTCCTAGCAGCACATGACATGCATCCATAGGCAAAACATCACAGACCATTGTGTCCTCATAATTACCTACTGAAAATTTCAGGCGCACCTTATGTGTGACCTTCAGCTTCCCTGAATTATACAACCACTCAACACAATGTGGCTGCGGGTGCTTCCATGTAGGCAATGATAGAGAATCCACCAAACTCTTGCTAACAATATTTGTGTAGCTGCCACCATCAATAATCAGTTTGCAAGTGGTGTCCTTGACGATGCATTGGGTCTGAAATATATTCCAGCGCTGCCCTTGGTCGTGTATGCGATCTTCTGGTACACGTTGCACCATTAGATTCTTTAAATTTGTAGCAAGTTCATACCCATCCACGGTCACTTCAGGAGTGTCCTCAGATCCTCACTTGATGACGCATCAGCTTTCTCATCATCACTAGCAGAAACATAGCCATCATGTGTGAGCATCACCCTTTTTCTATTAGGGCAATCACGCTTCATGTGTCCTCGTCCTCCACAAGTAAAACACTCGATGTTTGCTGTGGACTGCGCAGATGCAGTTTTGGACACCCAAGATTTGGGTGCCACGCTATGGGAACACTATTAGAGCGTGTAGAAGGTGTCGTCTGAACACTAGGACCAGCAGCCTCGGTATGAGAACGAGGCCATGATTTTGTAGGTGTGGCAGCTTGGCGTCGTTTGATTTGTTGCTCCGCACGCTCAGATTGGTGCACAAGATCCTGAAGATCATGATAGTAAACCATCTCCACACGATCACGCACCTCAAAATTCAGTCCATTCAAAAACCGAGACATCGTGGCCTCTGTATCCTCCCTTGTCCCTGTACGTATCATCAACAACTCCATCTCTTTATAATACTCATCCACAGATTTAGTACCTTGAGTGAGCTGCTGCAACTTACTATACATGTCTCTCTTGTAGTGTTCAGGAACAAATCGATGTCGCATAAGATCTTTCATACCTTGCCATGACGTTGGGCGAGTACGCATACGCAGAATTTGATTCCACCAAATCAGCACATAACCGGTGAATTCAACAGCAGCCAGTTGAAGTCTCTTCGCCTCAGTGTAATAATGAGTAGCAAAAATCTGATCCATGCGCATCTCCCACTCCAAATAATCGTCAGGTCCGCGGTCACCGGAAAAAGGAGGTATGGACAATTTGATGCGTCCAAGACCACCATCATCAAGTGGAACACGACCAGCATGGCCAAGACGGTCACGATCATGTGGCTGTACACGATGAGCACCTGCAGGACGAGCAGCAAACTGTCGTTGTTGTGGTGCATAATCAGCGTCATCGGCAAGTTCTCCTTCATAAGCGGGTGCCACGTGTCGATGATCATGAATGTCAGCAGGGCGGCGTGGAACCACGTCGCGAGGTTGTGCAGCAAGAGGGGGCTGCATGGTGCACGGGCAGTAGCATCGCCCATTGCAATCAATCCGGGTAGCTAGCTGTGCAATTTGTGCGGTCAATGCGGCATGACTCCGCATAATAAAACCACATGTACTATCAAAACCAGCCCGAACATTAGGAGCCAAATCTGCAGCAAAAACCGGTGGAACAAGCTCCTCTTTCTTCTCTCCAGCAGCAACGGAATTCTCTCCGTCAATAGAGTTCACCATTATATCCAAATAGCACAAAACAAATGCAGATCAATTTTACCTATACTTTTCCCTGCAGCTAGTGGTATTGAGCAGTATCTGTCAAAATTGCAGGCAAAACCAGTAAACTGAACTGACAAAAAGCAACAAAGCTGGGGAGCAATCCGGCGCCTGACCACAGAGGCCGTCTGGGGTCGAGCGAGCGCGAGCGATCAGGGCGAGCACGAGCGATCAGGGCGACGCGAGCGAGCAGGCCGTCTGACGCGCTCCGTCCTGGGGCGAGCGAATCGAGGGCAAGCGTGGGCGCGCAGGCTCCTGGCTGGCGAGCGCAAAGGTGGGCCGGCCCAATTGGCAAAGAGAGCCGGCACTGGGTACAAGCGGGGCGAGCGAGGCGCGGGCGCGGGCGCAGGGATCGAGCGGGCGCAGCGATCGAGCGAGGCGCGGGCGCAGCGATCGATGCCAGATGTGCGCGATGCCTGAGTGATTGCGAGCCAGCTCATTTTCTTCTTCTTTTTTTTTGCAGGTCGGATCGGGAGCAGCTGCAGATCTGAAAACGTGTATCGCCTGGACTCCTGGCTGAATCAAAATCGATCGAAAAGCTCGTAAAGAAACGAACTGATCTGAAAACTGTACCAGCAACACAGCGATCCTGCTAGTCCTCCGCAGCAGATAATCTCAGCAGAACAAATCGATCTCAACAGCAAATTCCGCCATGATAAACCTGACGAATCTGATACCAAGATGATACGGATCAACGTGATCCGAAAGGGGTTTGGCCCAATCTTTCACGGCGATCAAACGAACAGCAAGATAGCGGAAGAGAACTCAATCTGAAATAGATCAAACTGATCTCTCTTCAATTCCTCGCGCTGAAACTGACCGAAATCAACTCCCACGCATGGCATAATATCAGATCTTGAAGATCAGCAATCAAACACACCGATATGTGCCCCCAAACATTGGGACTTTTCTGGTCTCTTTCTTAGCTTGAAAATAACAGGTCTGATCGATACAAGGCGGCTGCCATAACCCTATATGGGTGACTCTGAACGCTACCTTGGCTGGGCTAGGCCCAAACCAAACTAAAAGCCCAAATGGCCAAAACACACTTGATTTTGGACAGGCCCAAAACCATCACACACAAATAAAACCAAACTGAAATAAAAACATGACGCGAACTTAATTAAATAGAACAACTAAATATCCTTCGCTGCAGCGCCTCGGCGAACATGAAACTCCATTGGAGGTGTACGAAAGTTGGGCTTCACATCATCTTGTGGAGGCACTTCAAAGCAGAATTGTCCAAGCTTCAGAACATAAGGAGGTGGTAAAATAGTAGGAGTAGTAGCTATGCTCCCCTTATTAGGGTACTCAACTAACGGGCTCTATTAGCTATACCCTTGTCAGTAGCCCCTGAGATTCTACCAGAATTGCAGATTCAGGTTGAATCTCTAATCTCTAAATCTTCGACTTGATCAACTCTTCGACTTCTTCATATCTTCAAATCTTTGACTTGGTCTTTCGACTTATTTTCATGATAATATTCGCAAGGGGTTTGATGAACAAGCCTGACAACTCTGACGGATCAAGAGGTCAGTTAACTGCCGGAACAGATACTTGTCACCTACTTCAAATTCAATCCCCTTGGACTTGAATTCGGGATACCGGTCAAACCCACTCTTTTGCCGCATTTAGGACTTACAAAGAATGAATCCCAGTGATTCTCAGGGTACCCAGTGCGTCCACCAGGATTTTCTTCGCGTCGTAGACACGGATACATACCAGCAGAGCGCATCCATGTGCGTATACCGGGCCACACAGGACGGATCCCGGGGTCTTACCTTCGTGATAAATCACGGCATTCGAGTTTCGTTGCGATAACGTAACTCGAGAATCACATGTCGCAGTCTCTTTTGACTTATGGAATATCACAGAATCTCGAATTAATTTCTCCCAAGTAACTCCCGATGGGAGTAGTCGCTCTATATTTTGTCGACTATGTAGTCGAAGTTTTATGATTGTCGAAATGTTGAGCGGCTCATAACCTTCTTCATCTTTATTGCTGATTGTCTTATTTTCTATCGGGTGCGCGCTCAGAGCTCCCGATGGGAGTAGCCCCCGAGGCTATGGTTGAATACTTGTAGTGAATCATAGGCTCAAATTGACTTCTTCTTCCTGTTTATAAGCCCCCGAGCTGAAGGCGAGGCTGTTTAATGCCTTCTATGATACATTCTTTTCCTTTTTGTTATTATCGCCTGCTATGTGCAGAATTTAACTCCTTTGTAAATATGTTTATGGGCCTTGCTATTACGGAGGCCTGTTAATATGTGCTTATAATAAAGCACCTTTGGTGAGGGTAAAAACCCTAAACAAATTCCTCCTCCGCCGCATCGTCTTCTTTTCCATCTAGGGTTTCTTTTCTTCCCACCTTTCCACATGGCTGGCGCAGATGGGTCCCGTCTTGACCTTGGTTCTCCGACGGTGCCGCGGGGTCGCGGCCGCCCCCGTGGCAGAAAAAACAAGACAACTCCAGCTGTTGTAGGATCATCGTCGTCCGCTCCGGCGAAGCGTCGTCCTGGTCGCCCGCCTGGTAGTAAGAATAAACCAAAGGTGACTAGCGCCGCCCCAGGTCCAAGCGCTCCTCCTCCTAGTGCTTCTCCTGCTTCTTCCAGGATATTTTCTTTCTTTTGCATCGCCCACGCGCAGTGCCACGAGATTCAGCGCTTGCCGCTGAATTTACCAAGTTCATGGATGGGCGAGAACTGCGAGAAGCGGTTCTCTGTGAACAATCTGGTGGAGGAACTCCATATGAAGTGGAAGTTTGGTACGACGGCGCCGGCGAGCAATACTTCAAGGGCGGCTGGTCGCAGTTTGCAGAAGACCACGACCTCCACCAAGGCTTCTTCATTTCTTTCGACTTCCATATCGGCACGTCAAAGTTCGACGTGAAAATCTACGACGGCACCCAGTGCCAGAAGGAGTATGAAGCTGAAGTTCACTTCCATTAGAATCTTCTTGCTATAATCTCTTTTTCTAGTTGCCTTTCCGTCGTGCTATCTGTAATGAACACTCGTACTTAGCTTTGATGTTCTTAATAGACCATGGGAACAAATCTTTGTTCCGAGGCATGCTATATATTTATCGGGTTCTTGTGAACCAATTATATTACTGAAAGGACATTTGTCCCTTTCTACTTTTTTGATTTACAATGACATGACTATGTTTTGTGTGAACTAATATTTGAATTATATGCATACAGGTTAAGTTCACAGGTGAAGGGGTTCTAATGCATAAAACGAAAGATGGTGGAATCGCCTGCCAAAAGTGGCCTAAGTTGGTCTGGCCGGCCCCCAGACCGGACCAGCCCGGCGGGGCCACCGGATTGGTGTTCTGTTTGAGTTTTTGGTGGGGCGCCGGATCCTCCCGGCGGGCCGCCAAACACCCGGCGAGAAATCCGGTCCCTCCGGACTTACCAGCGGGCGTCCGGCCCAGAGGCCGGCGCCGCCGGACTTATCGCCGGGATTGCTGCTGTGTGCTCCCTCCAACGGCCAGATTCCCACCTACCTATAAATACCCTTTCTCCCAGCTGGGGTAGCGTTAGAACTTCACCAACCATTGTTCATCCTTGAAGCTCTCACCTACCCCCCATTGGAAAATACCAAATTCCATAGATCTCCCCTTCTAGCTAACCAAAGCTCTTGATCTTTGGAGGATTGAAGGAGGAGGCACCGATCTACATCTTCACCGAAGGAATTTCATTTCCACCCCCATTTGCTTGGAGGATTTGCACCTTGGGGATCTTGTGACCCTAGGTGTTGTAATTGTTTGATTGACTTGTCTTTGTGGTGATTCTTGCCTCCGTGGCTTTCTTGGGAGCCTCCAATTGAGTTGTGGAGTTGTGCCCAAGCTCCGTGTAAGGGATTCGTGGTTCCCCCAATACCACCGCTTAGTGGAAACGAGCTAGCCTCCGTGGCTTGCTCACCGGAGAACAAGGTGAGCCTTTGTGGCGTTGGTAGACTCCGTGTCACCACACCTCTCCAACGTAGACGTACTTCCCCTCAAAAGGAAGGAACTACGGGAATACATCCTTGTGTCTCTGGTCTCCACTCTTCGGTTATTTCTTTCCCTTACTTGTATCTTGCTAGTTACTTATTTACTTGCATGCTTGCCACTTATAGGAAATTCACCTAGTTGCACATCTAGTGAATTTACTTTGTGTCAAGCCTTAAATTTGAAAAAGATTAAAAATTGACTTAGCGCCTATTCACCCCCCCTCTAGTCGCCCGTACCGATCCTTTCAATTGGTATCAGAGCCTAGTGCTCTTTGATTGGGCTTAACCGCCTAAGAGGTTATGGGCGAAGAGGAACCCGCCACTAAGGGGGATCTAAATAATATAATGGCACGTATGGATGCTATGATGGTAGCCATGGAAAGCCAAAAATCTCAACTTGACGCCCTCGTGAGTGGAACGTCTAGTACCACTCCACCGACCCCGGTTGATTCCTCGGGTAAGCCCGTCTTAAACGAGGAGAATCCGGATGAGGATGGGGATGAGGGCGGAGAGGAACCCCCCAAGGTAGATGACACCCCCAACAAAGATGACACCTCTCGGGGGCATAGTCCGGGAATTCCACATCCCACGAGCTATGTCTCCGGAAGACATCTTCAAATGCCACACCTTGCTTCTTGCGGTCCACCGCCACCACTTGATGCTTCTAGCTTTGCCAATTGGCAAGATAACATGCGCTCTCACATAAACTTTGTGTCTATTGAGCTTTGGAGGATCATTGAGCAGGGTTTTCATCCAACTTCCAAGGATTTGACCAACTTGCTACCTTGGGAGAAAATCGACAAGCAACTCAATGCCTCCGCCTTGCATCTCATTCACATGTCGCTTACCGAGAAGGACAAGACATTCGTCCGCAACATCACCTCCGCCAAAGAAGCTTGGGATATTCTCACCAACCTCTTCATTGGGAATGAGAGTATTCAAGAATCCAAGTTTGATGAAGCCTCCAATGAAGCGGACAACTTTGCCATGCTTGATGGTGAAACTCCCGAAGAACTCCATATGCGTCTCTCGTCACTCCAAGTGAAGCTAACGGATCTTGGCTCCACCCAATGTGATTGGAGATGGATGAAGAGGAAGTTCATTCAAGCTCTCTTGCCCTTCCATAGGGAAACGTGAACTCCATCAAGGGAAATGCAAATTTCCGGACGATGTCCGCTCATGACATTTTGCAAGAGATGATGGCAAGGAAGATCTCCGAGAAGAATGCGGATGATGCTCTTGCTCGTGCACGTGGTGTGCGTGCTCCCAACCTTGCTTTGAAGGCCAAAGTCACCTATCATGAAGAGAAAGCTTGTTGGAAGAGGAAGAAGTATTGGGTGGAAGCCCCGAGGACATGAAGTATGCTCATGCCGAGCATATGGCTCTTGCTCAAAGGGCATTCATGAAGAAGTGGAAGTCATTTAGCCCCTCCAAGCCCAAGGCTACAAGTAGAGTGAGGACTTGCTACAATTGTGGTAACACTAACCACTTTATTGCAGAGTGTCCTTATGAAAGAGTTGAAGATCACAATGGAAGGCTTGTCCGCAAGGAAATGAAGTCCAGTCTTACCCTAGAAACTCCGACAAGAAGAGAGTCCTCCCAACTCACGCTTTGATAACTCAAGAAGAGTACCTCTCCGAGGATGATGCAAGTGATAAGGAGGAAATAGGAAGGGCCGCCATCGCCATTGCCCATCCTACCCCCCTCATCATCCCTATTCGCTTCCGCAAATGAATCAAAGCGCTCCAACCACAATGCGACTTGTCTCATGGCTCACGCTACAAAGGTATCACCGCCTCTCACACCCATCATACCTAAAAGCTTATCTTTGATGGATTGTGTTGAACGAGTTGGTGAAAATGATGATCTAAATGAAATGGACATGTTCATGTCAACTTTGCATGGGAGACCAAAGCTCGCTTTGAGATCCTCCTAGATCAACTTAATGAAGCCATCCAAGTACATGATAAAAATGATGAACGCATTTTTGAACTTGAGGGGCATGCTCATGACTATGCCGACGAAATGCTTCTCTTACTCAATCTCTTGAGGAAGAGCAAGACATAAGGATGTCACTTGAGACATCCATGTTGGGTCTTGAGAATCTCACAATTTGGATATTGCCAAACTTAAAAGTGATCGTGATATTGCTCAATCCGTTGCTAATGAACTTAGGTTGCAAAATGAGAAACTAAATCTTATAATTGCTATGAAGCAACCAAGTCTCTTTCTAGCACTTTTGTTGCAAGTTCATGCTCAACTAACCCCCTTGTGAGAAAGCCCCCTAAAGGGAAACGAGATGCTTGATGAGCTTTTGAATGCTCAAAAGCAACATGGTGACAAGACGGGACTTGATGTACATCCAAGTCCAAGAAGAACAAGAAGAAGAAGAAGAAGAAGAGAATGTCCCCCGCCCTCCTCCCTCATTAAAGAAGCATGTTCCTAGTGAAATATGCTATGATGAGAATGGTAATGTATTTGAGGAGGAGGTGAGGGAAGTTATTGGGAATGGCAAAAAGGCTATGCCCAACCATAATAACTTTGCGGGAAAATATAATCCTTCCTATGTTCTTTGTCGTGCACAAGATGGACATGTTTATGCTAAATTTGTTGGTTCATCAAATGAATATGTTGCATGGTCTATTTGGGTTCCAAAGACCTTGTCACTAACAAGAAAGGACCCATTGAGAAATGGGGACCTAAAGTCAAGACTTGATCTCTTGTAGGGCTTTGCTTCCGGTGGTGGTCAATGGATAATTGATAGTGGTGCTACCAATCATATGACCGGGAGCAAGAAAATGGTGAAGGAGCTCGCACCGGTTCATCCATGCGGGCTACGTCACTATGGGGATTCTTCTAGATCAAAGGTATTGGGTCTCGGCAAGGTTGTTGTCTCTCACAATGTTACCGTGGAAGATGTCATGCTTGTTGAGTCCCTTTCATAATATCTTCTTTCCGTTGCTCAACTTGCTAATATGGGCTTTGCAACTTTCTTTGATGTCGGATTGTAGTTCTTTTGTGGAGCAAGTCTCTTAATGTAGCTCATGTAGGGCATGTCGAAAATGGCTTATATGTGATCGACTTCTTCGAAGGAGGTCACTAAATCCGCGACATGCCTCATGGCTAAAGTTGATGTGGGATGGCTTTGGCATCGCCGGCTAGGCCACGTCAATATGAGAACTTTGCAAAGTCTCCACAAAGGCAACCACATCCTAGGACTAACCGATCTAACCTTTCAAAGATCGTGTGTGTAGAGCTTGCATTGAAGGAAAGATGCATGAACTTCCTCATCCTAGCAAGACCATCATTTCATCTAAGAGGGTCCTAGAGCTCCTTCACATGGATCTCTTCGGCCCTCCCTCTTATGAAAGTCTTGGAGGAAAGAAGTATTGCTTGGTGATTGTCGATGACTATTCAAGATACACTTGGGTCTTTTTCTTGTCTCACAAGAGTGAGACTCAACAAACCGTCAAAGACTTCACCAATGAAGTGCAACGCCAATATGGTCAAGACATATTGATGATCCGAAGTGACAATGGCACCGAGTTCAAGAACTACACCTTGAATGATTTTCTCAGTGATGAGGGGATTCGCCATCAATACTCATCTCCCTACAGTCCCCAACAAAATGGTGTAGCCGAGCGGAAGAACCGGACTATCATTGATATGGCTAGGACCATGTTAGCGGAATTCAAGTCTCTGTATAACTTTTGGACCGAAGCCATTAATACCGCATGTCATGCGTCGAACCGGTTATATCTCCGCAAGGGCTTGAACAAGACTCCTTATGAGATCCTCATTGGTAAGAAGCCTAATATCAAGTACTTCCGGGTATTCGGTTGTAAGTGCTTCTATCTTAAGAAAGGTGTCCATTTGTCCAAATTTGATTCAAAAGCTCTTGAGGGTACCTTTGTTGGCTATGCCGCCGAGTCTCACGCTTTTAGAATCTTTGACAAACTCTCTGCTCGAGTTGTTGAAGTTTCTAACGTGAGATTCGACGAGAATGACGGCTCCCGTGTGGAGCAACGTGGTGTTTTTGATGTAGGTGACGAAATACCTCCTCTTGCCATAAGAAGAATGGGTGTGGGACATCTCATACCCGTTGAGGGACACCTTTTGGCGGAAGGAGAAGGACTATGCTCTACTCAAGTGGAGCCTTCACCCTCTCAAACACAACAAGCTCCTCAAGGTCCCTTTGATGCTAGCCAAAGACAAGCTCAAGCCCCTCAACCATGTGAGCATGATCAAGATCAAGACCATGAGCATGATGGTGATTTTTCACCAAGTGGTGATCAAGATCAAGTTCAAAACATTGAGCAAGCTCAAGATGTTGAGCATGCTCGGTTTGAAGGTCAAGGCGAGGACCAAAACCGTGGTGATGACCAAGTGGCCTCTCAAGAATCTCTTGAAGAAGCTCAAGCTCGCCGTGCCATGAAGATTGCAACAACTCTCCAAAGAGGTAGCCACACCTTGGAGAATGTGATTGGAAGTGTTAGGAAAGGGGTGTCCACAAGGAGGCAATTGGCAAACTTTAGTAACCACCATGCCTATATCTCTTGTGTGGAACCTCAAAAAGTGTTTGAAGCGCTTGAAGACCCGGATTGGGTAGAAGCCATGCATGAAGAACTCAATAACTTCGAGCGCAACAAAGTTTGGTCATTAGTAGAGAAGCCCAAGGATTGCCGCAATGTCATTGGAACCAAGTGGATCTTCAAGAACAAGCAAGATGCAAATGGAATTGTTGTGAGGAACAAGGCTCGTTTGGTTGCTCAAGGATACTCTCAAATTGAAGGCATCGACTATGGAGAGACTTTTGCACCCGTGGCTCGCCTTGAGTCCATCCGTATCCTTCTTGCTTATGCATCACATCATAATTTTAAGTTGCAACAAATGGATGTGAAGAGTGCTTTCTTAAATGGTCCTTTGCATGAGTTAGTGTTTGTAAAGCAACCCCCGGGTTTTGAGGATCCTAACTTTCCGAACCATGTCTACAAGCTCGATAAGGCACTCTATGGCCTTAAACAAGCCCCACGTGCGTGGTACGAGCATCTTAGAGAGCTTCTTGTAGACCGTGGGTTTGAGATAGGCCTCATTGATCCCACTCTTTTTACTAAGAAAGTAAACGGGGAGCTTTTCATATGCCAACTTTATGTAGATGATATCATTTTTGGTTCGTCTAACAAATCTTTCAATGATGAATTTGCAAGACTAATGACAGATAAATTTGAGATGTCTATGATGGGGGAGTTGAAATTCTTTCTTGGCTTTGAGATAAAGCAATTGAAGGGTGGCACCTTCATCAATCAAGCCAAGTACACCCAAGATATGCTCAAGAAGTTCAAGATGGATACCGGAGTGAAGGGAGCCAAGACTCCCATGCCTACAAAGGTTACTCTTGATCTCATCCTAATGGTAATGAAGTGGATCAAAAACTTTATCGATCTATGATTGGGTCTTTGCTCTATCTTTGTGCATCTAGACCGGATATCATGCTTAGTGTGGGAATGTGTGCACGATATCAAGCCGCCCCTAAGGAAAGTCATCTAATGGCGGTCAAAAGAGTCTTCCGATATTTGATTGATACCCCAACTTTTGGCCTTTGGTACCCGAAGGGAGCAAGCTTTAAGCTTGTGGGTACTCGGACTCGGATTGGGCGGGAGACAAAGTGGATAGGAAGTCAACTTCCGGGGCTTCCCAATTTCTTGGTAGGTCTTTGGTTAGTTGGTCTTCCAAGAAGCAAAATTGTGTGTCTCTCTCCACCGCCGAAGCCGAGTATGTGGCGGCCGCAAGTTGTTGTGCTCAACTCCTTTGGATGAGGCAAACCATGGAGGATTATGGTATTCACTTCGACAAGGTGCCACTCTTGTGTGACAATGAGAGTGCCATCAAGATCGCTCATAATCCGGTTCAACATAACTAGACCAAGCACATCGAGATCCGCCACCACTTCATCCGTGACCATGTCAACCGAGGTGAGATTAACCTATCTTATGTAGGTACACAAGACCAACTCGCCGACATTTTCACGAAACCTCTTGATGAAGCAAGATTCCGAGAGTTGAGGCATGAATTGAATATCCTAGACTCTTGCAATGTGGCTTGATCGTGTGCACTCATTCCCATATTATAGTGTGTGGTTCTAGTCTAGATGCGCATAGTTGAGGATAGTCATCGTGTCAACCAATGGCACGATGCATACTCAAGTGTGCGACATCATAAGATCACTAATGTCATTTGAGCCCAAGCATGTCTCTTCGCGGTGTCACGACATTGGTGATCACACATAGGGGGAGAAATCCCCCACCATTGCATGTCTTCAAATCTCGTGTTTTGTTGTTGCTCTTCTTTGGAAGGCATGCAATCTTAAGTTGATTTTTTGCAAACAAGGTTGATGGCTGTTGATTTCTCTCGCACACCATGTTTTTCTTGTTGATACATGTCACATATCGACAATTATCATACTTTTCTAGTCCAAAAGGTGTTTCGGCGGCCTGCCCGGCGGTCGCCGGACCTGGCGCCGGACTGCCCGGGCCCACCAGACTATCTCGGCGGTCCCGCCGAACTGGCATTCAGTATACCAGTTCGGCGAGCTCGCCGGAATGGCCCGCGGCCCGCCGGACCGCCCGGCGAATGGCCCGGTCCCGCCGGACTTACCGCCGGACTGGCGGCCTATATAAATTCGTGGGGAGGGTTCCCTTAGCAGTTTTCCCCCACTTCCCTCCCTCCCCATGCCCGCCCCCAACTCCATTGCCGCCGCCCCATCAAGCTTCTCCTCCCCCTAGCCTCTCCACCCAACCAATCCCTTCCAAATTTAGATCGGGTGTAGATCGGGGTTTTTGAAGCTTTCCTCCGAAGATCTTCGCGTTTCGTCAACCGCATTGGGAGATCGGGATTTTTTCCCCATCTTCTTGTGCACCATGTCTTCGGGTAACTCCCTCATTTTCTCTTCTTCCTCTAGCCCTTGCCTCACACTCGTTTTGTTCATGCTCTTGTATGAGTAGATCTAGTGTGTATCTAGGGTTAGATTCATCTTGTCTAGGGATAGATCCTTTAGGGTTTCGTTCCTTGTTGGGCTAGTGTGTGTTCCTTGGCATCCTTGTACCCTTAAAGTTTGTAGTGACAAGTTGTTGAGTCAAGATTGCGGGTAGTATGACAATCGTGTGTTTCGGCGAAATATCCGGCGGCCGCCGGACCTGGCGCCGGATCACCCGGTGGACCACCGGACCGTTTCGGCGGACCCGCCGAACTGGCATTCAGTATACCAGTTCGGCGAGCTCGCCGGAATGGCCCGGCGGCCCGCCGGACGGTCCGGCCCACTGTCCGGTCCCGCCGGACCTGGCGCCGAACCTCACTGCCATACTACCTCTCCATCGTGCACTTGTCCCTACCCGACTTTGAGTTCCTTTTCCGTGACATGTATCTTTATCTGGTGTTGCTTTGTTTTTGCTTACGTTTTTCAGATTCCGACTCTTATTCGACTGAGGACAGTAACTACCAGATTGACAATGAAGAAGATGCTCGAGCCTTTGAAGTCAAGAAGAGGAAGCTAGATGAGGTTGAGGGATGCCCTCGGCGTCATACTCGTCAATCAGGGAAGACCCCAGCTGAAGGTGGCAGCTCTGCAGCTGCAGGGCAACGGATGAAGTCCAAGTTTGTATACACTCGTGGACCTCATCCTCCCCGGAAGGGAAAGGGGGCTCGTGGCCCGGTGGATGTGGAGAAGGAGCAGGAGATTGAAGGGAACTTGGGTTCAACACTTATCAACACTTGGCGTAAACTTCGCCTTGTGAACCCTTACCGCTTTCATGAGAGGCAGTATACTGGCAATGACAAGAGGTTCTGGACTGATTCTCAGCGTCGTATGTGGGATGATTACTATGATGCATCTGAGCACATGAAGAGTGGATTCTATGTGGTGCCTAAATCTCTCAATGTCGCGCACTTTCAGCAGTATGTCTCCAGGGACTTTCGCTACATCAATGAGGCTCTTCTCAAGATGGATGTTTTGGACCTTGTCACCCTCTCCGAGCCTATTCAGCCAATGGTGGTCCGTCAGTTCTGTTGCACTGTGTTCTTCCATAATGACCCAGCGGAGTCCTTCTCTTGGATGACTGGCCAGGATGTGTTCACTGCCACGTTTGCTGATTTCTGTGATGCTCTGGGCTATGGTGGTGGTAGGGCTGGAGGTTTTAAGATTCACTCTGAGGCGCCCTTTTCCGTGGAGAAGATCTCTCGCATTTGCTATCCAGATGAGCCATCTCTTCCTGCTCCTGCTATTTCAGGGATGTACTACTACTACAACGCTCTTGCCAAGATCTTCCGTCAGAATCTGGTGAGTAAGGCTGGAGATGATGCTAGTGTCAGGGGCTATCACAGGAACTTGCTGTACTATTGCCAGCCCGACAAGCTTCGGAAGATAGATGGTTGTGACTTCATTTTTCAGGAGATGAAGAGATCTACTCTCAAGCGCATGACTCCCAACTACTGTCAGTATGTGCAGCGTTTGATCAACAGTCAGCCCCGGACTCAGACTGCTCAGGTGCGTGGACAGATTCTGGAGATGGAGACATTCTCAGTGGGTTTCCAGGGTGGTTTTGAAGAGGCTCCCGGCTTGCACCCTGCTAGGGCTAGAGGTCGCTCCATGGATGCTCCTGATCCTCACCATGCCTCTGGCTCTAGAGCTAGTCACCGTCGTCATCATCGCCATCATAGGTCCTCTCGCAAGAAAGGTGTTGCTGCTTTCTTCAAGAATCTGTGGGATATGTGTCGCAGCAGCTTATGATGTGGCTCATAGGAGCATGGAGATGAGTCAGGAGACTCGGAGGAGGCAGAATGAGTTCTTGGCAGCTAGAGGCGGCAGTTCCTCCTGTTGGAACCGAGTTGGATTCGGTTCCATATGTCAACTATGTCATGCCGCCTCTTGATGATGCCATGTTTGCTAGTGTTGAAGACTTTGGAGACTTTGAGCCACCCTCTGAGCCAGAAGATGCTGATGAAGAAGAAGGTGCTCATGGAGAAGATGATCCGGAGGGTTCTCCTGTCCCCAGTGAAGATTTTTGAGCGCTAGCATCTTCTACTCTCTTGTCCCTTTTTGGTCTTTCGATGCCAAAGGGGGAGAAGAGTGTAGAGTCTCTAGGAATAACGTCGCATGACACAAGCCTCACTTTCATTTTCCTTGGTTCTTAAGTGGCTTGTGTCCATTTGCGTTTTATTTGCCGTTTTATCTCTCAAACTCCGTGGAACCCTATCGTGTGTGGACAAGTGTGTACTTTAATTATGCACTATGCACTTTATGCTTATGTTTGGATATATCTATGCTTGCTATATTATTATCTATCCATGATATTATCTTGTCCATGCCGTGCTTGGTTCCTATTGATGGTGGGGAGCTCCCTATAATCTAAATCTTGTACTTTGCATTCCAAAAGCAAATTCTACCATGTGCATATGTTGGGGGAGCACTCTCTCTATTCATTAGATACCATGTTTTGTTTCTCCTATGAGACTCTAACATAGTTTGTCATCGTAAATCAAAAAGGGGGGATTGAAAGGACATTTGTCCCTTTCTACTTTTTTAATTTACAATGACATGACTATGTTTTGTGTGAACTAATATTTGAATTATATGCATACAGGTTTAAGTTCACAGGTGAAGGGGTTCTAATGCATAAAACGAAAGATGGTGGAATCGCCTGCCAAAAGTGGCCTAAGTTGGTCTGGCCGGCCCCAGACCGGACCATCCGGCGGCAGACCGGACCAGCCCGGCGGGGCCCCCGGATTGGTGTTCTGTTTGAGTTTTCGGCGGGGCGCCGGATGATAAGGGGTGTCCCGATCTTCTCAGCAAGCGATGGCGATGATGATGATGGTAGATAGATAAACACCGTGTAGCGATGAACTCTCCCGCTCGAACCCTGATGCCAATGCAACAGCTCTCGAACCTTGTAGGATATTCACAACACCACGATCTTGCGCACGTAGCCGTCGACCACGAACGGTAGTTTGCAATCCACTAATTCCCAATGGAACAACAGATCACACTCAATTGTAGCTTGATAAACTCGATCACAAGTAATTTCAGAGGTTCTAAAGAGAAACAACTCCAAAATAGTTTTAACGTGGTCTGCCCTAACTATGGGTCGTCCCAGGGCTTATATGGGCGGCTGGGGCGGCCAGGACTCGAGATAAAACGTATTCGACTCGAACTAGGATACATTCGTTCGGATCTGGTCCGAGACGGGCCGGACTGTCCGGTTATTTAGGGCAGGACTGTCCTGGGGTGACGCGCGCTACACCACAGAAGGTGTCTGCCCTCGGGCGCACCTGAGGCCGGACTGTCCACTGTTGGAGGGCAGGACTGTCCTGTGTAGGGCAGGACTGTCCGGCGTTGGAGGGTAGGACTGTCCTGTGTTGGAGGGCCGGACTGTCCTGTCTTCTGGAACTGAAACTTGCCCTTCTTGATGATCTCCTTCTCTTCTATCGCGCCTTCCTCCCGCTCCTCCCTCGCGCAGATATTGGCGATCATCTTCTGGTGTTCCTCTTGCTGTGGCTCCTCGCTCCGTGCTACGCATTCCTCTCCAATGTACCTGATCATACAATAAGACAATGACTTAGGCAGTATAAAGTTCTCATTAAGTAACACATCAGGCTCATTAAGAAACAAGTTCACCTGTTGTTCTAGTAACTTAGCACGAGCTCTTGTAATGGGTCCAATTCTAATCTCATTGGACTAAACAGCTGGAACATCTTGTGTAGTAGTTGGTGGAGAAGGTGCAAGTATAGGGATGTCCTCATCATCTCCCCCCTCTTCAAAAGGCGTCGACCTCGACGCTCCAAGGTCTTCTCCATCATATGGTGATAAGTCAGCAACGTTGAAGCTGTTGCTAACTCCACCAAACTCAGCAATAGGTATATCAATCGAGTAGGCATTATCATTTATTTTGGCTAACACCTTGTAAGGACCAGCACCACGAGGTTTTAATTTGGATTTCCTCAGCTTGGGAAACCTGTCTTTGCGCAAATGCACCCAAACCATGTCACCAGGCTGAAACAAAACCTTCTTCCTTGCTTGATTCCTTGTAGCAGCAACTTTCTGGCCTTTCTTCTCAATAGCCTCTCGAGTCTTCTCATGGAGTTTCTTCACATAATCAGCACGTTTTGATGCCTCCATATCAACTCTCTCATGTAAAGGTAGAGGCAGCAAATCAAGTGGAGTCAATGGCTTGAAGCCATACACCACCTCAAAAGGACAAAGCTGAGTAGTGGAATGTACAGCCCCTTTATCCAGCAAAGCTTGCACTTGTTGCTGTATCTCCTTTGTTTCTTCGGGGTTGGTTCCGTAGGGTGCACGATTTGGTAATGTTGCACCAGGAATCAAGTCTATTTGATGCTCAATGCCACGCAATGGAGGCAATCCCGCTGGTACATCGTCAGGAAAGACATCACCAAAATCCTGCAAAACATTAGACACACCAAGAGAAATAGGGGTCATATCGTTAGAAACTAAAACCTCACCCTTGTACATGAGCACAAGAGGCATGGCTGTAGGATCCTCACTAAATTCTCTCATATCTTCTTTGGTGGCTAAAATCAGTAGGTTATTCACTCCCTCACTTTCGTTATATCATTCTTTTGTCGCTCATTTACATCACTCACAGCTACAAAACTCTCGCGCCTATCATGATGGGCATCCTTCAAGTTCACCTCAATTTTTTGACGAGATTCATTGACAATCTGCTGTGGGGACATAGACTGCAAGTTAATTTTCTTGCCCTTGAACTCCAAATGATATGTATTAGCTCGACCATTGTGCTGCACATGGCGATCATATAACCATGGTCGACCCAACAATAAGTGGCAAACAGTCATAGGAACCACATCAAAATCAATAGAATCCTTGTATGGTCCTATCTCAAAATTTACACGCACCATATGGTTTACCTTCATCTCACCATTGTCACTCAGCCACTGTATATAATATGGTTTAGGATGAGGTAAATATGTCAAATTCAGCTTGGCACATAACTCCTTGCTTGCAAGATTTCTGCAACTACCTCCATCAATGATGACTTTGCAAGCTTTGTTTGGGCCAACTAGTGCTTTTTGTTTGAAACAGATTGCAGCGCTGTGATTCAGAATTGGGCTGCACACTAAGAGCACGTGGAGTAACCACAATGGTAGGCGCATGGGTAGGATAAGCATCCAACTCTTCCTCACTAGCATCACCATTGTCTTCAGGACTATAGGGATCAATTTCATCTCCACTCTCATATTCACCATTGTCATTGACAAACATGACCTTGTTGTTGGGACACTTATTCTTAAAATGTCCTCTTCCTCCACAAGTAAAGCACTCTTTATCACGAGCACGAGCTGTAGACATGATGGAACCCGAACTAGCAGCCGGCTTGTTTGCTGTAGAACTAGAGGAGGGTGTTGGTGCAGGCTTGGAGGCCGAAGTAGAGGCTTGAGGCCGGACTGTCCGGTGTTGGAGGGCCGGACTGTCCGCCGGTGCTGCCGGTGGCATCGCTGATGGTGGTAGCGAGGATCTTGCAGAAAACCGGCTTGTCGACGAATATCGAGCCCGCTCCCAGCTTCTTCAGCTAGTTGTGCTTCGGTCTCTCGTGCATGATGCAACAACTCGGTCATAGTAGCATATGTGTGATGGCGCACAATGTTCTTAATAGGCAACTTCAAATTGTTGAGAAAACGCTGCAGAGTCATCTCAACTGATTCACGAACTCGGGCACGCTGCATAAGCATCTCCATCTCCATGTAGTACTCATCAACTGTCTTGCTACCTTGTGTTAACTTGGTGAGCTGGTTAAACACTTAGCGCAAATAGTTAGTGGGCACAAAACGTTGCCTCATAATTTCCTTCATCTCCCGCCATGAGAGCACAGGAACCTCATTATCGTCGCGTCTGTTTTGTATAATAGCATCCCACCAACGCAATGCATAGCCATCAAATTCGGAAGCAGCAAGTTTAACCTTCTTATCTTCGGTATAGTCGTGCAAACGCCACAACTTCTCAATCTTCAACTCCCATGAAAGGTAATCTTCAGGATCAAGTGAGCCATCAAACTTGGGAATTGAGAATTTTGGTTTGCTCAAGATATCATCATTTACTTGTGGGATTACACGCTGAGCACGTCCCACAGGAGCAAAACCACGGCCAACACCAGGGGGATTGGCACGTCCCCTACCTCGGCCATTGTCCGGCTGTTGTTGGACCTCATCATTAACACTTCCATTATCTGCGTCTGCATGTTCAGCAGCATCATCAAATTGTTGTTGCCGCTGTTGCTCAAAGGCATCGCGCAAAGCATCAATGGATAGCTGTAACGCGTTGACATTTGTATTGATTGTAGTCACTTGTGTTTGAATGTTGTTGATAGCTTTCTCAGTTTCGCCCAACTGGATTTGTACTCCCTGTACATCCTTTTCTAAAGAATCCGTGGTGCGAGTGAAAACTCCTGTCAAATGATCCCGTAAGGCTTCATATTCCCTCCAAGTGACTATAGCAGTTTCTGCCTTTTTCTGCATCACAACATCATCACTAGCAGACATGATTAGTAGATTAGTGCAAAACCCAAAATCGATATGGTGGCAAACTCTCTGCTCGCACAAAGCTGACAAGAAAGGAGATCTTACCGCTCCAAAGCGAATAGTAGTGCTTACCAATTCGAAGCAAACGACTGATGCACTGATGTGATGAAGTGAATATCAAAGGTATAGAGGCGATCACAAGGCACACAGGTTATTAAAGGTGGAGCTGTAGGTATGGAGTCCTAACTACACCGCAAACCAATCCTAGTGCTGATCGTGAGACAATAACCCAAGGAAAACACACACGTGGAGATAAACGTGGCAAAGCAATTATAAAAACAAGAATATTGCAATGCACAAGAGAGACGCTAGTAATAGCTCAAAATAGACAGGCACAAGATTGCTCAACTACAAGTGCTATATAGAACCAGGCCTCAACAATCACCACAAAGATATTGCTCTTTTTCTTCTTGTATCTCTTTTTCTTTTCTCTTTTGATTTTTTTTTCTCAACTATATGTCTCAACAGTAAAATAACTGAAACGATACTGGAGCAAAAATTCTGCAAGGGCCGGACTGTCTTGTGTGATATGGCAGGACTGTCCGGTCTGAATTCGGCCGAAAAATTGCACCTCGAAAACCTAAAGAGCAGCCTGTCAGAGCACAGCAACTAGTCTCGTATGGGTACGTTCCTAGGCACGGATGCTGTAGAAAGGCTGTAGCTAAGTTTTGCAACAAGGGTACGCTATGTGGACTCGGTAAATTGATAAAAACTGGCGGAAACGATGATGAACGACTCAAGAACGAAGAACAAAAACGAAATTGACAAAGGGAACCTAGACACTACGACTTTACCAGAAGAGATCGGATCAAAGACACGACTACGACCAGCAACTAAGACTAGCAAACGATGCAATCTAGGCTATGGCAAAACTAAACCCTAATATTTTTTTGGCTTTTTCTGGATAGGACGAAAAACACTCAAATAATGGATGGATCTGTGGATGCTCACCGAGTAAAACTGGAAATCTGATACCAAGATGATAAGGGGTGTCCCGATCTTCTCAGCAAGCGATGGCGATGATGATGATGGTAGATAGATAAACACCGTGTAGCGATGAACTCTCCCGCTCGAACCCTGATGCCAATGCAACAGCTCTCGAACCTTGTAGGATATTCACAACACCACGATCTTGCGCATGTAGCCGTCGACCACGAACGGTAGTTTGCAATCCACTAATTCCCAATGGAACAATAGATCACACTCAATTGTAGCTTGATAAACTCGGTCACAAGTAATTTCAGAGGTTCTAAAGAGAAACAACTCCAAAATAGTTTTAACGTGGTCTGCCCTAACTATGGGGTCGTCCCAGGGCTTATATGGGCGGCTGGGGCGGCCAGGACTCGAGATAAAACGTATTCGACTCGAACTAGGATACATCCGTTCGGATCTGGTCCGAGACGGGCCGGACTGTCCGGTTATTTAGGGCCGGACTGTCCTGGGGTGACGCGCGCTACACCACAGAAGGTGTCTGCCCTCGGGCGCACCTGAGGCCGGACTGTCCACTATTGGAGGGCAGGACTGTCCTGTGTATGGCAGGACTGTCCGGCGTTGGTGGGCAGGACTGTCCTGTGTTGGAGGGCCGGACTGTCCTGTCTTCTGGAACTGAAACTTGCCCTTCTTGATGATCTCCTCTTCTCTTCTATCGCGCCTTCCTCCCGCTCCTCCCTCGCGCAGATATTGGCGATCATCTTCTGGTGTTCCTCTTGCTGTGGCTCCTCGCTCCGTGCTACGCATTCCTCTCCAATGTACCTGATCATACAATAAGACAATGACTTAGGCAGTATAAAGTTTCATTAAGTAACACATCAGGCTCATTAAGAAACAAGTTCACCTGTTGTTCTAGTAACTTAGCACGAGCTCTTGTAATGGGTCCAATTCTAAACTCATTGGACTGAACAGCTGGAACATCTTGTGTAGTAGTTGGTGGAGAAGGTGCAAGTATAGGGATGTCCTCATCACCGGATCCTCCCGGCGGGCCGCCGGACACCCGGCGAGAAATCCGGTCCCACCGGACTTACCACCGGGGCGTCCGGCCCAGAGGCCGGCGCCGCCGGACTTATCGCCGGGATTGCTGCTGTGTGCTCCCTCCAACGGCCAGATTCCCACACCTATAAATACCCTTTCTCCCAGCTAGGGTAGCGTTAGAACTTCACCAACCATTGTTCATCCTTGAAGCTCTCACCTACCCCCCATTGGAAAAACACCAAATTCCATAGATCTCCCCTTCTAGCCAACCAAAGCTCTTGATCTTTGGAGGATTGAAGGAGGAGGCACCGATCTACATCTTCACCGAAGGAATTTCATTTCCACCTCCATTGCTTGGAGGATTTGCACCTTGGGGATCTTGTGACCCTAGGTGTTGTAATTGTTTGATTGACTTGTCTTTGTGTTGATTCTTGCCTCCGTGGCTTTCTTGGAGCCTCCAATTGAGTTGTGGAGTTGTGCCCCAAGCTCCGTGTAAGGGATTCGTGGTTCCCCCAATACCACCGCTTAGTGGAAACGAGCTAGCCTCCGTGGCTTGCTCACCGGAGAACAAGGTGAGCCTTTGTGGCATTGGTAGACTCCGTGTCACCACACCTCTCCAACGTAGACGTACTTCCCCTCAAAAGGAAGGATCTATGGGAATACATCCTTGTGTCTCCGGTCTCCACTCTTCGGTTATTTCTTTCCCTTACTTATCTTGCTAGTTACTTGTTTACTTGCATGCTTGCCACTTATAGGAAATTCACCTAGTTGCACATCTAGTGAATTTACTTTGTGTCAAGCCTTAAATTTGAAAAAGATTAAATATTGACTTAGCGCCTATTCACCCCCCCCTAGTCGCCCGTACCGATCCTTTCAATTACTTCGAAGAATATCGGGTTGTCTGCACAACCTAGTAGTGTAAAAGATCTCCACATCGTGATAAAAAACTTTCTTTCGTATGACCCGAGGGTTGAAGCCCCCGAGCGGAAATGTAAAATATTTGTACACTTTGTCGAGTTCAACCCAAGGAACCCGACCTATGGCCTCGTGTTCTGGGTTCAGAGGGTTAACACGAGTTTGCTGATACCACTAGATTTATTCTATGCGTAAAAACGCGTAGCTAGCTCCGCATTCCATGGGTGCTCTCGTCTTTTTTCCTTCTGTCTTGTAGTCGATAAGCTCCTCCTGGTATCACTTCTGTGACGATGTAAGGTCCCCCCAAGGGGACTCTAGTTTGCGTGGCTGTCCTGCCTGAGTCGTAAGACTAGATCTCACCCCACAAAGGATCGTGGTAGAACTCGACTACTATGGGTAGTTCCGCAGGCTCTGTTGATACTGCGTAGCTCTTTCTAATGCTTTATCTCTTGCTTCACTAGTGCATCGACGTTGTCCTGTAACGCTTCTGTTGATGTTACTTCGTCGTATGCCGTCACTCTTAGAGCTTCGTGTGTAACTTCAACTGGAAGCACGGCTTCTGCGCCATGGACCAGAAAGAAGGAGTTTCTTGAGTAGCTGCGCGTTAGGCGTGGTTCTTAAACTCCAGAGAACGGAGGGTAATTCATCTACCCAAGCGCTCTTGGCTTTCTCGAGAGGTGCTAAGAGCCTCTTTTTTATCCCATTGCATATTAGGCCATTGGCTTTTCGACTTGCCATTTGTCTTCGGGTGTGCTACAGAGGCGAATTTGAGCTTGATTCCCAATCCTTCGCAGTAACTCTTGAATTCCTTTGAAGTGAAGTTTGTCCCGTTGTCCATGATGATGCTATATGGTACACCGAAGCGGAATACTATTGACTTGATAAAATTGATTGCTGCGTCGAATCTTGAGTTGTTACCGGGGCTGCTTCCACCCATTTGGTAAATTTGTCGACTGCTACTAGCATGTAAACGTGCCCTCTGGCCAGGATTTGTGCAGCTTCCCTACCATATCGAGGCCCCATTGTGCAAAGGGCCAGGATAATGGTATTGGTTGTAACTCTGCTGCTGGCGCGTGCGGTCGAGATGCAAATCTTTGACATGCTTCACACTTTCGAACTATATCTTTCGCGTCTTCAATGGCTGTTAACCAATAGAATCCTGCTCAGAATGCTTTTGCCGCTATAGCCCTGCTGCTAGCATGATGGCCACATACTCCGCGGTATATCTTTAATATTACTTGTCCTTCTTGAGGTGTTACGCAACGCTGCAAAACGCTAGTTATGCTCTTTTTGTATAATTTCCCCTGCAACACAACAAATGCCTTCGATCGTCGAGTTATTCTCTTGGCTTCCACTGCATCTTCTGGTAACTGTTTATTTATCATGTACGCGAGATATGGCTGCATCCAGGTTTCTTCTATCATCATGACTTCTTCGGGTTCTGGCGCAGCCCCCGAGCCTGCTGCAGTAGTCGAACTTTGACGCTTTTATCGACCTTTCCATTATTTCTTCCCAAAAGACTCCAGATGGCACGGGCAAACACTGTGACCCGATATTTGCTAAATTGTCGGCTTCCTCATTGCTGGTTCTGCTGATGTGCGAGACTTCGCATCCATCGAATGTTCCTTCTAGATAGTGATATAGGTTCTTGTAGGCCATCATATTATCATTGATTGTGTCGCACCTGTTCATAACTTGTTGGACGACAAGGTTTGAATCTCCGAATATTTTAGACGAGTTGCTCCACATGCTTTTGGCCATCTTCATTCCATGCAACAAAGCCTCGTACTCTGCTTCATTATTGGAGGCCTGCGGAAACTCATCCTTAAAACGTACTTCAATTTGTCGCCATGCGGCGATATCAATACTACTCCTGCGCCTGCGCCTTGGACTCTCTTAGAGCCGTCGAAGTACATTGTCTAGACACTCGATAAATCTGGGGGTCCTGTGCTCTGCAGCTCCAGCCACTCTGCTGTGAAATCTGGCAAGATTTGCGACTTGATCGCCTTCCTTTTTTTGTACGTGATGTCCATGGGAG